>OZ010675.1:29787501-30104907 GCA_963932185.1 Troglohyphantes excavatus
TAAGTTTTCAAAGATGTCTCTTTTCCTTGAGTTAGAACTATAGAAAATGCATCAAACGTGGTAGGTTTGCATTTGCATTTACAAAAAAGGTTGCCTTTGTTTTTATTTTGTGTATATCTGATTTTATGATATATGTAGTTTTTAAATTTATGTATTTTATTGTGTATGTAGAATTAAAAATGTATGTATTTTATTGTGTATGTAGATTTTAAAATGTATGTATTTTATTGTGTATGTAGATTTTAAAATGTATGTATTTTATTGTACATATAGTTTTATTGCGTGGTCTGGACGACCCTTGACAAAATTGTGTAAAGTGATAATAAACTTACAATTTTATTAACTTACATTTTAATTTTTCAAAAAAATTCGATAAACTAACAGTTTGGGGACATTTATACCTAAAATTTATACTTTTTTGTACTTTACTTAATAAAATGGTTTCAAAAATCTATAAATTGATGTGAATTAAACTGAAATAATAATTTTTACATTGCATATTTTTACTTTTGTAGCCCCCTAGCTGACTCTGTTACTCCAAACATATTGGAAAATGAAGTTCTACATTCAAATGAGCATTATTGCCTTTTTCTCAATTTATAACGCGAATGCAATCACAAAATTTCTACCCACTATGTCAAAAGATGAGATATTGGAAATAATTAAATGTTTAACGCACTGTAAGTAGTCATCATTGTTCTTGCTTACATCATTATTAATGCATATAAAATAACTGATTAGCTTTTTTTTCTTATCACTTTAGCATGCGACCGACCTCTCTGTGAACAGTTAGCCAATTGTGCCGCAACCTACAGCGCTCAGCAAGTACGCAAAAAAAACTAACTACTGGGTGTCCAAAAAATAAATTTCCCTGTTTAGAGAGATCTGTAGGTAAAATTAATGAAAGGAATTACGCCAAATTTCATATTAATGATAATAAAAACATTGCGATAAGATGTTCGTAAAAAAAATGTTAGTTCCAAAAATCACCGACAGGTGGAGTTTTGGCGCTGTACGATCCGAAAACGAATATACTATATGTAAAAAAAAGTTGCAATAGCCACACAAATTAATTTAGTTATTAAAGGAAATAATCTTTTATTCATCGGAATTAAGGTCTTCAGAACCACATAAACTATTTTCAATGTACTGACTTTTCTTGTATATATATATATATTACATCCGTTCCTAGATTAGTTTGTATATCTATCGCAACTTTTTTTTAATATATTATACCCGTTTTTGGCTCGGACAGCGCCAAAATCCCCTCCGTCAATGATTTTTGGAACTAATTCTATTTTTACAGAAATGTGTCCTTAATATGAAATATGGTATAATTCCATTCAATAATTTTCATTACAGGTGCCTCTAATCAGGGAAACTTTTTTATGGCCGCTCTGTATATAGTGATTATTTGAAATATATTCTAAATTTATATAAAATTATACTTATAAATGAATTAATTTTTAGTGAAGATTGGTTTTTAAATTAATGTAGTAACCTAAATTTAATGTTTAGCTTTTGACTATCGTTCAAACTCATGAAGTAATAATTTAAGATGCTGGCAATGCTTATTTATTGCTTAGGAGTTCATCAATACTAAAGACGAAATTATTTTTTTGTTTTTATCTTCAAACTGTAGGCTTTATTCGAATATTTGCATTTATTTGTTGAAATGAGAGTTATAAATCTGTGAAAATATTCTTATTAAAAAATATTATATAATATTATACTATAAATCAGCAGTATAATAGCATTTCTGGCATATCAAATATTGACGAAAACATAAGTAAATTATTAAACTTTTTTAATTGAAACTATTTTACACGTCTTAGAAAATAAATTTCTATTAATCAATAAATAAATAAGTAAAAGTAAGTAAAAAAATATTAACCAAAAACAAATCCTCCCTTGGAAAGTATAGCATTTCTATCCGAAACTTAAGAATACATATTTTTTAATAACACACACTCTATTAATTAAGATACATAAATTAATTATGGGTTATTCGAAATCTTATATTTCAGTCCATGTTATGGTAATTAATAAAATTAATTAATATATTTTTACATTATTGCAATTTTTGGCATAAAATAACCAAAAGTTTTACGTATTACGAATTTTTTAAATGGTATAAGTTTTAATTTTTTTTAAACTGATAAACACGAATTTATATATATGAATATTCTACCAAACAATTAGTATTATAAAGTGTTAAAGTGCCAAAGCCAATTTTCACATTTTTTACCTTTAATATAAAATAGCTTCATACTTTTTATATTGAAACAAATAAAAAACATTCATCATCATTTCGCAATATATCCAGTGAATTAAATTAACAATTCAGTTTCACAATTAACTGATTGTTCCATTCTGATATGCGAATCAAAATAGAGTAGAATTTTTTTTTTGAATTTTGTGATGTAGGCAATATTATTCATTTAAAATTTAAATTAAATAGAAAAAAAAATATTTCTTTTGATGCACATATAGAGTTATTATTTTAGGTAAAAGATGAAACTTTAAAGTGCACAAATAAGTACAATCCTACAGGACTTGATTGTTGTGATCCAAACGCAATTACTTTTTTCGAGTCAAATAACATTCCTAGTAAGGTAAGTTATTAATTCTTGACACATTTACAATAAAAATTAGTGAATTGTCTATTACGTTTCAGTAGCATCTATGCTTTGTTGGTAAGTTGTTTGAATATCAAATGGCGATTATTATTTAGGTTAGCAATGCCAAATGACGATTATTATCTAGGTTTAAAACTTATTATCAAGGATAATTCATATTAAAATTAAATTTTAAAAAATCTGTCAATTCCAAAGCCAAAATAACATTACAAACACAAAAGAAAGATGCATTTCGCAAAAATAATTTTTGATGGTCAACGTTTAATTTTTATAGACATAATTCTTTTCTGACTAAGAATTCGAACAAAACTCGACGTCACGACTTTCTTTATAATAAAAAATATTATGTTACCAAATTTTAACAAAAAGGGACAATTGTTTCCCTGTATATGAATTACCAAACACAATCCCTTTGTATTAGCGTTCTCCGACAACAACAGCTATTTTTTTTTTACAATAACTTGAAAATTATTATTTTTTTAAAGCTATATGCATTAGATTAGATAAATGGCTACTACGCTGTAAAAATTAGAATTATAGAATGTTTGTTTCTATACGTTTTGCTTGACACTAGGTAGAATGTTATAGAAGATTATAACGTTTATAATTTAATAACTAATAATTCTTTTCATAAACAAAAAAGGATGCGCTTTAGATCAGATGTACGTTATTACTATACAAAAATTAGAATTATGGAATGTTTGTTTCTATACGTTTGGCTTGACACTAGGTAGAATGTTATAGAAGATTATAACGTTTATAATTTAATAACTAATAATTCTTTTCATAAACAAAAAAGGATGCGCATTAGATCAGATGTACGTTATTACTATAAAAAAATTAGAATTATGGAGTGTTTTTTTCTATACACTTTGCTTACAAAAAGCAAATTCTTACATTTTTCAACTTCTAACGTAAATGCTCTATTACAATAAAAACACCATTATCGTATTTCCCACACATTTCTAAACAAATTCTGTAAGTTTCATATTTACTCCACAGTTATTGTTTTAGAAATGAATAAAAATATGAAAGAGGAAAGAGGGGTTAAAAATTGTCAACGGCACTTACTTTTTTTGTTTACAATGGAGGGAGGAAATTTAAAATTCAAATAAAAATTTATTAAATATGAAAGATTTTTTTTTGCTTTAGAACAACATTAACATTTTCATATTACGTTTGATTTGTGTGTTTGGAGCAATTTATCGGAATTATTCATTTTAAACAAAAACGATGCTAAAGCCAACTATTAAAAAAATAACAAAATGCATATTTTCTTAATAATTACAGATGCGATATTTTGCTCTCAGAGCAAAACCTTCTACATTGCTATTTTAGCGATATTTCTTTAACAAAATAAAATTAAAAATACTATAATATGTTTTCTTCTTCAGGTATTTGATTGCATTGGGGAAAATACGCATACGGTAAGCTTCCAAACTTGCGATTTTTTTTCATGTCTTAAATATTTTTTCAATAAAGTAATTGATGATCATTGGTATATGTAATATATTTTAAAAAAAATTGTAAGAAATTACTTTTTATTTTATCAAAAATATTAAATATGCTATTATTACCAAAGACATTACAAATTACTCAGCAAAATGGTCTTGAGATTTCATAAATATTTTTAATTAAAATTGCATTTATATTTTATCAAAATGCAATACACTCTTATTATATTTAAGGCTTAAAGAAGTAAAAAATAGTATTAAAATATATCTTTTTGTTATTCGAGGTTTTTTTTCAAACACACACCTGTATTTCACGTATAATGCAAACACTGCAACTATAAATATCAACAATTCAGAAGGACTATTTATTTACTTTACTTTACATTACTTTACTTTACTTTACTTTACTTTTCTTTACTTTATGTATATTTATATATATTTATTTTATTTCAGCTTACTGATCCAGAAAATGAAAAAATGAAAAAATATGAGGTAATGTCTTTTTTTTTAATGTATTCCTTAATTTTAAATTTACATTTTTTTTTTTTTTTGTATTCTATAATAATTACAATTTTTTTTTATAAAACACATATTAAGAAAAAGAATTAAATATGTTATAAATGTGTAATGTGAAACACTGACTACTTTAAACAATACCAAAAATAGCTATAATTTATAAATTAGCTCTATCTGGAAGAAGTAAAATTCTTGATAGCAAAAAAATTTATTTTATTACTAAAAAAATTAGTTTATTACTAAAAAATATTATCTTTGATTTTTGATATTTAAGGACCTAATAAAAGCTTGCTTGTAGCCTTAGTTTTGCACCAAAAAATCAGAAAAAAATCAATGTTGTATTACAGAATTGTGAGATAGCAATTATTATTTTTGTTGTTGTTGTTAACTTAAAACGAAGTATAAATATAAGTATTCATTTTCAATATAAAAAATGCAATTTGACGCTTTAATTAAAATATTGTTTATAGTAAATCAAATAAACTTTGTTTTTAATGTATTTTATATTATTTGTTTAATATTATAAAATCAAAAGGGTATTCTATGTTAATACTTATGGATTTAATAATAGTTATTAATCATATCAAATATTGAAAATTTGTATTTTATTTTAGTCATGTGTGAGAGGTCTTTACAAGGTGTGCCAAAAAAGTGACAGCTGTGTTTAATAAAAGGCGTGTTTTGAAGCATGAATACTTAGAAACATTTCAATGTGTTCTTATCAACAATAAAAATATCATGTATGCCTACTTGTGTTAAAAAAATTACTCCTATTTTTATTGTTAGTCAACTTCAAAGTCAATTAAATAAAGAAACGCAAGTAGCGTTCTTTTTGCTTTAATAAAGTTATATTACTATTGATTTTGCTTTGTATTTCTTTATCGTTATAGATCGAAAAATAATCAAGTTTATTTTACAATTATGTTATTATTTTTTGTAAAACATTGTATTCAGAGTGCATGCAAAATGACGCTTGATTTTCTCACAATATAACTACAGTATGATACACAATTAATATATATATATATATAATCAACAAACTATATTAATCATCAAAACAATCGCGTCACGTAATTAGTGACGGATTTAAAGAAAGGCCCAGGCCGGCAAAACCTTCGAGGGGCCCAGTTTTCATACATAGGCGGGGCCGTTCGTATATTGCGTCTTATATAAGCAAGCAGTCTTTCATGAGTGGTAAGGGGGAAGGATCGTTGGGGTTACGTGACGTAGGAAAACTTTCTAGAAAAAAAAATTATAAAACTTGTTGCACAAACTTTGATATGAATCACTTTTCTCAAATTCACAAACTTTCTAAAGAGATGTTTGATAAAATAACAGAATCGAAGTTTTAAAGACTGTTATTTTAATGCAAAAATTTATCATGACATGATATGAGAAGGGTTGGGTGAGGTAAGGTTTACGTAAAATGGGGGAGGGGATGTAAGCGGAAATACAAAAAAATGCAAAATAGAGTAGAGTTGAAGTGTATGTGATTTTACTAGTAGTCCCCATTGTAGAAAAGTGCTATTGGAGGGATTCTGTGCAGATGACCAGATCAATAGAGTGGCACCTTGTGGGGATCACTTCATATACGCAATACTTCAAGTGATCAATTTAGACTGACTGGTAGAGTATTGACGTTCCATGCAGAAGGTCATCGGTTCGACTGAGACTGACAGCCAAAAAAGTGAATAGCGCTGCAGTATGTTGAATTACAGGGACGATTGCATGGTTGTCTGTAGCAGGAATGCAGTTTATGGTTCAATCCTGATAATCAATTGAGAGGGCTTACATATGTACGAGAGAGAAGTGTGCGGAGTGTAGACTTCTGGTTTACTGGTCATAAAAGGTGGTCGCATAGTTGCAGTGGTTATATGTTATCATATTCACAATCAGTTTTACAGATGCAAGTTATATTGTTATTGGCGGGGTGGTGGTCGCGTAATTGTTGATATGGACACAGAAATGGAAAGTGGGAGTGGTAAAGGACCACATATTCTTCTACCAAGTTACTTGTCCAGGAATGTTCTTTTCCGTATTATGTTTACTCTTGGAGCCACTTCTGGGAGATGGCCCTACGTGTTTTCAATCCCTCATTGGGCCCTGAATGGGGTTGTTTGTTGAATTCCGGAGAAGAGCAAAAATGGGCAACTGTACTCCTTCACAAGAGGAAAAGTCTTTGTGAATCGGCTATTCGCTTATTTACTAATGGTGTGTAATATATTTGCATGTGATAAGCAGTATAAATGTTCAAATTGTATAAGATTGTAACACTTATGAATACAAATAATTTTGTTCCGCCGGACGATATACTTTCGTTGTTCGTGAGAATTTGTTTTGATACAACTTCAATAATCGGTCAAACACCACATCGTGTTGAAAAGAGAGGTTTGCAGACTTTACACGCCAACACGAGATAGATATGCGCGTGTGCATATTTCTGCTCAGCGATTGGTCATAGCGGAAGCTATCAACGCGACGCACGCGATTGACCAGTCTGAATAGGCCTTTTAGACTACACACCACTGAGGCACTTCCCCTGCGAGGAATGTGAGGAATGTTTTAGTAACCGCTGCTAATTTTTTTAACTCAGCCTCAATAAAGATAACTTATGGTAAAAAATTCTTTTTTGGTTTATAAAGAAACGACAACTGATAAGCGATTTCACGTTTGACTGTATTATAATAGTAAAAATATGTCAATTTGAAATTTTATGAACTTAACAGCCAAGTTATGCAATCTGATATACTCTTTTGATTATGTATACAGTTTATATTGTATTGTATAACCTATTGAAATAATTTTCATTACAATTGTCCGACGAATTTTTTATTAAAACCAACGGAAACTTTCCTTTTCTGAAAAAAAAAATAAGTTCCGCCTGAACATTTACAACAGTGTCTCGTTTATTCACGAGAAATTATTTTATAATGCATATTAGATATAATACTGACCACCCCAAAATATCTATAATAGTTTCTTTTTTAAAGAATCAATTTCATTACAGTCGCACAAAGTTCAATAATAAGGCCACAGAAATGTTAAGACGGTCAAATTTACTCTAATTAAACTGAAATCTTCACTGAAATATTTGAAAATAAATTACTCCAAGTCGAACTTTTTTATCTATTTTTGCACGTTGATTTATTTTATTCAACACGCCCCTCTCGCAAAAAATAGTTTTGAAGAATGAAAAATCCCGCAAATATTCTTTTAATAAAACCATAAATTAAAATTTTTGTGGAAAAATTGTTGAAAGGTTTTGCAAATTTGCAGTAAATAACGAATGTTTCAAAACCTAAGCAACTTTTCTACAATTTATGTGTACTTAAATGAAAGTTGAGACTTCTATGTCGGGAGACCCTAGACCCAGTCCTTACGTGCCTAATGGTAAATTAGGCCCTGTTCTACACAAATACAATATAAGCTTTAAATTAAATACTTTCAACGATTTGCGGTACAATATGTCAGTTTGTACTTTTAACAATTCCCCACTTATTCTGCTAAGGGTGCCCGAGAAAATGGCGATGTACCGTGACAAAGCAGGTTTCCCAATCGTTGAAACTAGATTCACCTGCAACAAGAACTTCACAGCGGAGCCAGTCAATCTAGAATTGTTATCAAACAAGCTGCCAAGAGGAGTGACGATCCATCCTTTTCAAGAAAAACATTTACCAGCGATTTTTGAGTACGAGTTTAGGCTGATGGGTTACAAGCGAGAACTTGCTTTGGCTTTAAGCTGCACTGAGGAACGTAGCAAGACATTTGTGGCCTTGAAAAAAGGCGTCTGCATAGTTTTTTGGTAGTATCAACTCGAGTTGCCTGGGCGCAGGTCGCGTGAACCCTTTGTATGCTTATGAACCAGCTGTTGCGGAAGTTTTGTTGGGGAAACTCATAGTTTCTTTGCCAAATGTGAACAGTTTTGCTATAATGACAGTTAGCAGCAACATTCCGGCGAAAAGGTTCCTAAAGAAATTGGGTTGTCCTCAGATGGAAGAGTTGTCTCGGCTTTACACAAGGGAAAAGATGAATGTGGATACCAGTAAAATATTCGGACTTATGGATCTCAACTTCGCACCATTTTAAAATATTGGACTTTAAAAGTGAAACTTTTTAAAATTACTTGGCATTTGCAATTCATCATAAACTTTACAGCATTCATAACATTTCATTGGTTTTATTTTTCGATATTTTGGTAGATATATAGTACAGCTCAGTTTCAAAATCTCTTTTGTCCAAGAAATTGTAAAAAACAAACTTAGGTTTGAATTAACAATGCAGCAATAAATATAGAATTGATGATAATATCTTATTTTTGAAAACTATAAATACATTACAAAAGACGTTTACAAACTGTACTACGTTAACCTTTATGTGTGGGCTGGGACAACACGTATACAAAGCGGTAGGCTTTGGAAACTTTTCAACCATGGTATAGGGTAAGAACGTTTAAAACGCGTGCGGTCTGAAGTAGGCTGTTTCCGACATAAAAAGTAATTACACCTATTCGAACAGGTGGGCCTTTTACTTGTGGGTTGGGACAACATGTGTATAAAGTTCTAGTGGTGGTCTTGGGACGCTTTTGAAACATGGTATAGGGAAAGAATGTTTAAAACGCGTGCGTTCTGAAGTATGCTGTTTGCAGCATAACCATGAAAACTCAAACCATGAAACTTTTCTGTACGGAGAGATGTGAAAAAGATATATATACATACTATCATGCGAATAAAGTTTGTAATGTATTTGTAGCTGTATATATTATTACTGTATACATTTGTAATACATTGGCGTGCGTTTGTAACTGTATATTACATTACTGTAAATATGATTCCAGTTTTTAACAGTTCATAAAATATTTGAAAATTTGTTATTGTAAATTTTAATAACCATCTTGCATCACATATTTGTATTGTACATATCGTTTGTAATTTTGTTGTGAGAGTTTATTTTTACTCAGCTGTTATAAAAATAAATATTTTCCCTTTGAAGTTTATTACATTTGTTTCAAACTCTTAAATCAAAATTTCGTACAATACTTTAAAAACAGTGATTTGCTCTTGAAATGAGCATGGGAGCTGTAATGAAACCTGTTATACAAATAGTTTATACATTTCTATTTTCAAAAACATTGCTTATGAATTAGCTATGGGATAGGAATCCTTCATATTGGACATACCTGACTCCTAAATCGAGAATGTCTGGTACATTAGACATACGATCAGATTGATTGATTATAATTATATAAAGAGAAAAGTTATCGATTAATTAGTTTACGTGTTTTTAACGGCCGAGCTAATTGTTTGGGCATAAAGCAGCTGAGTGCAGATCAAAACATCTGTGTATTGTATAGCAAAAGAGACATTATGTTTGTTTGTGTCCAGAGTTACAAAGTAAAACAAACAATGCAGTAGTAGAAAATTCTATGGGAGAAACTGTTATTAGCGCTTTGGCTAATCAAACTTGCAGTTCAAATGTGGTGTTGCAAACCCTAATAGTAAAAATATGTAATGGAAATAAGGAAGTTTCTGTTCGATCCATTTTTGATTCTGGTAGTTCTTTGTCGTATTTAAGAAAGAATATTGCGGAAATAATGGGTTTCAAAAAGTTAGGGGAAGTAAAAGTTGTTCAGAAATTATTCGGGGGTGTAGAAACGTCTGAGAATGTACATAATAAATTTAAAATGAATGTAAAAAGTTTGGATTCCAGTTATATGTGTAATTTTGACGTACGAGATCAACGTGTAATTTGTTCGGAAATTAATAAAGTACCTAATGGTCCGTGGGTTACCGAACTTAAAAAACAGGACGTACATCTAAGTGATGTTGAGAATAATCACGTACCCGTCATTTCATCAGATATAAAATTATTGATAGGGGCTGATGTAGCTTAAAAGTTGTTAACTGGACAATTGATTTCACAAAAAATGGTTTGGTTGCTGTGGGAACTCTTTTGGGTCATACTTTAATGGGGAAAATAGCCCGCGACAGAATTATTGATAAGAGAGAAGCTCTTTCAATAACTTCTTTGTTAGCAAGAGATATAAGTATATCTCAGTTTTGGGATTTATAAATCTTGGGAATTAAGGATCCTTTGCAAGAAAAATCAAGGGCAGAATGGCAGAAAGATCTATCATGCTTAACCCCATCAATGTTCCTTCAAGAGGTAAAGTCTTCAAATGTGACTGATATTGACACTTTAGATCACACAGGTCTACACAAGAGATCCAAATACATCAGTGGCGGCTGGTCCACTATAGCAAGTACAGCCGGGCTACGCCTAATTTTATTAGTGTATTTTAAAACTAAAATTATATATTTTACTAATTTTCTTAAATGAAGATTAGAATTGAAAATGAAGATGAAGTTTCCATTCCAAGTAAAAAAAAAATTCCGCTAAATTGCAAACCTGTTTCCGCAATGCACAAATTCAGTAGAGGAAAAAACTCCATTCAATTAAAACTGCAGCCAAAAAGCGAAGTTCGAAATCGGCTGCATCGTTGCCATGGCAACCTTACGTAGCATGACTTCCTCAACATGCTAAAATGCAGGATGTGACGACACAAACGCAACGCAAAAGAGTTTTTTCAAATCTGCTGTACTTGCGGTTTCTATTAAATGATTGGTTCATTGCTGAATCGGCGAGGCGGGGTGGAGGAAAACGACAATGTCGAAGAATCTCCCCAAACGGAAACAGTTTCCGTTAAGTTTACGCGTGCGTTGTTGTTTCTTTACTTAAATTAATACTAAAATTGACCGATTCGCAAATTTGAAAGGATTGATTTAATTTTCGAAAAATAAGTAAGTGTTTTCTGGGTTTTTTTTCACATGTTATCTTTCATAAAAGTTGAAAGGAAACTTTGATTTGAGTTTGAGTAATAAATTTTAAAGAATGTCCGTTCATGTACGGTTGTGGAAAGTGGGGGGGGGGGGGGGGGCGAGAGTTACAAGATTTCGGCCGCACTAACATTTTCGACCACGGGCCGCCACTGAAATACATTCTTTCTGTGACTGATCCTCCTCAGTTGTGGAATAATATACCAGGTGTATAAAAAGCTGCCGACCTCCATCTCGTGATTGTTTAACTAAAAAAGTTGAAGCAATTAAAATGGTGGGAGGGTACATCTTGGCTCTGAAAGTCAGAATCTCAGTGGTCTTCTAGTAAAGAAATGCCAAATGAAGAGATTAGTTCTGAGAAACTAAAAAGTGTTTTAACTGTATATAATGATGTAATGATACAAAACAAATTGTATTTAGAATATGTCTCTTCATATTTAGAAATTAAAGACTCTTTAGATGTCATAAGAAACTCTAACGCTGGTAAAGTGCCTAAGGGGTCGAAATGTGAATGCACCAGATCGTTTGAGCTATTAAGTTTGAAATTTAGTGAATTTTATATTTAGAATATTTTTTCAACTTATACTTTTTTCTTGCATTTAAATTTATATGTATTCATATATCTTTTGGCATTAGTAAGTGTTGGGTTGTAACGTTTGATCATCGAGGCGGACTGTTGCCGACTGCCCTTTCTCCTTTTGCGACGTTTAGTTTTTGGCTTATTTAAGTCATTTTAATGTCCGATCGTCTGCGGGAAAGAAGAGGCGCAGTGAAGCGTGACGTTTTCTTGACGTTCCGTTTAGGTGATCTTACGTGGACGTGTCTTTCGTCTTTTCGGATGAATATTTAATTTACTCCCGTTTGCCCACTGAACAGTAAGTATTCTTTTCTTAAGCAAATAATTGATTGTTTTGACATTCAATGTTCTATATTTATGTAATTGGATATTTTTGTATCCTTTTTTTTGTATATTTGACATTGCTTTTTTGGGGAGAGTTATAGTAGGTAAAATTTGAGTTTATAAGTTTAAACTCAAAGGTGGGAGAATGTTGCAAACCCGCCCACTTGGGGGCTGAGAGGCCCCATTTGGGTTGGTTTGCAACATCTTCCACTTCAGAAGTTTCAGTTCGTATGAGAGAGCACTAGGCCGCCATTGAGAATGGTTAGGATAAAAATCAGCTCCTCCACAACAAGCATTGTTTGAAAATGGAATAAAAACGAGTTAAGTTTTCAAAGATGTCTCTTCTCCTTGAGTCAGAACTACAGAAAATGCATCGAACCTGGTAGGTTTGCATTTGCATTTACGAAACATGTTACCTTTGTTTTTATTTTGTGTATATCTGATTTTATGATATATGTAGTTTTTAAAATTTATGTATTTTATTGTGTATGTAGATTTTAAATTGTATGTATTTTATTGTGTATGTAGATTTTAAAATGTATGTATTTTATTGTGTATGTAGATTTTAAAATGTATGTATTTTATTGTGTATGTAGAATTTAAAATGTATGTATTTTATTGTGTATGTAGATTTTAAAATGTATGTATTTTATTGTGTATGTAGATTTTAAAATGTATGTATTTTATTGTGTATGTAGATTTTAAAATGTATGTATTTTATTGTACATATAGTTTTATTGCGTGGTCTGGACGACCCTTGACAAAATTGTGTAAAGTGATAATAAACTTACAATATTATTAACTTACAATTTTAATTTTTCAAAAAAATTCGATAAATAACAGTTTGGTGACATTTATACCTAAACTTTATACTTTTTTGTACTTTTCTTAATAAAATGGTTTCAAAAATCTATAAATTGATGTGAATTGAACTGAAATAATAATTTTTACATTGCATATTTTTACTTTTGTAGCCCCCTAGCTGACTCTGTTACTCCAAACATATTGGAAAATGAAGTTCTACATTCAAATGAGCATTATTGCCTTTATCTCAATTTATAACGCGAATGCAATCACAAAATTTCTTCCCACTATGTCAAAAGATGAGATATTGGAAATAGTTAAATGTTTAACGCACTGTAAGTAGTCATCATTGTTCTTGCTTACATCATTATTAATGCATATAAAATAACTGATTGGCTTTTTTTTTCTTATCACTTTAGCATGCGACCGACCTATCTGTGAACAGTTACCCAATTGTGTCGCAACCTTCAGCGCTCAGCAAGTACGCAAAAAAAACTAACTACTGGGTGTCCAAAAAATAAATTTCAATGTTTAGAGAGCTCTATAGCTAAAATTAACGAAAGGAATTACGCCAAATTTCATATTAATGGTAATAAAAGTATTGAGATAAGATTTTCGTAAAAAAAAATTCGTTTTGGCGCTGTCCGATCCGAAAACGAGTATATTATATGTAAAAAAAAGTTGCGATAGCCACACAAATTAATTTAGTTATTAAACTAAAATAAAATAAATTTTATTCATCGGAATTAAAGTCTTCAGAACCACATAAACTATTTTTAATGTACTGACTTTTCTTGTATATATATTGCATCCGTTCCTAGATTAGTTTGTAAAACTATCGCAACTTTTTTTTTAATATATTATACCCGTGTTTGGCTTAGACAGCGCCAAAATCCCCTCTGTTAATGATTTTTGGAACTAATTCTTTTTTTACATAAATGTATCCTTAATATGAAATTTGGTATAATTCCATTCAAAAATTTTCACTACAGGTGCCTCTAATCAGGGAAACTTTTTTATGGCCGCTCTGTATATAGTGATTAATTCAAATTTATTCTAAATTTATATAAAATTATACTTATAAATGAATTAATTTTTAATGAAGATTGGTTTTTAAAATAATGTAGTAACCTAAATTTAATGTTTAGCTTTTGACTATCGTTAAAACTCATAAAGTAATAATTTAAGATGCTGCCACTGCTTCTTTATTGCTTAGGAGTTCATCAATACTAAAGACCAAATTATTTTTTTGTTTTTATCTTCAAACTGTAGGCCATATTCCAATATTTGCATTTATTTGTTGAAATGAAAGTTATAAATCTGTGAAAATATTCTTATTAAAAAATATTATATAATATTATACTATAAATCAGCAGTATAATAGCATTTCTGGCATATCAAATATTGTCGAAAACATAAGTAAATTATTAAACTTTTTTAATTGAAACTATTTTACACGTCTTAGAAAATAAATTTCTATTAATAAATAAAAAAATAAGTAAAAGTAAGTAAAATAATATTAACCAAAAACAAATCCTCCCTTGGAAAGTATAGCATTTCTATCCGATTTATAAAATAAACTAAAGAATACATATTTTTTAATAACACACACTCTATTAATTAAGATACATAAATTAATTATAAGTTATTCGAAATCTTGCATTCCAGTCCATGTTATAGTAATTAATAAAATTAATTAATATATTTTTACATTATTGCAATTTTTGGCAAAAAATAACCAAAAGTTTTACGTATTACGAATTTTTAAAATGGTATAAGTTGTAATTTTTTTTTTTAACTGATAGACACGAATTTATATTTATGAATATTCTACCAAACAATTAGTATTATAAAGTATTTATTTTTAAGCGTTTCGCTTTCGCCAAAGCCAATTTTCACATTATTTACCTTTAATATAAAATAGCTTCATACTTTTACTATTGAAACAAAAAATCATTCATCATCATTTCGCAATATATTCAGTGAATTAAATTAACAATTCAGTTTCACAATTAACTGATTGTTCCATTCTGATATGCGAATCAAAATAGAGTAGAAAAAAATTGTTGAACTTTGGGATGTAGGCAGTATTATTCATTTAAAATTTAAATTAAATACAAAAAAAATATTTCTTTTGATGCACACATAGAGTTATTATTTTAGGTAAAAGATGAAACTTTAAAGTGCGAAAATAAGTACAATCCTACTGGACTTGATAGTTGTGATCCAAACACAATTACTTTTTTCGAGTCAAATGACATTCCTAGTAAGGTAAGTTATTAATTCTTGACACATTTACAATAAAAATTAGTGAATTGTCTATTGCGTTTTAGTAGCATATATGCATTGTTGGTAAGTTGTTTGAATATCAAATGGCGATTATTATTTAGGTTAGCAATGCCAAATGACGATTATTATCTAGGTTTAAAACTTATTATCAAGGATAATTCGTATTAAAATTAAATTTTAAAAAATCTGTCAATTCCAAAGCCAAAATAACATTACAAACACAAAAGAAAGATGCATTTCGCCAAAATAATTTTTGATGCTCAACGTTTAATTTTTATAGACATAATCCTTTTCTGACTAAGAATTCGAACAAAACTCGACGTCACGACTTTCTTTATAATAAAAAATATTATGTTACCAAATTTTAACAAAAAGGGACAATTGTTTCCCTATATATGAATTACCAAACACAATTCCTTTGTATTAGCGTTCGCCGACAACAACAGCTATTTTTTTTTTACAATAACATGAAAACTAATATTATTTTTTTAAGCTATATGCATTAGATTAGATAAATGGCTACTACGCTGTTAAAATTAGAATTATAGAATGTTTGCTTCTATACGTTTTGCTTGACACTAGGTAGAATGTTATAGAATATTATAACGTTTATAATTTAGTGATGCGCATTAGATAAGATGTTCGTTATTACTATACAAAATATTAGAATTATGGAATGTTTCTTTCTATACGTTTTGCTTGACACTAGGTAGAATGTTATAGAAAAATATAACGTTTATAATTTAATAACTAATAATTCTTTTCATAAACAAAAAGTTATGCGCATTTGTTCAGATGTACGTTATTACTATACAAAAAATTAGAATTATGGAATGTTTGTTTCTATACGTTTTGCTTGACACTAGGTAGAATGTTATAGAAGATTATAACGTTAATAATTTAGTGATGCGCATTAGATCAGATGTACAATATTACTATACAAAAATTAGAATTATGGAATGTTTGTTTCTATACGTTTTGCTTGACACTAGGTAGAATGTTATAGAAGATTATAACGTTAATAATTTAGTGATGCGCATTAGATCAGATGTACAATATTACTATACAAAAATTAGAATTATGGAATGTTTGTTTCTATACACTTTGCTTACAAAAAGCAAATTCTGAATTTTTTCAACTTCTAACGTAAATGCTCTATTACAATAAAAACACCATTATCGTATTTTCCACACATTTCTAAACAAATTCTGTAAGTTTCATATTTACTCCACTGTTATTTTTTTAAAAGTGAAAAAAATATGGAAGAGGAAAGAGGGGTTAAAAATTGTCAATGGCACTTACTTTTTTTGTTTACAATGGAGGGAGGGTATTTAAATTTCAAATAAAAATTTATTAAAAATGAAAGATTTTTTTTTTTGCTTTAGAACAACATTAACATTTTCATATTACGTTTGATTTGTGTGTTTGGAGCAATTTATCGGAATTATTAATTTAAAAAAAAAAAATATGCTAAAGCCAACTATTAAAAAAATAACAAAATGTATATTTTCTTAATAATTACAGATGTGATATTTTGCTCTCAGAGCAAAACCTTTTACATTGCTATTTTAGCGATATTATTTTATCAAAATAAAATTAAAAATACTATAATATGTTTTCTTCTTCAGGTATTTGATTGCATTGGGGAAAATACGTATACGGTAAGTTTCCAAACTTGCGATTTTTTTTCATATGTTAAATATGTTTTCAATAAAACAATTGATGATCATTGGTATATATAATAGATTTTTAAAAAAAATTGAAAGAAATTACTTCTTTTTATGTTATCAAAAATATTAAATAAGCTATTATTACCAAAGATGTTACAAATTACGCAGCAAAATGCTCTTGAGATTTCATAAATTTTTAATTTTAAAATTTTTAATTTTTTTTAGCTTACTAATCCAGAAAATGAAAAAATGAAAAATTATGAGGTAATGTCTTTTTTTTAATGTATTCCTTTATTTTAAATTTACATTTTTTTTGTATTCTATAATAATTACAAAAATCTTTTATAAAACACATATTAAGAAAAAGAATTTAATATGTTATAAATGTGTAATGTGAAACACTGACTACTTTAAACAATCCCAAAAATAGCCATAACTTATAAATTAGCTCTATCTGGAAGAAGTAAAATTCTTGATAGCAAAAAAAATTATTTTATTACTAAAAAAATTAGTTTATTACTAAAAAATAATATCTTTGATTTTTGATATTTAAGGACCTAATAAGGGCTTGCCTGTAGCCTTAGTTTCGCACCAAAAAATCAGAAAAAAATCAATGTTGTATTATAAAATTGTGAGATAGCAATTATTATTTTTTGTTGTTGTTGTTGTTAACTTAAAACGAAGTATAAATATAAGTATTCATTTTAAATATGAAAAATGCAAATTGACGCTTTAATTAAAATATTGTTTATAGTAAATCAAATAAACTATGTTTTTAACTTATTTTATATTATTTATTTATTATTATAAAATCAAAAGGGTATTCTATGTTAATACTTATGGATTTAATAATAGTTATTAATCATATCAAATATTGAAAATTTGTATTTTATTTTAGTCATGTGTGAGAGGTCTTTACAAGGTGTGCCAAAAAAGTGACATCTGTAGAAAATAAAAGCGTGTTTTGAAGCCTGAATACTAAGAAACATTTCAATGTGATCTTATCAACAATAAAAATATCATGTATGCCTACTTGTGTTAAAAAAATTACTCCTATTTTTATTGTTAGTCAACTTCAAAGTCAATTAAATAAAGAAACGCAAGTAGCGTTCTTTTTGCTTTAATAAAGTTATATTACAATTGCTTTTGCTTTGTATTTCTTTATCGTTATAGATCTAAAAATAATCAAGTTTATTTTACAATTATGTTATTATTTTTTGTAAAACATTGTATTCAGAATGCATGCAAAATGACGCTTGATTTGCTCACAATATAACTACAGTATGATACACAATTAATATATATATATATATATATAATCAACAAACTATATTAATCATCAAAACAATTGCGTCACGTAATCAGTGACGGATTTAAAGAAAGGCCCAGGCGGCAAAACCTTCGAGGGGCCCAGTTTTCATACATAGGCGGGGCCGTTCGTATATTGCGTCTTATATAAGCAAGCAGTCTTTCATGAGTGGTAAGGGGGAAGGATCGTTGGGGTTACGTGACGTAGGAAAACTTTCTAGAAAAAAATTATAAAACTTGTTGCACAAACTTTGATATGAATCACTTTTCTCAAATTCACAAACTTTCTAAAGAGATGTTTGATAAAATAACAGAATCGAAGTTTTAAAGATTATTTCAATGCAAAATTTTATCATGAGATGATATGAGAAGGGTTGGGTGAGGTAAGGTTTACGTGAAATGGGGGGGGGGGATGTAAGCGGAAATACAAAAAAATGCAAAATAGCGTAGAGTTGAAGTGTATGTGATTTTACTAGTAGTCCCCATTGTAGAAAAGTGCTATTGGAGGGAATCTGTGCAGATGACCAGATCAATAGAGTGGTACCTTGTGGGGATCACTTCATATACGCAATACTCCAAGTGATCAATTTAGACTGACTGGTAGAGTATTGACGTTCCATGCAGAAGGTCATCGGTTCGACTGAGACTGACAGCCAAAAAAGTGAATAGCGCTGCAGTATGTTGAATTACAGGGACGATTGCATGGTTGTCTGTAGCAGGAATGCAGTTTATGGTTCAATCCTGATTATCAATTGAGAGGGCTTACATATGTACGAGAGAGAAGTGTGCGGAGTGTAGACTTCTGGTTTACTGGTCATAAAAGGTGGTCGCATAGTTGCAGTGCTTATATGTTATCATATTCACAGTCAGTTTTACAGATGCAAGTTATATTGTTATTGGCGGGGTGGTGGTCGCGTAATTGTTGATATGGACACAGAAATGGAAAGTGGGAGTGGTAAAGGACCACATATTCTTCTACCAAGTTACTTGTCCAGGAATGTTCTTTTCCGTAATATGTTTACTCTTGGAGCCACTTCTGGGAGATGGCCCTACGTGTTTTCAATCTCTCATTGGGCCCTGAATGGGGTTTTTTGTTGAATTCCGGAGAAGAGCAAAAATGGGCAACTGTACTCCTTCACAATAGGAAAAGTCTTTGTGAATCGGCTATTCGCTTATTTACTAATGGTGTGTAATATATTTGCATGTGATAAGCAGCATAAATGTTCAAATTATATAAGATTGTAACACTTATGAATACAAATAATTTTGTTCCGCCGGACGATATACTTTCGTTGTTCGTGATAATTTGTTTTGATACAACTTCAATAATCGGTAAAACACCACATCCTGTTGAAAACAGAGGTTTGCAGACTTTACACGCCAACACAAGATAGACATGCGCATGCACATATTTTTGCTCAGCGATTGGTCAGAGCGGAAGCTATCAACGCGACGCATGCGATTGACCAGTCTGAAAAGGCCTTTTAGACTACACACCCCTGAGGCACTTAACCTGCTTCCGCAATGTAAGGAACGTTTTAGTAACCGCTGCTAAATTTTTAAACTCAACCTCAATAAAGATAACTTATTGTAAAAAATACTTTTTTGGTTTATAAAGGAACGACAACTGATAAGCGATTTCACGTTTGACTGTATTATAATAGTAAAAATATGTCAATTTGAAATTTTAAAAATATGTCAATTTTTGCAAATTTGCAGTAAATAACGAATGTTTCAAAACCTAGGCAACTTTTCTACAATTTATGTGTACTTAAATGAAAGTTGAGACTTCTATGTCGGGAGACCCTAGACCCAGTCCTTACGTGTCTAATGGTAAATTAGGCCCTTTTCAAAACAAATACAATATGAGCTTTAAATTAAATATTTTCAACGATTTGCGGTACAATATGTCAGTTTGTACTTTTAACAATTCCCCACTTATTCTGCTAAGGGGCCAAGCTCGGGGCACCTTAGAAAAAGCAGGGCCCCGCGTCGTAGGGAATTTTTGAGGATTATCAGATGTCTGAAGTTCTGTCTTCACGTAGTTTTTTGGGTAATCGGGTCCTGTAAACAGAAGTGGACCCAGCCCACATAGCCAAACCATATCCAAAAGATATCTGTTGCATATCCCTTTAAATATACGGGATATCCATGATAGTATGTGTTTACGATTAATAGACGTCTTTTAGATCTCAAAATGTCCCGTCGATTTTCGACTATTAAACATCCAAAAGACGTCCCTAATATCTACCGATTTTATAAGAAATAGACAATACGGCTCAGTCGTAGATACTGTAGATGTTAATTAGATATCCAGTATATCCTAATGTAGTCTAAAACAGTTTGTATATACATCTATTCGACGTACACCAAATCCAAATTATAGCCATAATATCGAATTCAAGGATTTTAGGGACATCTCAATCTCCAGAATATCTAGCAGTTAGGCTATAATTTGATTTACTATTTTTATATATATATTATAAACCTACAACTACATAACTCCATAGAAGATTAAGATATTACATACTGGTTCCTAGTTGAAAGTAGGAAATGAAAGGTAATACATTAATCTTCCTATGGAGTAATTCAGTAGTAGTAGCACTGGCACGACGACATATGAATCAATAACTGAAGTAAGGGAAATTAATATTCAAAGGATTAACAACAAAATTAATTTTAAGGAATATAATTTTTTTAAATTTTGAAACCAAATGATTAATTACAAAAATGCTCCAATTTTAAATATATTCTACTCTTTAAGAAGTTATTCATAATTCAAAAATATTCATAATTCAAATATATATATATATATATATATATTATAAACCTACAACTAGAAGATTAAGATATTACATGCTGGTTCCTAGTTGAAAGTAGGAAATGAAAGGTAATACATTAATCTTCCTATGGAGTAATTCAGTAGTAGTAGCACTGGCACGACGACATATGAATCAATAACTGAAGTAAGGGAAATTAATATTCAAAGGATTAACAACAAAATTAATTTTAAGGAATATAATTTTCAGAAATTCTGAAACCTGATGATTCATTACAAAAATGCTCCAATTTTAAATATATTCTACTCTTTAAAAAGTTATTCATAAATCAAAAATAAATGTGTGAATAACTTTTTTTAAAAAAGAAATACAACTATATATAAAAAATATATATTTATTTTTAATTTTATATCTAGCTTTAACATTGCACATTCAGCTCTTGATAATAAATTCCATTTCAGACTCCAGCATATTTTCAAATAATGCGTTTCTTCTAATAGCATCTGAAAATAAAAAAAGAAATATAAATTTAAAATGGTTACATATGTAATACAAGTCTAGTTACAGTAGGTATAAATAATAAACGTAATTACAACGTTATTTGGTTAGTAAAAAGTTTTATCTATTTTATTAATTTAAGATTCTACTTTTGCACAAAATCCCCCAGTTGAAATTTATGAATGTTGAAGCAAGAAACAGTCCACTGTGTGTTGGACCTCTTCCTTAACATTTCAAGCATTAAAATTAGCATGACTATTTCAACTAATATACATATATTCTTAAAAATATAAGAGAGCCAATAAAAATATAAGAATTCAATTAAAAATATAAGAATTCAATAAGAGACCACATTTTAAAGCAGTTTTCAACCATGTTAACATTTATTTTATATATTATTTTATTACTTTCAAATCAAGGAATTCAGGAAACATAATTATTTGAAAAAGTGGACTGTGTTGTATGTGTGTAACAATTTTCTATTTATAATTTTGTTACACTTCATAATTAAAAGGTTCACAGTTCCTGTGCATGCTTTATATTTTCTGTTCTTGTGGAATGGGAAATTAAAAAAAAAAAGGAATTTCATTTATGTGTGATTTCCAAATCGAGAAACTCATTTGACCGTTTACACAGTCAACGCAAATTTCCTCGACGAGTCATTTTCAATCCGCTAGAACTTACAGAGCTGTGTACACAGCACAATTTGCTCGCACGCGAGGGGAATGTTGTTTCAGCCGAGATAGTCCAGTCAGCAAAGCATGAAAAAAAAGAGTCAATTCGGAAAAAAATAGGGGAAAGCTGGAAATAATTTTAATCGCTTCTAAAAACTGTTCTGTATGATATATTAATTTTGCACCCCTGCACCACCCCGGCGTTGGCCGCCATCTTGGAAAAATGGCGGCCAAATTACAGAAGTATCTTGTTTTAGTATTTGAATTCGAATCTCACACTGGAAATAAACCTCATACATGCAACGTGTGCAATAAACAATTTATGAAAATGAACCTTTTTAAGCAAACTTTCTTTACATTGTTTTAAAAAAGCGATCCCCCTAAATTTAGGGAATCATAGCTTTTAATAAAGCAATCCCCCTTTCGGCACTACCACGTTTAGTATTTGAATTCAAAACTCACACAGATGGAGAATACCTTATATTGCAATGTGCGCAACAAACAATTTACTGAAAAGAATCTTTTTAGGCACCTTTCCCACATTGCTTTTAAAAAGCAATATCATTTAAAGTATTTTAATAACTTTCGCTTAACTGTCGGAACTGAGCAAGAAAAGTTGAAAGACTTCTGTACACGGCTTCCTTTTTCACATCGTGCGGTCTCTCTGCGAGAAACGAAAACTCAACGAGATTGTAAGGCCATGTACACATGTGAGACTGCATCTCGCCCAACTTTTCTTGCTCGTGTACAAGGGCCTTTAGTTTCAGAGGGAGCCCAAATAAAATGTCAAACGAAAAATAAATATTTCATAAAAATTATCATATAACATATTAAAAGTTATTGGTTTAGACACATTTTCAGTTACACGTTAATGTTTAGTTCAGTTTTTTAACAAAACTATTTAATCAAACATTTAAAAAACTGCAAATAGTTTATAATTTTTGCAGAAACTCTTAAATTTAATATATTGTTTAGACTGGGATGGATAATGAATGAAATAAATATAAAACTTGTGTCCCATTTATTCAAAAAGTGGTTAAAGAATGTATGATTTTTATATTGATGAGTTAAGTTACTGCATTGTAGGTGTAAAAATATTGACAATGATTTTAATTTGGGATTCCGAGAAAATTTAAAATAAAATTTGCAAAAGTGTTTACATGAAAACAATAACAAACAGTAACTAAGAAACGTGTTTACATACAATTATGTAGATTGTTATGTAACGTAAATTACAGAAATGTCTGGGAAAACCTATAACACTATGTGTATGCAACTCCATTTTAAATTTTGAAGGAGTCCTAAAGCCCAGTGGCTCTTTTCTTGGCTATGCCACTGGGTTTTAGAATATCTATTATCCACACAATAACCTAAAATATATATACTTGGTCTTAATGCTCGAGATATGTATTTTCAAAAATTACTATGAAACTACCAAACACAGCTTTTGTGACATTTAATAACCTTTCCGTTTAAATTTTTCTGGTAATTTAAAATATGTAATGAATTATTAGTGTTCCTGTTATGCGTTTTTCAAAGGGCGCCGCGCCCTGCCCTTTTTAGAGTGTGAAAAATGTGCCCTGCCTTTTTTTCAGTATCTTTGCACCCTGTAATTAAAAAAAGATATTTTTCCGCAAAAACGTAGGTCTGTAGAATTGCCTTGGTACCCCCAATCGTACCCTCAACCCACGTGACATTTGCTGAACAACGTAGTTAAAATAAAGAGGCGTTTCTGAGATCTATAGGTATTCAGTTGGTGACATAAAAGATAATTGTAGGCTGTTTGTACATGTGTAAAGGATTACTTTTTTTAACACTTAAAATAAGGGGGGCAGTTCAGCCGGAATTCACAATGCCAAACATTGCTTACTTTGAAGGAAGGTGTTTTCCAAGAAAGGATTGTAAATGACTCCTGTCAAAAAATGAACGCCCCTAATTATGATGATCTTCGCTCCCTCACAATGCCTGTGGATTTTTCCCTCCCCTTTTTTGAAATTGCTCATTCCTATAATCAATCTTTACGACAGAAAAATAGTGAACTTTTTATTCCTTTTGTCCGAATATTTACGATCTTCGTCAAACGAGGATATCACACGCAATTTCAGATGGTTATAATCCTTAATTTCGTTTGCCTCTGACGAATGCAACTTCCCAGGTAGCACAGTAATATTGGCCAATATCGGCAAAGAGAGTTTCGGCAACATTGGCCAATATTGGCGAATGTCGGATCGGCCAACGTCAAACTGTTAACCTTTTATCAATATTGGGCAATATTGCCGAACCGATATTGGCCAATATTGTAGAGCGGTATTGGCCAATATTGGGTAATGTTGAACTGGCCAATATTGTAGAGCGGTATTGGCCAATATTGGCGAATGTCGGATCGGCCAATGTCAAATGGTTAACCTTTTATCAATATTGGCAAATATTGCTCAACCGATATTGGCCAATATTGACTAACGTTAGGTCGGCTAATATTGGCGAATGTCGGGTTGGCCAATGTCAAATTATTAACCTTTTATCAATATTGGCAAATATTGCCAAAGCAATATCTGTCAATATTAAATAAAAGGCGGCCGATTTACATTGATTGACTCGACATTAGCCGAAATCGAATATATTTGAAAGCAGCGTTTTACAATATTGATGAACAATACCATGAAAATTTTTTTAAAAAAATATTTTTATAAAACATTTTGTTTCTTTTGTTTTTGATCATTTAAAGCTGTTGCATGAAAAATATTCTTTCCTCTGTGGAAAATATTGGACTATACTACTAATTTTCTTTCTCTTGGTAACATAAAAATTTTTTTATTCAAAATCTATATAATAATAAAAATATAGCAATAAAATTATAATTCAAAAGTTTAATAATTAAAATTTCCTAAAATTACAAATTTATAATTCTTCAAAAGAATTTAAATTAGTTAATTTTGAACTAAGTTAACTGTAATATTATTTAAAAATATATTTACATTTACTTTTCTAAATGAAATGTATTATACATTACCATTTAAAAAAATTAAAAACACAATTCAAAATATTATCTTGTATTTCTTCATCTAATACATTAAAACTTTTTAGCATTTATAAGAAATCCAAATTTAAATTCTCTTTTATGTGGCATAAAATATTTGGGCCAATTTCACTTACCTCAATTAACTATTATGACTCCCTTCTATTGTAAAAAAAGAAATCTAACGCAACAGGTATTGTGGAATAATTTGGATACTCCTTGAAGTTTGGATCACATACGTCATTTACAACACGTCAAGTGTGATTTTCTAATCTAAAATACTACTAAGTTGGTATTTGTAGTACAACAGTTGAATGCATGAAATATTCGATATAAAATAAGCATGAAATATATTGATAAAAATTAAATATGCTCCAATATATTATATAATTCGATAAGTTGCTTACTTATTATTAGCAAAATAAATTTCTAAAAATGTGTATTGTGTTTGATGTCAGTTGTTGTAAAGAAAGTAAAAATTATATTTATTTACATTGTGTTTCAATTTCAAATTATTTGCAATTTAGGAACCAAAAAAAAAAAACTAACACCTAGTAACTGAGCTAAGACATTTTCCTTATAATTTGACTGTAGTTGAAAAGTATGAAGCTGTGTTTACAGATCGTTCCTTAATTGTAATATCGACTAATGATGCTAATGCCTCATTATGAGAAAGTTTAAGAATTTAGTTGATTTCTATGGATAATTATAAAATAAACTTAAGTCAATTAACAAAATCGAATACAAAAAAAAGACATCCATGAAAATTATTTCTACCAACATTAAAGTTTACAGCAGTTTGCTTTCACTACTGCTGTTTATTATAAAATAAATTTAAAAAAAATCTTTTTAAGTTAAAAATTAACAAATGTTCTACATTTACTTGAGTGCCTCATGCAAAAATGTTCGCTTATTTTTAACTTTTAATGTATATACATTAGTAAATATATAATAAAATTACATTTTAAAAAGTTTTTTTATATTTAATATTTTACATTTTTTAATAATAAATATTAATATAGTGAAAACCACTTCCAACTATTCCACTGAGACCACTTCTAAACAAACCTTATCACTCAATCATATAACCTTGTGACTCAATCATATAAGTGGTTAACGATTCATACTACTACCTCCATCATTAGTGCACAAGTTTTATTTTAAATATTAAATAACATTCTAAAAGTTATTAAACCACATTTTTATTTTAACACTTGCTACTTTAGTATTTCAATTTTTTAAGCAAATCTGCTTTCACACTCAATAGTCTTCACATAAAAGTTCTGATCTTTTAATTAGAGTATTGTGAGTTTGTTGCTAGCCTTGAATTGTCCACAAGGCCAACAAAGGCAGGGTGGGAAAAGGGGCTGGAGATAAATCTATCATGGCCCAAATATCCTCACATTGGTCATGGTGTGGAAATTTGGGAGAGCGAGGTGCCAGTTCGGGTGTTTGTTGACTTAGTAGTTGGTATCCGAGTGGCTCTTCAGGCTACAGGATGTGGAGTATATGTCTTGAAATGAATTTCAAGCTGAGCTCAATATTCATAAATCAGGTTTCAGAAGAGATCTCGGGGCTAATCAATGCAGCCTCTTCAAGTTATCAGTGAGCAGCTCTAGTGGAAATTCAGCTAAAATAAAATAGGAATAACACATATTAAAGGAAAGAGAAAAATACCAAATGCTAGATAACAAGTCAAAAATTACTGAATGAGGAAATCTAGCGATCATTTTCTTAATAAATCTAGTGATCAGTTTCTTAATGCTGTATATCATGTTGTTCTAATTTATTCCTCAAACTTTTTTCTAAAAAAAATAACACGACTAAAATTGTTTAAATACATGCTTGAGTGTTAACAAAATATTACATTAAATTTCAACATGGTATTAAATCGATTTTAGCAAGTACTTCAAATGCTTTGGCCAACTGCCTAGTATACTTTTTTTTATATGCCGGCTTAAAATATATTTTAAATTTGCAGAGAACTTTCAAATCATAATGGAATTAATATATTCTGGAATTAAGACACATCTGAATAACCAAATGAAGATTTAATAAATAATGCACTCAAAGATTGTGCAATATAGCGATTAAGCATATTCAATTAGTTTGGCTTGTTATCATTACCATCTTTTACACAATAACTACTAAACAGGCTAACATTACATTTTCTTATAAATTGTTATCCATAACAAATAAGGTAGGTACGGCTTTTTTTTGACAAAATGTGGAATTCTGGAACAGTAAAATGCCTTGTAACTAAATTATGTCCTAGTATATTTCTCGAATATATGGTTAAAACGTACTCTACGGTTTCCTTGATTTCCCTGCCAAATCTAGTTAACATTTTCAGCAACCCTGCAGAGAGAAAATTGAGTTCTTTCAACAAAACCGGTTGTTGCCCAGAATGTGTTAGCATTGTGAATATATCATTTTTAAAAAGTTGTCAAGGGGAACCGCACAATGCATTTGAACCAAATATTATATAAAAAGTTACTTATTTAAAAATAAATATTGGATACAGCTCCATTAGCAATTTTTAATATTTTGAAAGTATTTCCATACAGTGGATAGTAAATAAATTTTCTACCGAAAATTGTTAATATCTTAAAAAAGTTATGCAATTTCCTCAGTAATTAACAACTATATAATTACTAATTCTTTATATTGGTAAATATTCTGGGACTGGAACTGTAAGTTTGTTACTTACATGTGATCGAAAAGGGATAAAATATTTTTTATTAAAATTATTATGAAAATGAGAACAAGAAAATTATGTAATGTAACATCAGCGGACAATCGTAGGCATAATGATTATTTCCCGAAGAGGTAACCAATTTCAGTAACTTTATTTTTGAAAGTTATCAGGATTGAATTGAAGAAATTCCAAGTCTTCCCAGGAGATTGGATATTTGTGCATCACATTCTGTACGCTTAAAAAAAAAAAAATGTGGCTAAGGGAACTTTCAAAAAATCATTAGGGTCAATTCTTCTGGCCGCACTACATTCTAAGTGAAAAGGGTCATTTCCTGCTACAACATGTTGATGTCAGATCATTGGCAGTCGGCTAATCTCGAAACAATTAATAAGACTCGTCATAGTTTTAAATGGAAAAGAAACAATTTTTCAATGCCCGCAAGTCAGTGCTAAAATTTCTGTAGATGAAGGAACGGCAACAAAAGTTGCCAGAAGCAGTAATTTACAAGGACATAGATTTTTTAAAAGCATTTTTCAGAAATGATAACAAGTTTTAAAAAAGTATTATGTCTAATTTTACCTAACGTATGTTATAATATACCAATACGATAACATTTAAAAAAAAAAATTAAACTACTTATTTTTCTATATTTTAGTGCTATAAAACAAAATATTTTCCAAATACAAATAGAATATTATTGTTAATCTTATAAAGTAAAGGCTACTTATTAATGTGTAATGTTATTAATGCACATTTTGTTTGCAATATATGCTCGGGTACTTGTCTAAGATTTACCCAAGTATACATATTTAGATGTATATGTACTTTAGATTTAAAACTTTACATTTGTATGATTGCAGAAATATATATTTTAAAATAAAATTTTACATTATGACCAAAAAAAAACATACTTTTATTAACCATTAGAAAATTTCATGAATTAGATAAAAAATTTTAAATACATTTTTTTCGGAACATATAATTTTAAACTAAGTTTATTAAATTAGTTTAAATTTGCTATTTTAAGTACCAAGATTTCATTTACTTCTGGGATTCTGCTATCTGAAAAATTTACTTTGCCCCAAGTTGAAATTTCTTAAAATGTGGGCTGTACATGCCACTGCTAGGATAAATT
The DNA here is from genome assembly GCA_963932185.1 of Troglohyphantes excavatus. Classification (NCBI taxonomy): domain Eukaryota; kingdom Metazoa; phylum Arthropoda; class Arachnida; order Araneae; family Linyphiidae; genus Troglohyphantes; species Troglohyphantes excavatus. The sequence goes on from OZ010675.1 coordinate 29,816,717, forward strand.
GTTTTGTAACTTATCTAAAACATCAGATTTGGAAATTAAATTTCCATAATTAAACATTCCTTAATAATATATCATTTAGAAAATTGCTAGGCACTTTTAGAGTGTAGAGAACTTGGTAGAAGTTACCCGAAAGAAAAGAGTTTCGACTATATTTCGAGTACAAAACAATTACATTTACTTATTTAGAGAACTATAAAAATATTCCGATCTGAATAACTTACTACAATAAAAACACAATTAATGAAATCTGTTTTGTCCTATAAATAAGTTTAAGAAAATCTTAAGTTTTTTATAAACTCATACGATCATGATACAACGCTTCCAGTAGGTACTGTCAATTCCGTACAATAAACAACAAAATCTGTAAAAATGCTACACTTGACTCAACAAGTAAACAATACTTGTTGGGTGCTGGGCCTGTTGTTGGTCGTTCCCTTAATATTTGTATAATCTGTAAATAATCGGTTGACTTTTGATAAATATTTACCTGCATTTGATACTTCCTTCTTCACATCACATGCAAAGCCCGGGCTTTTAGCGCCATTTCATTTCAAAGCACGACCCACGCACGACCGAAGTAAACAACTGAAACATATTCTGCGCATGCGCACCTTGATAACTGACCAATATCAGCCGATTCAGGGGCGAAATTTTTAAAACGTGTAAAAATCTGAAGATATTACTTTAAAAATGTGGAAAATTATTCTTGCTACACAATTTTTTTGTTAACAAATGTAGTTTTTAAAACTTTTAGTAGTTTTGTCGGAACTTCAGTATTTGACATGGGAATATTGCCGACCGATTTTGACCAAGATTCGCCGATTAAAACTGACAAAATCTTTAAAACGAATTAACATCTTGGGTTATCACATAAAAGTTGTGTATATTAGTTGTCTTTATCCATTTATTTGTTATAAAGTGCAAATTTATAAGTTTAAAGGTGTTATAAGAATTTGCTGAATCCTCAGCATCGGCATGGTAACATTGGGCAATATTGGCTAATGACGCAAACGAACGGTCGATATACACCAATCCACAGTGAGATTGGCCAACATTGGCCCAATATTGGGCAATATTGTTGTGCTACCTGGGTTCCAGATGACACTCTTTTAAGAATTGTTTCATTCATAAAAAACCTTAAAATTGTATAAATTCACTTAACGAGATCTGCTGCGATCTCTTTAGAAAGACTTACAATCCTTTTGCATCTGATGAATAAATGTTTATACTTCACCACTTTCTATTTCATCATGATTTGATTTGCACTACATAACAAAATTGCATAAAATTTTGGAAAATATTATTTAATTTACGAAATTGAAGTTTAGGACTTGTCATTTGTAGTTATAAAAATTGATTTTTGGAAGTAAGCTTGTTTTATTTTGTTTGGTTGGCATTAATGTTCTAATTTAATTTACTGCTAATATATTTTATTAATTTTTTTTTATTTGAAACTTATCACTCTCCCCCCTTTTATGAAATTTGAAATAGTAAAAACTTTTTAACAAGAATCTTTATAAACATTTGAAAATTTCAACATTTTCTTTTTTGATAAATAAAAAAAAAATACTATTAGATATTTTTTATGTAATGAGTTTATGGTGCAGTTTTTTAAATTTTTTTAATTTATATTTTGTAAAATTTTAAACTTTAAAAAAAAACACTAAATTATACAAACTTTAAAAAAGCTTTTAGAAAAGTAAAAATTCTAGCTTTCCTGATAAAAATCCAGTTAAAGGAATGGAAAGTGCCCTTACAGTCAACAGAGAGTGCCCTTTTACATAACAAAAAGTGCCCTCTGACAAATCCCCCCCTGCCCTTTTTTAAAACTATGTGAACACTAGAATTATATTAAGTAGATATTTCATGTACAAGATTTTTGTTTTGAATACCACTACACGTATTTTAAGAGTTTTATTAAATATTATCATTCACCACAAAATTATTTTATTTATGTTTTTTCAAAATTTAGAATGACTGCCATTATAAAAAAATATTCCTTTACCAAAAGTAAATGTAGGGCAGTAGAGGGCTACTTTTCTTTACCACCATTAAACCATTACCATTATTTCATTACCACCATTTTCATTACCAAAAAAAGTGCAAATAAATTTAAACCATATTACATAGTTCTTAAAATAAAATAATTGCATCTATCACACTTGTTACATACTCATAGGTATTCAAGTTGTGCTCAAGCGCTAACCTAACCTTGAAATAGGTCTATGTATGAACGATTTGGACGTTGATAATGGCATGTGTAATTTTACATTAAATCATAGGTCAAAAGATTAAACACTCTTAAAGAATAGAATTGTGGCGAGTATAGATACTTAATGTATGTTTATACACATAAAAGAAAATTACCTGATCCAAAGTTGTAAATAGTCATAACTTCAAAAAGCTGTTGTTGCAGGTTCTTCTCCTAGATCACTTCAACCTCAATCTCCCAAAATTGTCGCTCAATCATTCTCCCAATCCTGAAAAGCAAATTAAGATTCTGCAATTTTGAAATTTATAAAAAAACTACTTTGTAAAATGCACTAAAAAGTCAAAAAGAAACTATTTTTACTAATGGACGACAAGTGAAAATGGGAGCAAAGGTGTTGAGAAATACATACATTCATATTTACCAACAATTATATATATATATATATATATATATATATATATATATATATATATATATATATATATATATATATATATATATATATATATATATATATATATATATATATATATATATATATATATATATATATATATATATATATATATATATTGTTACGTACTACTTCTAGAGTACCGGCGCTGGTTAATTATAATGGACTGTATAGCTTTTTGGTAACAAACGATTTATTATAAAGAGATTATGCAAGCAACCGGTCATTCTGAGCCGGGAAACGGAGAGACGGTGAGTTTGGTCATCCTAGACCCATGCTAAAAAACGCCCTTATCGAACGAGCGCAGTCTTCCGAATGAGGGGTTGCCAAAGTGTTTTCAGGAGAAAGAGTGCCAAGCGCGCCAACGCGCGGGAGAAAAGATGCCAACTCCCAACCGTCTCTCGTCTCCGGCTCTCGCAGTATAACATTCCGCCCGGCGTTGCAATGTGAAACATTCAAAAAGAGGTTATACATAAACTTACAAGACATAAGACATGTACAAAGTTACAAATAATATTATACAAAGTTACATATAATATTACATAGTTGGTAAAATACACAGTTTTGTTATAGGTCTTTTTAGAGTACCAGTTTTGGTACGTACTAGCACAACTCTAGTTTTCCCATCTACACCTGGAAATAACTGTACTATTCTACCTAATAACCATTTACATGGAGGCAAGTTTTCGTCCTTTAGTATCACCACAGTGTTCAATTTAACATTTTCCTTGGTGAATTGCCATTTATTTCTTTGCAGCAAATGATTTAAATAATCGCGATGCCAACGTTTCCACACATACTGTGTAACTTTAGTTGAACGTTGCCAACGTGTCAATCTATTGTCTGGGGTTTCTGAAAGATCTGGTTCTAACAATGCATTTAAAGGTCGACCCACTAAGAAATGACCAGGAGTCAAGGCTTCCAACTCATTTGGGTCAGTAGGCAAGGGAGTTATTGGCCTTGAATTTAGAATTCCCTCTATTTGCACAACTACTGTTAGAAATTCTTCATAAGTGTAACTAGCACTACCCATAACTCTTTTCAAGTGAAATTTAAAGGAACGGACACCCGCTTCGTAAATTCCTCCAAAATGTGCAGCTCTAGGAGGATTAAATTTCCATTCTATGCCTTCGGATGACAAATAGCTAGCCAAAACTTCGTCGGGATTCCCAACAAGATTATGCAAACGTTTAATTTCAGCACTGGCTCCCACAAAATTTGTCCCGTTATCTGATAGTAGCGAGGAGCATAAGCCCCTCCTAGCAAAGAATCTCTTCAAAGTTGCAATGAAGGCGTTAGAAGTTAAATCCGAGACTACCTCAAGATGTATAGCTCGAGTTGCCAGGCAAACAAAAACAGACACATAGATTTTGCTCAAAGATCCTTTTCTTTGACCCTTGTACTTAATAAGAAAAGGTCCGCAAAAATCGACACCAGTATTGGAAAAAGGGGGAGCAGGGTTAACTCTTTTAGTTGGAAGGTCTCCCATTAATTGATTACCTACAACAGGATTGCTTCTAGTGCAAGTAACACAATCATAAACTATTTTTCTACATAGATTTTTGCCATTAAGTGGCCAGTATTGTTGCCTAACACAATTTAGTAAGGATTGTGGGCCAATGTGAAGAAACTTTTTATGGAAGTATTCCACAACTATTTTGGTAAATTTGTGACCCTTTGGCAAAAGAGCTGGATATTTTTGTTGATAAGTTAAATTTGAGTGATTTAACCTACCACCCACTCTCATAATTTTGTCATCATCAAGAAAGGGATTAAGAGATTTCACTTTACTTTGGGGTTTTACTTGTTTACCCTTATTTAAATCAATTAACTCATCATGAAACTCCTTTTCTTGTGCCCATTTGACTAATACAATCTCAGCCCTTTTAAGCTCTTCAAATCTAAGAGGTCCCTTTTTCTTTTGAATAGGATATTTCACATTATTAAAGAACCTAAAGATAAAACTTAAAATACGAACAGTTTTAACATAACTATTAGATATACTCATTATATAATCACTTAAAGAACTATCTGACAACACTGAAGATGAAGTTGTTGCAGGTGAACCACTGGTGCTTACAGTAAGAGCCAAATGCCCCTCATCACTATTCTTGGGATTTTTGAGCTCGTTGAAATACTCACATGAAGGTGGACCTACTGCATCATTTGGCACATGAGGTTCTCGTAGAAATAGAGGACCAGTGAACCACAAACTATTGTTCACTAGCTGTTTTGGATCTAGACCTCTTGAGATGAGATCTGCAGGGTTCTGTTCAGACGGCACATGACGCCATTGCTGGACCTCTGTGAGCTGCTTAATTGTAGCAACTCGATTGGCGACAAAGATCTTGAGACGCATTGGATCACCTCTTAGCCAGGCACGCACGATTGTAGAGTCTGACCAAAAGTAGCTCTCTGCTACCTCAAGCTTGATGGATCTTGCAACTTTGTTATAAAGCTGCGCTAGTAATACTGCTGCAGAGAGCTCTAGCCTTGGAATAGTGACGGGCTTGATTGGCGCAACTCTACTTTTACTGCACAGTAAACTGACTTGAATTTCACCACTCGAAGATGAAGACTTAATGAAAATAGCTGCTCCGTATGCTTTTGCAGATGCGTCTGCAAAACCGTGCACTTCATAGACATTCAAATTTTCACCTAAAACACATCTTGACACTTTAATATTATGCACTGAAGGTAAAGAACACAAAAACTGTTCCCACTCTTGAGCCTTTTCTTTAGGAAGGGAGTCGTTCCAGTCCAGTGGTAATGACCAAAGCTGTTGCATGAAGATTTTAGCTTTTGTGATAATAGGGCCTAGGAGGCCTAGGGGGTCGAAAAGCTTAGCAATGGTTGACAAGACTGATCGTTTTGTTAGCACTGGTGAAGGCTCCACAGTCACTTTATAAGAGAAAAGATCTTTATCTGGGCACCACAAGAGTCCTAGAACTTTTGTTTCTTTCGCAAAAGTATAGCCTTCAGAAATTGCTGAACCCTGGCTAACGAGTTCAGGATGGTTTGCAGACCATTTATGCAGCTCCAAGCCACCTCTTTGCATCATTTGAATTAATTGTCGCTGCAATTCCTTGGTTTCCTCGAGATTAGAACCACCAGAGAGAACATCATCCATGTAAAAGTCGTTTTCAACAACGTTGGCTGCCTGGGGAAAATCGATCTTTTCGTCGCAAGCCAGAGTTGCTTTAGTACTCTGGTTGCTAGATACGCAGCGCTGACCAAGCCGTATGTTACTGTAGCCAACTCGAACGTCTTCACGGGCTTGTCAACACCTTCTTTCCAAAGGATTCGCTGAAGACATCTTTGCTCAGGATGCACCCAAATCATACGATACATCATTCGAACATCTGCAGTGAATGCAATTAGGTGCTTTCTAAAACGTAGTATGATTGAGAATAAGTCGTCTTGTATGATTCCACCATTATACTGCAAGGAATTCAGTGAGTTTCCATTAGAACTAGGGCTTGATGCGTTAAAAACTACTCTCAATTTTGTTGAGCTCTTGTCAGGTCTATGAACGCCTAAATGTGGAATGTAGTACTGACCACTTTTTTCGCTATTGTCCTTAACTTCTATCATGTGACCGAGATCCTCATATTCTTTTAAAAAATCTTTATACAAAGATAAGTATTGAGCATCTCTTCCTAAACGGTTCCATAATGAATTTAATCTTTTAAGGGCAATATCTTTTGAATTTCCCAAACTAGTTGGATTTTCTTTAAAGGGCATTTTAACGGTGTAGTGCCCATCCTGCTCTCTTTTGTGTGTTTGCAGAAAATGTGTTTCGCAAAACTCTTCTTCTTGTCCTTTCATTACAGGTTCCTCTAGGGATTCGATTTCCCAAAATTTCTTTAATATTTCATCAAGACTGTCATTTGTAACGGAAAGTCCGCAATGCAATGCTTCATTGGACTTGAAAGAACCTTCTCCGCTAACAACGTATCCAAACTTGGTTTCTTGTAAAATAAGGTTGCTATTAGGAGGTCTGATTTGATTTGATTTCAATATCTCAAAAAATACATTGGCACCCAACAGTACATCAATTTTCCGAGGGATTGAAAATTCAGGATCAGCCAATTCTATATTTGAAGGCAAGGAATGTGCTGGAAAATCAATAAGAGATGAAGGTGTTTTGGCCACAATTCGTGGGACAATTAGAAATTCCATTTTTTGTTTAAAGTCCTCTTTTTTATTAGATACTAAAGAATTAGTTTTAGACTTTATTTCAGTTGTTAGTCCATTTAATCCGTATATTGAGGATCGGAATTTTACTTGAGTTAGTCCTAACATGATGGCACAATCCCTTGTCAAAAAATTGGTTTCGGAGCCTGAATCTAATAGACATCGAACTGGTATTTTTATTCCCTGCGAATTTCTAATCTTAATGATGGCAGTGGGCAATAACGCTGTTTTGCTGCGCAATCCTGAACCATCAGAAGAAGCAGCTGTTGTACAAACAGACTGTTGATTTATTTCCTCGGTTTCAGTTGAAGCCTCTTGAGCACGAGTAACCTCTTTTGATGTACTCGGATCGTGCGAAGGTGCGGGATTATGTAAAAGTGAATTATGCATCTTCTGACAATGTTTGCATTTAAACTTAGATTTGCAAGCTGATACTCTATGAGTTCCAAAACAATTAAAGCAAAGCTTCTGCTGTTTGATAAAGTCAAATCTTTCATTGATATTTAGTTTTTGAAATTCCACGCATTTGAAGAGAGAGTGCATGTTTTTACAAAAAACGCATGGTTTTAAACCATTGCTGCTAAGCATGAAATTGTTTGATTTATTTATTATTTTGGGCCTAAAGGGATATGTTTTTTCTGGCCGCACATTCTCTAATAACTGACATCTGATTTTTAGAAATTCAATAAATTCATCCCACTGGGGCGGATTATTAGAGTTTAATGACATTTCGTATTGCTTACGCGTTTCTTGATCAACTCTACTCAACAATATATTAATTAAAATAGCTCTACTTAAATCATTTTGCTTAAAATCGATCGACTCTAATGCTCTGACGTTTTTGAGCACTTTATCCAGCAACGATCTAAGTTCTTTCGAAGATTCGCTTGTTAATTTTTGCACATTTATAATTTCATTAATGTGGCAGTTCACAATCATGCGTTTGTTGTTGTATCGCTCTTCAAGCGCTTTAAAAAGAGAGTCATATGAATCTTCAGTTGTTTGAACGTCCTTTGCGTTACCCTCCAAGGCCGATTGCAAATAATACAGTTTTTGTTGGGGGGTTAGTTGTTCATTCTCTTCAATTAACGATGTGAATTGCTTTTTAAAATTATTCCAATCAGCGTAAGATCCGGCGTATTTTGGAAGTGGTATATCTGGTAACTTTACCGTTACCCTACGCGGTGACTCATCACCTATTCTATTTTGAGTGTTAGGCGAGCCCAAAGCATTACTATTCATGGAATATAAAAGTTCTTTCAGGCTTACCTCAATGTTTTCAGTATCGTCTTCCAAACTGCAAAGTATATCTTCATGCTCTGTGAGATCTTTATCATCTTTTATCAGCTGGTGATACTCCAAATGTAATTCTTCCAGTTGAGAGCTGATCTTTTTAACTTTTTCTATCTTGACATTTAAGCCGATTTCACTCGTTGAACTGGCTTCTTCCTTTATAAACGTTGGATAACTTTGTTATTTGGCCTTTGAGCAGGCCGCGCTTTCGGTTTAGTGCTGTTAAGTCCATAATCGAAACCAAAAGTCCAACGTTTACACTAAAAAGTTCAAAGCTCGTGCGAAAAAGTCCAAGGTCCTTACTTTACTAATGACATTTTAGTTTTAAATTATAAAGCTTGCTTTTTGCTACTGTTTCGTTTCCGCAAAATGAAAACACTCCGGGAGATCGGACCATGTTACGTACTACTTCTAGAGTACCGGCGCTGGTTAATTATAATGGACTGTATAGCTTTTTGGTAACAAACGATTTATTATAAAGAGATTATGCAAGCAACCGGTCATTCTGAGCCGGGAAACGGAGAGACGGTGAGTTTGGTCATCCTAGACCCATGCTAAAAAACGCCCTTATCGAACGAGCGCAGTCTTCCGAATGAGGGGTTGCCAAAGTGTTTTCAGGAGAAAGAGTGCCAAGCGCGCCAACGCGCGGGAGAAAAGATGCCAACTCCCAACCGTCTCTCGTCTCCGGCTCTCGCAGTATAACATATATATATATATATATATATATATATATATATATATATATATATATATATATTTAACGCAACAAATGCATATTTTTTTTAATATAAATATACCTTTAACCAATGACGTCAAAGTCCTAGCCGCCCAACCATAAAAAGTCAGTAGATTTTAAAACGAATAATTACATTTTAAACTTAACTTCAACGACGTAAAAATATGCATTTTTTATATGATTCGTTTCCGATAAATTACACAACTTCTATGTTTATCTAATAAAAAAATTAATTAAAAAAATTATAATATCAGAATTATAATTGCAATTAAAGCCCTATAACACTACAGAAAACTTTTAAAAACAATAACAAACAAAATTAATTTTGGTGTCGCAATTTTAACGGAGTATTTATATATATTATACCGTTTTTATACCGTATACTACTTTCAATTCATACATACCAAGAAGTGCGGTAAGTACGTTTTGTCTTCAAAATAGATATTTTAGATTAATTTATTTTAGTTAATTAAGTTTTAACTCCGCTTTAAGCTGTTTCGGAATTAAACATTTAAAATTTATATTAAATTATTAAGTACGTTTTAGAAATGAGTATAGCTCAAAAGCAGAAGGAGTTTTATTCACTCGTAACTGTTTAGAAAAAAAAAACGAAAAATCACCAAACCTTCTAACTTTCTTTACTGCTGTGGAACTTTTTATTAAGTATTTTTTAATAAATAACGTTTTTGTTCTTTCCTAATATGATCGATATTGTAGAGAAAACGTGGTAAAAGCTAATGAAGAAATTCTCATATTTTAAATTTCCCTGTATGACTTGTGTGAATCGTGACCAACCATTTATATTCAAATTTTAAGGTTAAAGTTTGAATTTTATAGATATATATTTCTATGCAATTACAAGTTCATTTACATATTTATTATATGTTCGATTACATGTTATAATATAGTATTCTGATAAGAGTTCCATATTTATAATCGAAATGGATTCACTTCTTCTACCCGATACTCCCGTTTAGGCGGGAGTGAACACTGTGGCCTGACTGGCAGAGTATCGGCGTAGCAAGCCGTTTGTTCCTCGGTTCAATAACAAGCGTAGCCAAGTTGTGTCTTTCCGCCGCCGATATTCATAAAGCCAGAAGTCGTACATAAGTCATAGAAATTAATCAGAAAATTTAAAACCTGAAAATTATAAAAACTAAATGGTTGCTCGTGCAATGACTCTTAAACATAAAATTCGTGACTTTAATTTACTTTCGTACTTGCACTAGCAACTAAAATAAAACAAATTTTCCAGATTAAGTTACGGGAAAGAATTTTAAAGAAAGAACTGTGCTCTAATAGTTTCAAATTTGTTGATTATTTCTGGAAGTTATGAGAAACTAACCATTAGTCTAGTCATCTTAATAGTTAATTATCATAATTTACATAAATATAACATATTTAAACAAAAAAAATTTAAAACATAACACTTTTTAAATTTGTCACTAAATAATATCTGATAAATTTAAATGATTTTAACTTTCATGTAGAATAACAAACTTTTGACGTTCATAACCGGGATAATATTTCAATCGTGCTATTTGTCATAGAGCGTAATATTGTGTTCCTATACGCAATGATATCCTATACGCAGGAGATTTTACAGACATATCATGATAAAAATAAACACAATATTGAAAAAGAAGCCTTATTAAAATCTGTAATATAATTTAATACTGTAAATACTATAAATATATTACATCAATATTAAAAATGTTGATGTAATATATTTGTTAGAATTTTGAAACGAAGTATTTCTGTTGTTTGTACCGTACCTTCTGTTTATTGCTTATCATGTTGTTGCAAACCAGCCCACTTGGGCACGACTCACTGTGCTGAGAGGCCCCATTTGGGTTGGTTTGCAACATCTTCCACTTGAGAAGTTTCAGTTCGTATGAGAGAGCACTAGGCCACCATTGAGAATAGTTAGGATAAAAATCAGCTCCTCCACAACAAGCATTGTTTGAGAATGGAATAAAAACGAGTTAAGTTTTCAAATATGTCTCTTCTTCTTGAGTCAGAACTACAGAAAATGCATCGAACCTGGTAGGTTTGCATTTGCAATTACGAAATTTTGGCCCCCGAACAGGGACCCGAGAAAAAGGAGACAATGGAACCTCTCAAACAAAGGCGCAATACCGTGCAAGGATCATTCACAAAGGCCGTTAAGCTATTAAATGAGTTAATAACGGAAAAGGCAGAAGCAATGAATATCCAAACAGCTTTGAATCAGCTGGAAGAGAAAGCAAAAAAACTCTTTTTCTCTAGACGACAAATTCCTGGAATTCCTGCAGGGTCAGGAAGCGGGATGCAGCCAAGAAGACTTCGATAAAGAATATCATGCAGCCGAAGTCTACGAAGGGAAGATGGTAGCTTGCCGTGTGCTAGCTAAAAAACAGCTGGATGAATTGACGACCTCGTCGACAGATCCAGTTCGAATCCAAGGTACCGGCTGCCGGAGATAGAGCTCCGGAAGTTTAGCGGCCTGATTCAAGACTACCTCCCGTGGTGGAATCCGTTTAAAAAGATCCATGAAAGCCCCACCGTGGAAGCAAGCGATAAAATGCATTATCTGCTACAGAGTAAAGAAGGAAAGGCCCACTCTCTGGTGCCGAGTTTCCCCGCGACGAAGGAGAATTACCCACTTGCCATCAATCAACTGAAGGATCGTTTCGGCAGAGAAAACCTCCTTATACAATATTACGTGCGTAATATACTTCAGATTGTGCTAAGCGGGGTAAACAAAAAGCGACGCAATGTTTCGTCGCTCTACGATGACCTGGAGTGTAGGTTAAGGGCATTAAATTCACTTGGGGTGACACAGGAAAAATATGCTGCTATTTTATTCCCTTTGGTAGAAAGTTGTCTGCCGGAAGATCTGCTTCGTGAATTTGAACGAAGCATGGTTTATTCGGAATCGGCTGACACAGGTAATGATTTGAATAATATTATGAATTTTCTTAAAATGTATGTAGAAGGGGAAGAAAAAATACTACTTGCCCGTAATAGCTTTAATGTTGATAAAAGTAAATATAAGACGCAAAACCCTAATTGTACTAATGAATATAATGCATGCACAGCCTCTGAGTTATATAATAATAATCAAGCTTATAAGGATAAATTTAATTTTAAATCTAAACAAGGAAATCTTTGCATTTTTTGTGATAAGGGGCATGCCTCAGAAAATTGCAGTGAAGTTTCTAAAATGAGTTTAACTGTCAGTAAAAATATGGTTATGAAAAAGGGTGCTTGTTTTATATGTTTAAAGCGAGGGGGGCATAAAGCAGCTGAGTGCAGATCAAAACATCTGTGTATTGTATGTCAAAAGAGACATTATGTTTGTTTGTGTCCAGAGTTACAAAGTAAAACAAACAATACAGTAGTAGAAAATTATATGGGAGAAACTGTTATTAGCGGTTTGGCTAATCAAACTTGCAGTTCAAATGTAGTGTTGCAAACCCTAATAGTAAAAATATGTAACGGAGATAAGGAAGTTTCTGTTTGATCCATTATTGATTCTGGTAGTTCTTTGTCGTATTTAACAAAGGATATTGCGGAAATAATGGGTTTCAAAAAGTTAGGGGAAGTAAAAGTTGTTCAGAAATTATTCGGGGGTGTAGAAGCGTCTGAGAATGTACATAATAAATTTAAAATGAATGTAAAAAGTTTGGATTCCAGTTATATGGGTAATTTTGACGTACGAGATCAACGTGTAATTTGTTCAGAAATTAATAAAGTACCTAATGGTCCGTGGGTTACCGAACTTAAAAAACAGGACATACATCTAAGTGATGTTGAGAATAATCACGTACCCGTCATTTCATCAGATATAAAATTATTGATAGGGGCTGATGTAGCTTGAAAGTTGTTAACTGGACAAGTGATTTCACTAGAAAATGGTTTGGTTGCAGTGGGAACTCTTTTGGGTCATACTTTAATGGGGAAAATACCCCGTAACAGAATTATTGATAAGAGAGAATCTCTTTCAATAACTTCTTTGTTAGCAAGAGATATAAGTATATCTCAGTTTTGGGATTTAGAAATCTTGGGAATTAAGGATCCTTTGCAAGAAAAATCAAGGGCAGAATGGCAGAAAGATCTATCACCCTTAACCCCATCAATGTTCCTTCAAGAGGTAAAGTCTTCAAATGTGACTGATATTGACACTTTAGATCACACAGGTCTACACAAGAGATCCAAATACATCAGTGGGCGGCTCGTCCACTATAGCAAGTACAGCCGGGCTGCGCCTAATTTTATTAGTGTATTTTAAAACTAAAATTATATATTTTACTAATTTTCTTAAATGAAGATTATAATTGGAAATGAAGATGAAATTTCAATTCTAAGTATAAAAAAATCTCCGCTAAATTGCAAACCTGTTTCCGCAATGCACAAATTCAGGAGAGGAAAAAACTTCATTCAATTAAAACTGCAGCCAAAAAGCGAAGTTCGAAATCGGCTGCATCGTTGCCATGGCAACCTTATGTAGTATGACTTCCTCAACACGCTAAAATGCAGGATGTGACGACACAAACGCAGCGCAAAAGAGTTTTTTCAAATCTGCTGTACTTGGGGTTTCGATGAAATGATTAGTTCATTGCTGAATCGGCGAGGCGGGGTGGAGGAAAACGGCAATGTCGAAGAATCTCCCCAAACGGAAATAGTTTTCGTTAAGTTTACACGTGCGTTGTTGTTTCTTTACTTAAATTAATACTAAAATTGACCGATTCGCAAGTTTGAAAGGATTTGAAGGATCCTGCATTTTAGCGTAATTTTCTAAAAATAAGTAAGTGTTTTCTGTTTTTTTTCACATGTTATCTTTCATAAAAGTTGAAAGGAAACTTTGATTTGAGTTTTAGTAATAAATTTTAAAGAATGTCCGTTCATGTACGGTTGTGGAAAGTGGGGGGAGGGGGGGCGAGAGTTACAAGATTTCGGCCGTACTAACATTTTCGACCCGGGCCGCCACTGAAATACATTCTTTCTGTGACTGATCCTCCTCAGTTGTGGCATAATATACCAGGTGTATGAAAAGCTGCCGACCTCCCGTAGCATGATTGTTTAACTGAAAAGTTGAAGCAATTAAAAAGATGGGATGGTACATCTTGGCTCTGAAAGTCAGAATCTTAGTGGCCTTCATGTGAAGAAATGCCAAACGAAGAGATTAGTTCTGAGAAACTAAAAAGTGTTTTATCTGTATATAATGATGTAGTGAAACAAAACAAATTGTATTTTGAATAAGTCTCTTCATATTTAGAAATTTAAGACTCTTTAGATATCATAACAAACTCTAACGCTGGAAACGTGCCTAAGTAGTCGAACTGTGAATGCACCAGATCTTTGAGCTATTAAGTTTGAAATTTAGTGAATTTTATATTTAGAATATTTTTTCAACTTATATTTTTTTCTTGCATTTAAATTTATATGTATTTATATATCTTTTGGCATTAGTAAGTGTTGGGTTGTAACGTTTGATCATCGAGGCGGACTGTTGCCGACTGCCCTTTCTCCCTTTGCGACGTTTAGTTTTGGTTTATTTAAGTCATTTTAATGTCCGATCGTCTGCGTGGAAGAAGAGGCAGTGAGGCGTGACGTTTGCTTGGCGTTCTGCTTAGGTGATCTTACGTGGACGTGTCTTTCGTCTTTTCGGATGAATATTTAATTTACTCCCGTTTGCCCACTGAACAGTAAGCATTCTTTTATAAGGCAAATAATTTATTGTTTTGGCATTCAATGTTCTATATTTATGTAATTGTATATTTTTGTAACCTTTTTTTTTGTATATTTGACATTGCTTTTATGGGGAGAGTTATAGTAGGTAAAATTTGAGTTTATAAGTTTAAACTCAAAGGTGGGAGAATGTTTCAAACCAGCCCACTTGGGGCTGAGAGGCCCAAATTGGGTTGGTTTGCAAAAACTTCCACTTGAGAAGTTTCAGTTTGTATGAGAGAGCACTAGGCCGCCATTGAGAATGGTTAGGATAAAAATCAGCTCCTCCACAACAAGCATTGTTTGAGAATGGAATAAAAACGAGTTAAGTTTTCAAAGATGTCTCTTCTCCTTGAGTCAGAACTACAGAAAATGCATCGAACCTGGTAGGTTTGCATTTGCATTTACGAAACATGTTGCCTTTGTTTTTATTTTGTGTATATCTGATTTTATGATATATGTAGTTTTTAAAATTTATGTATTTTATTGTGTATGTAGATTTTAAATTGTATGTATTTTATTGTGTATGTAGAATTTAAAATGTATGTATTTTATTGTGTATGTAGATTTTAAAATGTATGTATTTTATTGTACATATAGTTTTATTGCGTGGTCTGGACGACCCTTGACAAAATTGTGTAAAGTGATAATAAACTTACAATTTTATAAACTTAAAATTTTAATTTTTCAAAAACATTCGATAAACTAACAGTTTGGTGACATTTATACCTAAATTTTATACTTTTTTGTACTTTACTTAATAAAATGGTTTCAAAAATCTATAAATTGATGTGAATTGAACTGAAATAATAATTTTTACATTGCATATTTTTACTTTTATAGCCCCCTAGCTGACTCTGTTACTCCAAACATATTGGAAAATGAAGTTCTACATTCAAATGAGCATTATTGCCTTTATCTCAATTTATAACGCGAATGCAATCACAAAATTTCTACCCACTATGTCAAAAGATGAGATATTGGAAATAATTAACTGTTTAACGCACTGTAAGTAGTCATCATTGTTCTTGCTTACATCATTATTAATGTATATAAAATAACTGATTAGCTTTTTTATCTTATCACTTTAGCATGCAACCGACCTGTCTGTGAACAGTTAGCCAATTGTGTCGCAACCTTCAGCGCTCAGCAAGTACGCAAAAAAAACTAACTACTGGGTGTCCAAAAAATAAATTTCCCTGTTTAGAGAGATCTGTAGCTAAAATTAACGAAAGGAATTAAGCCAAATTTCATATTAATGGTAATAAAAGTATTAAGATAAGATTTTCGTAAAAAAATGTTAGTTCCAAAAATCACCGATAGGTGGAGTTTTGACGCTGTCCGATCCGAAAACGAGTATATTATATGTAAAAAGTTGCGATAGCCACACAAATTAATTTAGTTATTAGGTCTTCAGAACCACATAAACTATTTTCAAAGTACTGACTGTTCTTGTATATATATTGCATCCGTTCCTATATTAATTTGTATATCTATCGCAACTTTTTTTTAATATATTATACCCGTTTTTGGCTCGGACAGCGCCAAAATCCCCTCTGTCAATGATTTTTGGAACTAATTCTTTTTTTACAGAAATGTATCCTTAATATGAAATATGGTATAATTCCATTCAATAATTTTCACTACAGGTGCCTCTAAACAGGGAAACTTTTTTATGGCCGCTCTGTATATAGTGATTAATTCAAATTTATTCTAAATTTATATAAAATTATACTTATAAATGAATTAATTTTTAATGAAGATTGTTTTTTAAATTAATGTAGTAACCTAAATTTAATGTTTAGCTTTTGACTATCGTTCAAACTCATGAAGTAAGAATTTAAGATGCTGGCAATGCTTCTTTATTGCTTAGGAGTTCATCAATACTAAAGACTAAATATGTTTTTTTTTGTTTTTATCTTCAAACTGTAGGCCATCTTCCATTATTTGCATTTATTTGTTGAAATGACCGTTTTAAATCTGTGAAAATATTCTTATTAAAAAATATTATATAATATTACACTATAAATCAACAGAATGATAGCATTTCTGGCATATCAAATATTGTCGAAAACATAAGTAAATTATTAAACTTTTTTAATTGAAACTATTTTACACGTCTTGGAAAATAAATTTCTATTAATCAATAAAATAAAAGTTAAAGTACGTAAAATAATATTAACCAAAAATAAGATACATAATTAAATTGTGGGTTATTCGAAATCTTACATTCCAGTCCATGTTATGGCAATTAATAAAATTAATTAATATATTTTTACATTAATGCAATTTTTGGCAAAAAATTACCAAAAGTTTTACGCATTACGAATTTTTAAAATGGTATAAGTTTTAATTTTTTTTTAAACTGATAGACACGAATTTATATTTATGAATATTCTACCAAACAATTAGTATTATAAAGTGTTTATTTTTAAGCGTTTCGCTTTCGCCAAAACCAATTTTCACATTTTTTACCTTTAATATAAAATAGCTTCATACTTTTTCTATTCTAACAAAAAAAAACATTCATCATCATTTCGCAAAATATCCAGTGAATTAAATTAACAATTCAGTTTCATTATTGTGATATGCGAAATTTCACCATTCTGATATGCGAATCAAAATAGAGTAGAAAAAATTGTTGAATTTTGTGTTGTAGGCAATATTATTCATTTAAAATTTAAATAAAATACAAAAAAAATATTTCTTTTGATGCACACATAATTATTATTTTAGGTAAAAGATGAAAGTTTAAAGTGCGCAAATAAGTACAATCCTACTGGACTTGATATTTGTGATCCAAACGCAATTACTTTTTTCGACTCAAATGACATTCATAGTAAGGTAAGTTACTAATTCTTAACACATTTACAATAAAAATTAGTGAATTGTCTATTGCGTTTCAGTAGCATCTATGCATTGTTGGTAAGTTGTTTGAATATCAAATGGCGATTATTATCTAAGTTTAAAACTTATTATCAAGAATAATTCGAATTAAAATTAAATTTAAAAAATCTGTCAATTCCAAAGCCAAAATAACATTACAAACACAAAAGAAAGATGCATTTCGCCAAAATAATTTTTGATGGTCCACGTTTAATTTTTATAGACATAATCTTTTTCTGACTAGGAATTCGAACAAAACTCGACGTCACGACTTTCTTTATAATAAAAAATATTATGTTACCAAATTTTAACAAAAAGGGAAAATTGTTTCCCTATATATGAATTACCAAACACAATCCCTTTGTATTAGCGTTCGCCGACAACAACAGCTATTTTTTTACAATACCTTGAAAACTAATAATTTTTTTAAAAAAAAGCTATGCATTAGGTTAGATAAATGGCTATTTAATGGCTGTAAAAATTAGAATTATAGAAGGTTTGCTTCTATACGTTTTGCTTGACACTAGGTAGAATGTTATAGAAGATTATAACGTTTATAATTTAGTGATGCGCATTAGATCAGATGTACGTTATTACTATACAAAAAATTAGAATTATGGAATGTTTTGCTTGACACTAAGTAGAATGTTATAGAAGATTATAACGTTTATAATTTAATAATTAATAATTATTTTCATAAACAAAAAGTGATACGCATTAGATCAGATTTACGTTATTCCTCTACAAAATTTTTTAATTGTGGAATGTTTGTTTCTATACGTTTTGCTTGACACTAGGTAGAATGTTATAGAAGATTACAACGTTAATAATCTAATAACTAATAATTCTTTTCATAAACAAAAAGTGATGCGCATTAGATCAGATGTACGTTATTACTATACAAAAAATTAGAATTATGTAATGTTTGTATCTATACAATTTGCTTACAAAAAGAAAATTCTTACCTTTTTCAACTTCTAACGTAAATGCTCTATTACAATAAAAGCACCATTATCGTATTTCCCACACATTTCTAAACAAATTCTGTAAGTTTCATATTTACTCCACTGTTATTTTTTTAGAAGTGAATAAAAATATGGAAGAGGAAAGAGGGGTTAAAAATTGTCAACGGCACTTACTTTTTTTGTTTACAATGGAAGGAGGGAATTTAAATTTCAAATAAAAATTTATTAAATATGAAAGATTTTTTTTTTGCTTTAGAACAACATTAACATTTTCATATTACGTTTGATTTGTGTGTTTGGAGCAATTTATCGGAATTAATAATTTTAAACAAAAACGATGCTAAAGCCGACTATTAAAAAATAACAATGTATATTTTCTTAATAATTACAGATGTGATATTTTGCTCTCATAGCAAAACCTTCTACATTGCTATTTTAGCGATATTTTTTTATCAAAATAAAATACTATGTTTTCTTCTTCAGGTATTTGATTGCATTGGGGAAAATACGCATACGGTAAGTTTGATTAAGATTTTTTTTCATGTGTTAAATATTTTTTCAATAAAGTAATTAATGATCATTGGTATATGTAATAGATTTAAAAAAAAAATTTGAAAGAAATTACTTCTTTTTATTTTATCAAAAATATTAAATATGCTATTATTACCAAAGATGTTACAAATTACAAAGCAAAATGCTCTTGAGATTTTATAAATTTATAATTTTTTTTTTTTTTTTTTTTTTTTTTTTTAGCTTACTGATCCAGAAAATGAAAAAATGAAAAATTATGAGGTAATGTCTTTTTTTTGTGATGTATTCCTTTATTTTAAATTTACATTTTTTTTATTCTATAATAATTACAAAAATCTTTTATAAAACACATATTAAGAAAAAGAATTTATTATGTTGTAAATGTGTAATGTGAAACACTGACTACTTTAAACAATACCAAAAATAGATATAATTTATAAATTAACTCTATGTGGAAGAAGTAAAATTCTTGATAGCAAAAAAAATTATTTTATTACTAAAAAATATAATCTTTGATTTTTGATATTTAAGGACCTAATAAGGGCTTGCCTGTAGCCTAAGTTTCGCACCAAAAAATCAGAAGAAAATCAATGTTGTATTATTGAATTGTCAGATAGCAATTATTATTTTTATTGTTGTTGTTGTTAACTTAAAACGAAGTATAAATATAAGTATTCATTTTAAATATGAAAAATGCGAATTGACGCTTTAATTAAAATATTGTTTATAGTAAATCAAATAAACTTTGTTTTTAACTTATTTTATATTATTTGTTTAATATTATAAAATCAAAAGGGTATTCTATGTTAATACTTATGGATTTAATAATAGTTATTAATCATATCAAATATTGAAAATTTGTATTTTATTTTAGGCATGTGTGAGAGGTCTGTACAAGGTGTGCCAAAAAAGTGACATCTGTAGAAAATAAAAAGCGTGTTTTGAAGAGTTTAGTGTCTGTTTTGAAGCATGAATAATTAAAAACATTTCAATATGTTCTTATTAACAACAAAAATATCCTCATGTATGCCTACTTGTGTTAAAAAAAATTACTCCTATTTTTATTGTTAGTCAACTTCAAAGTCAATTAAATAAAGAAACGCAAGTAGCGTTCTTTTTGCTTTAATAAAGTTATATTACAATTGCTTTTGCATTGTATTTCTTCATCGTTATAAATCTAAAAATAATCAAGTTTATTTTACAATTATGTTATTATTTTTTGTAAAACATTGTATTCAGAGTGCATGCAAAATGGCGCTTGATTTGCTCACAATATAACTACAGTATGATACACAATTAATATATATATAATCAACAAACTATTTTAATCATCAAAACAATCGCGTCACGTAATCAGTGACGGATTTAAGGAAAAGGCCCAGGCGGCAAAGCCTTCGAGGGGCCCAGTTCTCATACATAGGCGGGGGCGTTCGTATATTACGTCTTTTATAAGCAGGCAGTCTTTCATTCGTGGTAAGGGGAGGGATCGTTGGGGTTACGTGACGTAGGAAAACTTTCTAGAAAAAAAATTATAAAACTTGTTGCACAAACTTTGATATGAATCACTTTTCTCAAATTCACAAACTTTCTAAAGAGATGTTTGATAAAATAACAGAATCGAAGTTTTAAAGACTGTTATTTTAATGCAAAAATGTATCATGACATGATATGAGAAGGGTTGGGTGAGGTAAGGTTTACGTGAAATGGGGGGGAGGATGTTAGCGGAAATACAAAAAAATGCAAAATAGCGTAGAGTTGAAGTGTATGTGATTTTACTAGTAGTCCCCATTGTAGAAAAGTGCTATTGGAAGGAATCTGTGCAGATGACCAGATCAATAGAGTGGTACCTTGTGGGGGTCATTTCATATACGCAATACTTCAAGTGATCACCTTAGACTGACTGGTAGAGCATTGACGTTCCATGCAGTAGGTCATCGGTTCGACTGAGACTGACAGCCAAAAAAGTGAATAGCGCTGCAGTATGTTGAATTACAGGGACGATTGCACGGTTGCCTGCAGCAGGAATGCAGTTTATGGTTCAATCCTGATTATCAGTTGCGAAGGCTTACATGTGTACGAGAGAGAAGTGTGCGGAGTGTAGACTTCTGGTTTACTGGTCATAAAAGGTGGTCGCATAGTTGCAGTGCTTGTATGTTATCATATTCACAGTCAGTTTTACAGATGCAAGTTATATTGTTATTGGCGGGGTGGTGGTCGCGTAATTGTTGATATGGACACAGAAATGGAAAGTGGGAGTGGTAAAGGACCACATATTCTTCTACCAAGTTACTTGTCCAGGAATGTTCTTTTCCGTATTATGTTAACTCTTGGAGCCACTTCTGGGAGATGGCCCTACGTGTTTTCAATCCCTCATTGGGCCCCGAATGTTTTTTTTTGTGGAATTCCAGAGAAGAGCAAAAATGGGCAACTGTACTCCTTCACAGGAAAAGTCTTTGTGAATCGGCTATTCGCTTATTTACTAATGGTGTGTAATATATTTGCATGTGATCTATAATAGTTTCTTTTTTAAAGAATCAATTTAATTACAGTCGCACAAAGTATAATAATAAAAATAACGAAAATTTTAAGACGGTCAAATTTACTCTAATTAATCTGAAATCTTGACTGAAATATTTGAAAATAAATTATCCAAGTCAAACTTTTTTATCTCTTTTTGCACGTTGATTTATTTTATTCAACACGCCCCTCTCGCAAAAAATAGTTTTTAAGAATGAAAAATCCCTCAAATATTCTTTTAAAAAATTATAAATTAAAATTTTTGTGGAAAAATTTTTGAAAAGTTATGCAAATTTGCAGTAAATAACAAATGTTTTAAAACCTAGGCAAATTTTCTACAATTTATGTGTACTTAAATGAAAGTTGAGACTTCTATGTCGGGAGACCCTAGACCCAGTCCTTACGTGTCTAATGGTAAATTAGGTCCTGTTCAACACAAATACAATATGATCTTTAAATTAAATATTTTCAACGATTTGCGGTACAATATGTCAGTTTGTACTTTTAACAATTCCCCACTTATTCTGCTAAGGGGCCACGCTCGGGGCACCTTAGAAAAAGCAGGGCCCCGCGTCGTAGGGAATTTGGAGGATTATCAGATATCTGAAGTGTAAGTTCTGTCTGCACGTAGTTTTTGGGTAATCGGGTCCTGTAAACAGAAGTGGACCCGGCCCACATAGCCAAACCATATCCAAAAGATATCTGTTGCATATCCCTTTGAATATACGGGATATCCATGAGAGTATGTGTTTACAATGTCCCGTCGATTTTCGGCTATTAAACATCCAAAAGACGTCCCTAATATCTACCGATTTGATAAGAAATAAACAATACGGCTCAGTCGTAGATACTGTAGATGTTAATTAGATATCCAGTATATCCTAATGTAGTCTAAAACAGTTTGTATATACATCTATTCGACGTACACCAAATCCAAATTATAGCCATAATATCGAATTCAAGGATTTTAGGGACATCTCAATCTCCAGAATATCTAGCAGTTAGGCTATAATTTGATTTACTATTTTTATATATATATATTATAAACCTACAACTAGATAACTCCATAGAAGATTAAGATATTACATACTGGTTCCTAGTTGAAAGTAGGAAATGAAAGGTAATACATTAATCTTCCTATGGAGTAATTCAGTAGTAGTAGCACTGGCACGACGACATATGAATCAATAACTGAAGTAAGGGAAATTAATATTCAAAGGATTAACAACAAAATTAATTTTAAGGAATATAATTTTTTTAAATTTTGAAACCAAATGATTAATTACAAAAATGCTCCAATTTTAAATATATTCTACTCTTTAAGAAGTTATTCATAATTCAAAAATAAATGTGTGGATAACTTTTTTTTTTAAAAAGAAATACAACTATATATAAAAAATATATATTTATTTTTAATTTTATATCTAGCTTTAACATTGCACATTCAGCTCTTGATAATAAATTCCATTTCAGACTCCAGCATATTTTCAAATAATGCGTTTCTTCTAATAGCATCTAAAAATAAAAAAAGAAATATAAATTTAAAATGGTTACATATGTAATACAAGTCTAGTTACAGTAGGTATAAATAATAAACGTAATTACAACGTTATTTGGTTAGTAAAAAGTTTTATCTGTTTTATTAATTTAATATTCTTCTTTTGCACAAAATCCCCCAGTTGAAACTTATGAATGTTGAAGCGAGACAGTCCACTGTGTGGTGGACCTCTTCCTTAACATTTCAAGCATTAAAATTAGCATGACTATTTTAACTAATATACATATATTCTTAAAAATATATCAATAAGAGACCACATTTTAAAGCAGTTTTAAACCATGTTAACATTTATTTTATATATTATTTTATTACTTTCAAATCAAGGAATTCAGGAAACATAATTATTTGAAAAAGTGGACTGTGTTGTATGTGTGTAACAATTTTCTATTTATAATTTTGTTACACTTCATAATTAAAAGGTTCACAGTTCCTGTGCATGCTTTATATTTTCTGTTCTTGTGGAATGGGAAATTAAAAAAAAAAAAATAGGAATTTCATTTATGTGTGATTTCCAAATCGAGAAACTCATTTGACCGTTTACACAGTCAACGCAAATTTCCTCGACGAGTCATTTTCAATCCGCTAGAACTTACAGAGCTGTGTACACAGCACAATTTGCTCGCACGCGAGGGTAATGTTGTTTCAGCCGAGATAGTCCAGTCAGCAAAGCATGAAAAAAAAGAGTCAATTCGGAAAAAAATAGGGGAAAGCTGGAAATAATATTAATCGCTTCTAAAAAGTGTTCTGTATGATATATTAATTTTGCACCCCTGCACCACCCCGGCGTTGGCCGCCATCTTGGAAAAATGGCGGCCAAATTACAGAAGTATCTTGCTTTAGTATTTGAATTCGAATCTCACACTGGAAATAAACCTCATACATGCAACGTGTGCAATAAACAATTTATGAAAATGAACCTTTTTAAGCAAACTTTCTTTACATTGTTTTAAAAAAGCGATCCCCCTAAATTTAGGGAATCATAGCTTTTAATAAAGCAATCCCCCTTTCGGCACTACCACGTTTAGTATTTGAATTCAAAACTCACACAGATGGAGAATACCTTATATTGCAATGTGCGCAACAAACAATTTACTGAAAAGAATCTTTTTAGGCACCTTTCCCACATTGCTTTTAAAAAGCAATATCATTTAAAGTATTTTAATAACTTTCGCTTAACTGTCGGAACTGAGCAAGAAAAGTTGAAAGACTTCTGTACACGGCTTCCTTTTTCACATCGTGCGGTCTCTCTGCGAGAAACGAAAACTCAACGAGATTGTAGGGCCATGTACACATGTGAGACTGCATCTCGCCCAACTTTTCTTGCTCGTGTACAAGGGCCTTTAGTTTCAGAGGGAGCCCAAATAAAATGTCAAACGAAAAATAAATATTTCATAAAAATTATCATATAACATATTAAAAGTTATTGGTTTAGACA
This sequence comes from Troglohyphantes excavatus, assembly GCA_963932185.1. NCBI lineage: Eukaryota > Metazoa > Arthropoda > Arachnida > Araneae > Linyphiidae > Troglohyphantes > Troglohyphantes excavatus. The sequence continues at coordinate 29,841,213 of OZ010675.1, forward strand.
CATTTTCAGTTACACGTTAATGTTTAGTTCAGTTTTTTAACAAAACTATTTAATCAAACATTTAAAAAACTGCAAATAGTTTATAATTTTTGCAGAAACTCTTAAATTTAATATATTGTTTAGACTGGGATGGATAATGAATGAAATAAATATAAAACTTGTGTCCCATTTATTCAAAAAGTGGTTAAAGAACGTATGATTTTTATATTGATGAGTTAAGTTACTGCATTGTAGGTGTAAAAATATTGACAATGATTTTAATTTGGGATTCCGAGAAAATTTAAAATAAAATTTGCAAAAGTGTTTACATGAAAACAATAACAAACAGTAACTAAGAAACGTGTTTACATACAATTATGTAGATTGTTATGTAACGTAAATTACAGAAATGTCTGGGAAAACCTATAACACTATGTGTATGCAACTCCATTTTAAATTTTGAAGGAGTCCTAAAGCCCAGTGGCTCTTTTCTTGGCTATGCCACTGGGTTTTAGAATATCTATTATCCACACAATAACCTAAAATATATATAATTTGTCTTAATGCTCAAGATATGTATTTTCAAAAATTACTATGAAACTACCAAACACAGCTTTTGTGACATTTAATAACCTTTCCGTTTAAATTTTTCTGGTAATTAAAAATATGTAATGAATTATTAGTGTTCCTGTTATGCGTTTTTCAAAGGGCGCCGCGCCCTGCCCTTTTTAGAGTGTGAAAAATGTGCCCTGCCTTTTTTTCAGTATCTTTGCACCCTGTAATTAAAAAAAGATATTTTTCCGCAAAAACGTAGGTCTGTAGGATTGCCTTGGTACCCCCAATCGTATCCTCAACCCACGTGACATTTGCTGAACAACGTAGTTAAAGTAAAGAGGCGTTTCTGAGATCTATAGGTATTCAGTTGGTGACATAAAAGATAATTGTAGGCTGTTTGTACATGTGTAAAGGATTACTTTTCTTAACACTTAAAATAAGGGGGGCAGTTGAGCCGGAATTCACAATGCCAAACATTGCTTACTTTGAAGGAAGGTGTTTTCCAAGAAAGGATTGTAAATGACTCCTGTCAAAAAATTAACGCCCCTATCTATGATGATCTTCGCTCCTTCACAATGCCTGTGGATTTTTCCCTCCCCTTTTTTGAAATTGCCCATTCCTATAATCAATCTTTACGACAGAAAAATAGTAAACTTTTTATTCCTTTAATCCGAATATTTACGATCTTCGTCAAACGAGGATATCACACGAAATTTCAGATGGTTATAATTCTTAATTTCGTTTGCCTCTGCCGAATGCAACTTCCAGATGGCACTCTTTTAAGAATTGTTTCATTCATAAAAAACCTTAAAATTGTATAAATTCACTTAAGGTATCCGTACACGTTGAATAAAGGGATTTTAACTGAAATTACTAAAAAAAATTTATTTAAAAATATGATTTTCTGCACTTTTAAGTTTCCAAAACAGTTTTTACTTTAGTTGTGCGTCAATTAGAACAAAAGTTATAGTAATTTAAAGTTCAAGTGGACAAATATTAAATGAAAACGGAAGTAGCATTCCGAAACCGGAAATGAGGCAGAAACATCGTTTTTTCCTTAGTTTTCAGCTTTTTCTAATTTTTAATTGAAATATTTATTATTTTAATGTTGCTATAATTTAGCCACCAGATAGTTTCATTTATATCAGAAGTTTTTGTATTAAAAATGGCAACAACTTTACTCTCTTATTTATTTCTTTACAAGTAGCGTTTTTTTCCCCCTTATAATCTGTTTAATAATTATTTTTAAAGACCTAACTTAATTAACTCTCCAAATTTCATTTCATTTATGTTAAAACACCATGGGAAATTTGAGAAACCGAAGTTTTATTTGTAAGAAAAAATTCCGAGGAAATAAATATGTTACATGTTCCACTGAAACCGATTCATCTGCGTCGAACAACGTGCCTACGGCAAGTGAAAAGAAGCTCACTATGACTTCTTATTTGGACAATTACTCTCGAACTGAAATCAGTGGAAATCAAATAATTAATATTCAAATTATCTCCAATGTGATAAAGAGTTTGTGCTGCCCCGATTGCTTTAGCAGTAAACTGTGTCTTCTACAAGAGTCTGTATTTGGACTGGCATCAAATATGACAGTGAAATGTCAAAACTTCGAATACAAAAATACATTTTGCGCCTCTGAAAAATCAAACAAATTACATTCAGTAAATATTTCCTTTGTATTTGGACTAAGACTCATTGGGAAAGGTCATTCGGCTCAATCCTGGTGTTCACACATTAAAAAGTTTTTCAGAACTGGACATCGAACGAGTGAAGGATTCGAAGCGCCACTCTTTACCTAATGTTAAAGTTGCCAGAAAAAAAAATAGATTAGCTAAAAAAGGGAAAATGGCTAAAGATGAGAAAGAGGAGGGTATAACATATAAATCGGGGGGATTTTTATTGTGTTGAAACTTTCTTAATATTAATAATAGATAAATTTATACTTTAAACGCATTTTTCTCAGAATTGATTTTTATTCAAAAACAGCAAATTTCAAAAATCATAACTCAAAATATTATTGTTATATTGTCTTTAAATTTTGTTTCCATATTCAGTAGAGTGTATTCTAGTGCATGTACTAAAATTGTTGGAAAATCGTTAATATATTTTTATTTATGGACTAAATATTGAATTATAAGGTTGTGAAATTGTCAAAAATCTTATAATAAATTTTCGGTGTGACACCAAAAATTTAATTTTTTATATATAAGTTTAATTTTACTTGGAACACTAGATAATAACATGTAGTTTATTTTAATAGTAAAATTTTCCATATGAATTTATTTGTATGTCTTGTATAATTTTTCAAGTTTTTGAATAAAAACTTAAAATTTTCAATGATTATTTCATTTTTTTAATAATTATAATAATAAACTTTAAATATTTATTATATATAATTAGTTTTTACTAACAAACAATTTAAAAATAGCATTAAATAAATTTTATCTGATACATTTTAAAAAAAAGTGCTTCGAACGTGTTCGGATACCTTAACGAGATCTGCTGCGATCTCTTTTGAAAGACTTACAATCCTTTTGCATCTGATGAATAAATGTTTATACTTCACCACTTTCTATTTCATCATGATTTGATTTGCACTACATAACAAATTTGCATTAAATTTTGGAAAATATTATTTAATTTACGAAATTGAAGTTTAGGACTTGTCATTTATAGTTATAAAAATTGATTTTTGGAAGTAAGCTTGTTTCTTTTTGTTTGGTTGGCATTAATGTTCTAATTTGTTTTACTGCTAATATATTTTGTTAATTTTTGTTTTATTTGAAACTTATCTCTCTCCCCCCTTTTATGAAATTTGAAATAGTAAAAACCTTTGAACAAGAATCTTTATAAAAATTTGAGAATTTCTTTAATTTATATTTTGTAAAATTTTAAACTTTTAAAAAAACCACTAAATTATACATATTTTAAAAAAGCTTTTAGAAAAGTAAAAATTCTAGCTTTCCTGATAAAAATCCAGTTAAAGGTATAGAAAGTGCCCTTACAGTCAACAGAGAGTGCACTTTTACATAACAAAAAGTGCCCTCTGACAAATCCCCTTGCCTTTTTTAAAACTATGTGAACACTAGAATTATATTAGGTAGATATTTCATGTACAAGAGTTTTGTTTTGAATACCACTATACGTATTTTAAGAGTTTTATTAAATATTATCATTCACTACAAAATTATTTTATTTAGGTTTTTTCAAAATTTAGAATGACTGCTATTATAAAAAAATATTCCTTTACCAAAAGTAAATGTAGGGCAGTAGAGGGCTACTTGTCTTTACCACCATTCAGCTGGATTTTCTATTACTCTTCTGGCAATCACCCACAACATGTTGGGATCTAACCTGAAAAACTAAAATTCACAAACTAAATAAAGTAAAAAATAATTAAAATTGTGTTATTTTTGAAAAAAGTTAAGGGTTTTTCTTCATTATTTAGAGTTTAAAAATGCTTTCAAATATTTATTTTTTTAAATCGAAATTTAAACTAATATTGCTCTAAGAATACAACATTCATCCACAATTGCTAAGAATACAAGGCAAAAAAATATATTTAATCGTTTTGCATTGTATCTGCGTATAGCTTAGAAAAAAATATTTAAAAAATTCATTATACTTCACATAATTTTTCTTCATTAAAAAAAGTGCAAATAAATTTAAACCATATTACATAGTTCTTAAAATAAAATAATTGCATCTATCACACTTGTTACATACTCATAGGTATTCAAGTTGTGCTCGAGCGTTAACCTAACCTTGAAATAGGTCTGTGAATGAACGACGTTGATAATAGCCTGTGTAATTTTACATTAAATCATAGATCAAAAGATTAAACACTCTTAAAGAATAGCATTGTGGCGAGTATAGATACTTAATATATGTTTATACACATAAAAGAAAATTACCTGATCCAAAGTTGTAAATAGTCATAACTTCAAAAAGCTGTTGTTGCAGGTTCTTCTCCTAGATCACTTCAATCTCATTCTCCCAAAATTGTCACTTAATCAGTCTCCCAATCCTGGAAAGCAAATTAAGATTCTGCAATTTTGAAATTTATAAAAAAAATACTTTGTAAAATGCACTAAAAAGTCAAAAAGAAACTATTTTTACTAATGGACGACAAGTGAAAATGGGAGCAAAGATGTTGAGAAATTCATACATTCATACATGCCAACAATTATATATATATATATATATATATATATATATATATATATATATATATATATATATATATATATATATAGTAGTGTTAGATTTCTGTGAAAATATACGTATATATCTAGAGCTCTCATTAAAAAAAATTATCAAAATCAGTCCAGCGAAACATTTTAACTTTTGACGCAACAAATGCATATTTTTTTTAATATAAATATACCTTTAACTAAAGGCGTCAAAGTCCTGGTCTCCCAACCATAAAAATTCAGTATATTTTGAAACGAATAATTGCATTTTAAACTTAACTTTAACGACGTAAAAATTTGCATTTTTTATATGATTCGTTTCTGATAAATTACACAACTTCGATGTTTATCTAATAAAAAAATTAATTAAAAAAAATTGTAATATCAGAATTATAATTGCAATTAAAACCCTATAACAGTACAGAAAGCTTTTTAAAAACAATGACAAACAAAATTAATTTTGGTGTCGCAATTTTAACGGAGTATATATATACCTTATACCGTTTTTATACCGTATACTACTTTCAATTCATACATACCAAGAAGTGCGGTAAGTACGTTTTGTCTTCAAAATAAAAATTTTAGATTAATTTATGTTTAACTCCGCTTTAAGCTGTTTCGGAATTAAACATTTAAAATTTATATTAAATTATTAAGTACGTTTTAAAAATGTGTATAGCTCAAAAGCAGAAGGAGTTTTATTCACTCGTAACTGTTTTGAAAAAATACCGAAAAATCACCAAACCTTCTAACTTTCTTTACTGCTGTGGAAATTTTTATTAAGTACTTTTTTTAATAAATAACGTTTTTGTTCTTTCCTTATATGATCGATATTGTAGAGAAAACGTGGTAAAAGCTAATGAAGAAATTCTCAAATTTTAAATTTCCCTGTATGACTTGTGTGAATCGTGACCAATCATATATATTTAAATTTTAAGGTAAAAATTTGAATTTTATAGATATATATTTCTATGCAATTACAAGTTCATTTACATATTTATTATATGTTCAATTACATGTTATAATATAGTATTCAGATAAGAGTTTAATATTTATAATCGAAAGGGATTCACTTCTTCTACCCGATACTCCCGTTTAGGCGAGAGTGATCACTTTGGCCTGACTGGCAGAGTATCGGCGTAGCAAGCCGTTTGTTCCTCGGTTCAATAACAAGCGTAGCCAAGTTGTGTCTTTCTTCCACCGATATTCATAAAGCCAGAAGTCGTATATAAGTCATAGAAATTAATCAGAAAATTTAAAACCTGAAAATAATAAAAAAAAAACTAAATGATTGCTCGTGCAATGACTCTTAAACATAAAATGCGTGACTTTAATTTACTATTTACTTTCGTACTTGCACTAGCAACTAAAATAAAACAAATTTTCCAGATTAAGTTACCGGAAAGAATTTTAAAGAACGAAATGTGCTCTAATAGTTTCAAATTTGTTGATTATTTCTGGAAGTTATGAGAAACTAACCATTAATCTAGTCATCTTAATAGTTAATTATCATAATTATATAAATATAACATATTTAAACTAAAATAATTTAAAACATAACACTTTTTAAATTTGTCCCTAAATAATAACTAAACGACTTAAATAATTTTAACTTCCATGTAGAATAACAAACTCCAGGCCATTAAAAAACAGGACGTACATCTAAGTGATGTTGAGCATAACCACGTACCCGTCATTTCATCAGATATAAAATTATTTATAGGGGCTGATGTAGCGGGAAAGTTGTTAACTGGACAAGTGATTTCACTAAAAAATGGTTTGGTTGCAGTGGGAACTCTTTTGGGTCATACTTTAATGGGGAAAATACCCCGTGACAGGATAAAAATCATTAGGATAAAAATCAGCTCCTCTACAACAAGCATTGTTTGAGAATGGAATAAAAACGAGTTAAGTTTTCAAAGATGTCTCTTCTCCTTGAGTCAAAACTACAGAAAATGCATCGAACCTGGTAGGTTTGCATTTGCATTTACGGAACATGTTGCCTTTGTTTTTATTTTGTGTATATCTGATTTTATGATACAGGCAACTCTCGCTATCTCGAACTCGAAGGGAAGTGTATAAAAATTCGAGATATCGAAAATTCGAGTTATCGGAAATCCTATAAAAAAGCTGTTTTGGTAAAAATAAATACAAGTATACTTACACTACTTTATTTAAAATATCTATTCAAAATTTTTTGGTGAGTATTTCTATGTATTTCGGAATCAATTATATTTTCCAAATGCATGATTGCTTGAAATGTCGCTGTTTTTATTTCCGGCCACGATTCACTGAATGCATTCATAGTTTTTATGGAAGATAGAGCCTCTTTCAAAGTTATCTTTAGAGGAGGTTCGTATTCTTTTTCTTTTTCCCGAGAGCGATATCTCATCAAAAGCTGCTATAAAGAGTGTATTGCATTTTTGTTTTGTAGCCATTATTCGCAGCGACAAATAAACACCACGACAATTGCATATTTGATTAAGCTTCTTCAAAATCCGTAGTTTTGAGAGGAAAACCAAATTTTGAGTTGTGTGGAAATTTCGAGTTATCGAAAATAAGGAAGAAAAACTTCGAAATAACGAAAACAAAATTACATTAAATAAGTAATGAAGGTGCAGGGAAATCGATTTTTTTCGAGATATCGAAAAATTCGAGTTATGGAAGTTCGAGTTATCGAGAGTCTACGGTATATGTAGTTTTTAAAATTTATGTATTTCATTGTGTATGTAGATTTTAAAATGTATGTATTTTATTGTGTATGTAGATTTTAAAATGTATGTATTTTCTTGTGTATGTAGGTTTTAAAATGTATGTATTTTATTGTACATATAGTTTTATTGCGTTGTCTGGACGACCCTTGAAAAAACTGTGTAATATGATAATAAACTCACAATTTTAATTTTTCAAAACAATTCGATAAACTAGCAGATTGGTGACATTTATACCTAAACTTTATACTTTTTTGTACTTTACTTAATAAAATGGCTTCAAAAATCTATAAATTGATGTGAATTGAACTGAAATAATAAATTTTACATTGCATATTTTTACTTTTATAGCCCCCTAGCTGAATCTGTTACTCCAAACATATTAGAAAATGAAGTTCTACATTCAAATGAGCATTATTGCCTTTATCTCAATTTATAACGCGGACGCAATCACAAAATTTCTACCCACTATGTCAAAAGATGAGGTATTGGAAATACTGAAATGTTTAACGTACTGTAAGTAGTCATCATTGTTCTTGCTTACATCATTATTAATGCATATAAAATAACTGATTGGCTTTTTTTTTCTTATCACTTTAGCATGCAACCGACCTATCTGTGGACAGTTAGCCAAATGTTTCGCAAACTACAGCGCTCAGCAAGTACGCAAAACAAACTAACTACAGGGTGTCCATAAAATAAATTTCCCTGTTTAGAGACATATGTAGCTAAAATTAATGAAAGGAATTAAGCCAAATTTCATATTAATGGTAATAAAAGCATTGAGATAAGATTTTCGTAAAAAAAAATGTTAGTTCCAAAAATCGCCGATAGGTGGAGTTTTGGCGCTGTCCGATCCGAAAACGAGTATATTATATGTAAAAAAAAGTTGCGATAGCCACACAAATTAATTTAGTTATTAAACTAATAGGGAATAATCTTTTATTCATCGGAATTATGGTCTTCAGAACCACATAAACTATTTTCAATGTACTGACTTTTCTTGTATATAATAAATTGCATCCGTTCCTAAATTAGTTTGTGTATATATCGCAACTTTTTTTTTAATATATTATACCCGTTTTTGGCTCGGACAGCGCCAAAATCCCCTCTGTCGATGATTTTTATAATTAATTCTTTTTTTACAGAAATGTATCCTTAATATGAAATTTGGTATAATTCCATTCAATAATTTTTACTGCATGTGCTTCTAATCAGGGAAACTTTTTTATGGCCACTCTGTATATAGTGATTAATTCAAATTTATTCTAAATTTATATAAAATTATACTTATAAATGAATTAATTTTTAATGAAGATTGGTTTTAAAATTAATGTAGTAACCTAAATTTAATGTTTAGCTTTTGACTATCGTTCAAACTCATGAAGTAATAATTTAAGATGCTATCAATGCTTATTTATTGCTTAGGAATTCATCAATACTAAAGACTAAATTGTTTTTTTGTTTTTATCTTCAAACTGTAGGCCATATTCCATTATTTGCATTTATTTGTTGAAATGAGAGTTATAAATCCGTAAAAATATTCTTATTAAATATATTATATAATATTACACTATAAATCAACAGTATAATAGCATTTCTGGCATATCAAATATTGTCGAAAACATAAGTACATTTTTAAACTTTTTTAATTGAAAATATTTTACACGTCTTAGAAAATAAATTTCTATTAATCAATAAAAAAATAAGTAAAAGTAAGTAAAATAATACTAACCAAAAACAAATCCTCCCATGGAGAGTATAGCATTTCTATCCAATTTATAAAATAAACTTGAGAATACATATTTTTAAATAACACACACTCTATTAATTAAAATACATAATTTAATTATGGGTTATTCGAAATCTTACATTCCAGTCCATGTTATGGTAATTAATAAAATTAATTAATATATTTTTACATTATTGCAATTTTAGGCAAAAAATGACCAAAAGTTTTACGCATTACAAATTTTTAAAATGGTATAAGTTTTAATTTTTTTTAAAACTGATAGACACGAATTTATATTTATGAATATTCTACCAAACAGTAAGTATTATAAAGTGTTTATTTTTAAGCGTTTCGCTTTCGCCAAAACCAATTTTCATAATTTTTACGAAACAAAATAGAGTAGAAAAAAATTGTTGAATTTTGTGATGTAGGCAATATTATTCATTTAAAATTTAAATTAAATACAAAAAATAGTTCTATTGATGCTCACATAGTTATTATTTTAGGTAAAAGATGAAACTTTAAAGTGCGCAAAAAAGTACAATCCTACTGGACTTGATTTTTGTGATTCAAACACAATTACTTTTTTCGAGTCAAATGACATTCATTGTAAGGTAAGTTACTAATTCTTGACACATTTACAATAAAAAATAGTGAATTGTCTATTGCGTTTCAGTAGCATCTATGCATTGTTGGTAAGTTGTTTGAATATCAAATGGCGATTATTATCTAGGTTTAAAACTTATTATCAAGGATAATTCGTTTTAAAAATTAATTTTAAAAAATCTGTCAATTCCAAAGCCAAAATAATATTACAAACACAAAAGAAAGATGCATTTCGCCAAAATAATTTTTGATGGTCAACGTTTAATTTTTATAGACATAATCCTTTTCTGACTAGGAATTCGAACGAAACTCGACGTCACGACATTCTTTATAATAAAAAAATATTATGTTACCAATTTTTAACAAAAAGGGAGAATTGTTTCCCTATATATGAATTACCAAACACAATCCCTTTGTATTAGCGTTCGCCGACAACAGCTATTTTTTTACAATAAATTTTAAACTATACTTTTTTTTAAGCTATATGCATTAGATTAGATAAAAGGCTACTACGCTGTAAAAATTAAAATTATAGAATGTTTGCTTCCATACGTTTTGCTTGACACTAGGTAGAATGTTATAGAAGATTATAACGTTTATAATTTAATAACTAACAATTCTTTTCATAAAAAAAAGTGATGCGCATTAGATCAGATGTACGTTATTACTATACAAAAAATTAGAATTATGGAATGTTAGTTTCTATACACTTTACTTACAAAAAGCAAATTCTTACATTTTTCAACTTCTAACGTAAATGCTCTATTACAATAAAAACACCATTATCGTATTTCCCACACATTTCTAAACAAATTCTGTAAGTTTCATATTTACTCCACTGTTATTTTTTTAGAAGCGAATAAAAATATGGAAGAGGAAAGAGGGGTTAAAAATTGTCAACGGCACTTAATTTTACAATTTTGTTTACAATGGAGGGAGGAAATTTAAATTTCAAATAAAAATTTATTAAATATGAAAGATTTTGTTTGCATTATGCACATTAACATTTTCATATTACGTTTGATTTGTGTGTTTGGAGCAATTTATCGGAATTATTAATTTTAAACAAAAACGATGCTAAAGCCAACTATTAAAAAAAATAACGAAATGTGTTTTTTCTTAATAATTACAGAAGTGATATTTTGCTCTCAAAGCAAAACCTTCTACATTGCTATTTTAGCGATATTTTTTTATCAAAATAAAATTAAAAATACTATAATATGTTTTCTTCTTCAGGTATTTGATTGCATTGGGGAAAATACGCATACGGTAAGTTTCCAAACTTGCGATTTTTTTTCCCGTGGTAAATATTTTTTCAATAAAGTAATTGATAATCATTGGTATATGTAATAGATTTAAAAAAAAATTGAAAGAAATTACTTCTTTTAATTTTATCAAAAATATTAAATATGCTATTATTACCAAAGATATTACAAATTACACAGCAAAATGGTCTTGAGATTTCATAAATATTTTTAATTAAAATTCCATTTATTTTTTATCAAAATGCAATTTATTCTTATTATATTTAAGGCTTAAAGAAGTAAAAAATAGTAATAAAAATATATCTTTTAGTTATTCGAGGTTTTTTTCAAACACACACCTGTATTTCACGTATAATGCAAACACTGCAAATATAAATATCAACAATTCAGTAGGAAGTAAACTAAATTCTGTTTCACACTAGAAGTTAGCTTACACTGAAAACCTAAACGAACATCTGACCATACCCAAAAAATCTCGTTTAATAAAATATCAATATTAGAAAGCCCTTTTCTAGATTGATGTATCATTGTATCCTCGTCATAAGGTTCTAGGGCTAATGGTTTCTAGATATACATAAATTAATTTTCTTTAACATAGAAGCTTATTAAAAATAATTTTAGACTAAAAATAATTCATTTTATTTATTTATTTATTTATTTATTTATTTATTTTTTTATTTATTTATTTATTTTTTTATTTATTTATTTATTTATTTATTTATTTATTTATTTATTTATTTATTTGTTTGTTTGTTTTTTAATTAATTTATTTATTTATATATTTATTTATTTGTTTGTTTGTTTGTTTTATTTTAATTTTATTTTATTTTATTTTAATTTTATTTTAATTTTATTTAATTTAAATTTTATTTTAATTTTAATTTAATTTTATTTTATTTAAATTTAAATTTTATTTTAAATTTAAAATATAATTTATTTATTTTTTAATTTAATTTTTTTTTTTAATTTTAATGTGTTTTTTATATATATATATATTTTTTAAATTTTTTTTAATTTTTAATTTTTTTTTTATTTTTATTTTTTTATTTTTTATTTTTTTTATTTTTTTTTTATTTCAGCTTACTGATCCAGAAAATGAAGAAATGAAAAACTATGAGGTAATGTCTTTTTTTTTAATGTATTCCTTTATTTTAAATTTATATATTTTTTTTGTATTCTATAATAATTACAATAATCTTTTATAAAACACATATTCAGAAAAATAATTTAATATGTTATAAATGTGTAATGTGAAACACTTACTACTTTAAACAATACCAAAAATAGCCATAATTTATAAATTAGCTCTATCTGGAAGAAATAAAATTCTTCATAGCAAAAAAATATATATTTTATTACTAAAAAAATTAGTTTATTACTTAAAAATATTATCTTTGATTTTTGATATTTAAGGACCTAATAAGGGCTTGCCTGTAGCCTTAATTTCGCACCAAAATATCAGAAGAAAATCAATGTTGTATTATAGAATAGTGAGATAGCAATTATTATTTTTGTTGTTGTTGTTGTTAACTTAAAACGAAGTATGAATATAAGTATTCATTTTAAATATAAAAAATGCAAATTGACGCTTTAATTAAAATATTGTTTATAGTAGATCAAATAAACTTTGTTTTTAACGTATTTTGTATTATTTGTTTAATATTATAAAATCAAAAGGATATTCTATGTTAATACTTATGGATTTAATAACAGTTATTAATCATATGAAATATTGAAAATTTGTATTTATTTCAGTCATGTGTGAGAGATCTTTACAAGGTGTGCCAAAAAAGTGACATCTGCAAAAAATAAAAAGCGTGTTTTGAAGCTTTTAGTGTCTGTTTTGAAGCATGAATACTTAACACATTAATGTTTTTATTATCAACAATAAAATTATCCTCATGTACTTCAAAGCTATTTAAATAAAGATACGCAAGTAGCTTGCTTTTTGCTGTAAAGTTATATTACGATTGTTTTTGCTTTATATTGCTTCATCGTTATAGATCTAAATATAGTCTATTATTTTTTGTAAAACATTGTGTTCAGAGTGCATGTAAAACGACGCTTAATTTGCTCACAATAAACTATATATAACTAATATATATATATATATATATATATATATATATATATATATATATATATATATATATATATATATATATATATATATATATATATATGTATATATATATATATATATATATATATATATATATTTATATATATATATATATATATATATATATATATATATATATATATATATATATATATATATATATATATATATATATATATATATATATATATATATATATATATATATATATATATATATATGTATATATATATATATATATATATATATATATATATATTTATATATATATATATATATATATATATATATATATATATATATATATATATATATATATATATATATATATATATATATATATATATATATATATATATATATATATATATATATATATATAATGTTTATTGTATATATATATTAATCATCAAACAATCAACAGACTATTTTAATCATCAAAACAATCGCGTCACGTAATTTTACGAGAGTCAACAGGCCAATCGGAAAAAAGAAAATCTCCCTGGCTGTACCCTACTACCCTCTAGCTTTTGCCCCTTAAAGTAAGCTTTCCAAAACGCGGGTATACGTTTTTTTTTTATTTCAAAAATATTTTGAATATCGATAACTTTTCATTTGAAGATTGCTAAACAAATTTTAATTCGATTTTGCCAAAAAGGGACATACTCACTTTTGGCACTAAAGTCTATAGCTATAAAACAAAAATTATTTTTAAAAATATAATTATCCAAATAACCCTGGATGTAGTAATGTGACCAAAGCATATGACAGTAACAGTCAAGGCGACTTAACTGTCGTAATTGCTAAGATTGTTTTAAATCTTTTTTTTCACCCAAGCCACTTGGTTGGTCCTTTTTTTAAGGTGGGGGTAAGGAGAGAAATCCGTGAAGTAGTAGATCTTATTAATGAGAATTTAGGATAATATTTACATATTTAAAATGTTTTTTGTATGTTACTCAATGCGTTATATTCTGTTACAAAAACCTTTATTGTCTAAGCCCCTCTATAAAGCAAGTTTTGGAATCACATTTCTCAAATATATTATAATCCTTTATTCTATTACGAAACATAAATTAACACAAATATTAAAACAAATTTTGTTTAATAAATTAGGGAAACTCTTTTTATTGAACAAAATAATGTATTAATAGTTTTACAGATTATTTAGTACCTTCTAAAAATGAAGATTGTAGTTCGCTGTTTTCTTAAAATAAGTTACAATTCGCCATTTCACTGAATAAAAATTAAGAAGTCAAGACCTGTAGTTCAATGATAACCAGACGATAGTTGAAATTGTAAAGTTATTTTTAATTTCAATGATTTTAAGGTAAAATAATGTTTTTTACGCATGTTCTTTATATAATTTTGAAATCTCAATTAATATTTTTAAAAAATCTATTGTTTCTTTATTAATATTATTAGAAAATATTAATGCAGATATTCTTTCTTTAAAAAATTGGCATAATTCTAAAAAATAACTGTTTTATTTTCGTGCTGCAATCTGCCGTATTAAATTTCAAATAAATATTCCTCAATTGAGGGGGAATGATCTGATAAAGAAATGAAGGAAAGAGAAGTAAATGAAACTACTAAGAGCGTCTGAAAATGCAAGAATAAAAAAGTTAATAAATTTTTAAACCTCTTTAAAACAAACAAAATATTTTATATATTTTAATTACAAAAACATTCGAATAAAATTTATTGAAACTGAAAAAAAATTCTGAATCTCGCACAAAATAAAGCGTTTGAAAAATATTTAGACAGAACTGAATAAAAGAAGCTTTGTAATGGCTGTTTTTCAAATACTCTTAAAGTAAATAACTAAATTCGATTATACTAAGTTTACATTTGTTATTCTGTTGGATGTATTGGAGTTCGTTATTGGAAACAAATGGGCGAAATATAAATGTGAGCTCCATTTTAAGTAAAAGAATCTATTAAAAATTATTTTTTTACTAGCAACTACCCGCGGTTTTACGCGTATTTAAAATATATTACACTATTTCCTCATTCCATCCGTTTATTTCTTTTCTGTTTTTTCTCGAAGGCAAACTAACAAGTTTATTATTTAGAATCGATTCAAAATAGCTTACCTATATCATACGAACCATTTGAACTACTATTGTTCAAGCTTAAGCTGTTTCTTTAAAAGTTCGAGGCTCCTTTATTCTAATTGATACTGTATGTATGACATTGTATTTTTTTATGGTACGTATCTTTATTAAGAACAACGTCTATTTGTAGAAAACTTTTTAGCACAGTTTCCAAAATACGACTCAGATATATTGTAATTTATTCTAATTTTGATGTTTTAAAGTATTCCTTAAAATCTATCTGCATAAAATACTTAACACACTGGTTGATATATCAGCTTTTCAGATTTTTTTTTAAAGTTTGTGCAGAGTAAAACTAAATTGTATAAAAATATTATATATAAATCGGTCCAGCGGAAGTTTTTAACTTTTGACACAACAAATGCATATTTTTTAATATAAATATACATTTAACTTACAAGGTCAAAGTCCTTTCAGGTTAATAATTATTGCGACCTTGCATCCATTTTTCGTACCTATTTAGATGCAACCAACATTTGGTGCTTAGTTTCGCCACTTTACAGTGCTACCACTGACACCATTTAGTGGTGAAACGTTGCACCAAAACTCATATCTTACATATAAAGCTGAAATATCCAAAATCTGTCCGGATGTTGGTTTGTTTGTTTTTCAGTAAAAACTAAGCTCTGTAACTACACTTTGCGGAGCTTTGAAATTCACAGAATAGGTAGTTAAAAAAATAAGATTTTTAATGTGACTATTTTAAAGTCTCTACGATGTTCCATTCGAATGTTATGACATTTTTTAACGTGCGTCAGCAAAGTTTCACGAAGTAGAAACAGTAAAATAAATTAAAATCAACGCAGAAAAGCGAAAATATAATATTAAAAAAATTATAAACCAATTAGAATGCCGATATTTACATGTAATACTCCATAACTACAAAACATAGCTTTATAAAATTTACAGAATACTTTACTTGAAAAATTAGAAAAATTTTGTGATAATTTTTAAGTTTGTACGATGTTTCATTCGTATGTTATAACTATTTTAATGGATTACTTTTACTTAACATGGATGAAAATATCGTTAGCAATTTAAAATAAAATTGTTCGTTATTGACACTATAAAAATTATGAGGTTTTGTTTGATTTAATAATTATTAAAAAATATCTGTACATTGGGCTTTTTGCTACAATACGGAATCATTCAAAAATTAAAACAACCAGAATTTTATCTTTGAGAAATGGTTTAGAATTGTATTAAAATGTCATAATTGTTTTGTCTCTTTTGTTTTATACAGGTTAATTGTAAGTATATTTAATTATCTTAGATCGAACTTTTAGAACAAATCATCCAAAATGCGAGTAATTTGTGTATGAACGTCCATTTTATTTATTTGAAAAGTATTTTATGTAAGTATTTTTTTTTTAAATGTACGACGCTTGGTTTCATTGTGAATTTTCAACTCTATTAGACTTTTTAATGTTATTAAAGAATAAAATTTCACAGATACCAAGGTGATAATTTAGAAAATATTTTATTTAATGTGCCAATGAATATTTCCTTTTAAAACATTGAATGGCGATCATTAATACTTAAATGTAAAATTATTAAAAGTACATGGTGAGATTATAGTATGCTGCACCGTTTGCTAAACTATCGCCAAGTTATAACAGTGTATTCTTTGGATGAAGTGCGTCTTGGCTGTAATTTGCTGTGGAAACTTACTAAATATTTGTATGACAGGTATTTTTCGATGCGAATTCAATAATAACAGTATCACAAAATCAAAATGTTAGTAAAAATTGTTTACAAAATGAGTAAATACCGAATTTTTAATACATTGATCCGTAAATAAAAAAATGAACTTAAAATTAAAATAGGTGGTTATTTTTCTGTAATAATATTATTCATGGGAACTCTTTAAAACATGGGCATGGCGTAGTAACAGAAAGTTGTGTAGTATTTTAAACCATACTATTTTTGGTTGAGTATATATGCCGGGCTGTTAATTTTATTCTTACTTTGATAAAGAATTTGAGGCAGTTTATTTGGAAAAAAACGTTTAGGTTTATTCTGGCAGCAATTTACATTTTTATGTTCTACATTATTGAGGACAAAAATGCAAACTATTAATTAGATACACAAGTTGCTGGTCGAAGATATTGCAAAGATGTAGCCTAAACGATACACTGGAACGGGCATTTGGAAATAGTGGTATTATGGTATTTAATGCAACTATCTATACCCATACCAAAAGGAAATTCCTATTAATTTCTAAAAATATTTTTGTGCAGCAATGTTTAATTTTTAAAATTACATATCTTATGAGAGATAAACTAGAAATTATTCAATTTTATTCGGTGTTTTAGCAACTAAGTAGTATAGAGATATTTTTACTTTTTAACTTCTAATTTATTAAACATAAAATTATTTTAAATTATAAAAAAAAGCTATATCACTTTTTAAAGAGGAATTCTAAAATGGTATATGCGATTATCCCAGGGAGGAAAGGAAATGTATATAATTTCAGTTATTTATCGTTATATTATTTATCTCCGTGAGAAGAACTGGTACTTTTGCAAGTTGTTAAATAAAACTCAAAATTCGACTTTTCTTAGTATTTTATTAGTAGTATTTTTTTTAGCGAAGATGGCAACGCAACATCACAATTTTTTAATTTTCTTTGTACACCAATTCTAAGTCCACTGATCGGGCTCAAAATATTAATCCTCTGACTAACAGCTGAACACCTTTATCCACTGGGTCACGGAGGCCCTTGTTCGTGGTTGTCTTTCTTGGAGGAGATTCCCTAGCTTGTTGATATAACGACACCGAAAATGTCGGTCGCAGTTAAAGAGTTTGTAGACAATTATCGGTGAAACTTCCACTTTTTTCCGATAAAGGATTTTTGGTTCAGCCTAGATGCAACTTGCTGCAGACCTCTGTTTTGCACCAATTTATTGTAGATCGTTGAGCTGAAATTTTTTACATTGTAGTCACTCAACCCTAAAAAGTTAGTAGATTTTGAAACGAAAATTTGCATTTTAAACTCAACTTCTGTAATAACGTAAAAGTAGGCATTTTTTATAGCATTTATTTCCGATAAATTACACAAGTTCGATGTTTATCTGAGAAAAGGAATACTGAAAAAAGTTGTAATGTCAGAATTATAATTGCAATAAACACCCTACAATACTTTACAAGTCTTTGTGAAATACTACAATTACAATCGGAAAGTTTTAACATCAATGACGAACAAAATTTTGTTGTCGCAATTTTAACAATGTATTTATATATATGTCCTTATATAGTACAGTACCTTTAATTCATACATTTCAAAAGTACGGTAAGTACGCTTTATCTTCAAATTAGAAATTTTTGGTTATGTTATTAATTTATTGTAGTTAAGTTAGTTTTAACTCCGGTATTAAGCTGTTTTGAAATTAAACATTTAAAAATTATATTAAGTTATTAAGTATGTTTTAGAAATAAGTATAGCTCCTCAGATGCAAAAGGAGTTTTATTCACTCGTAACTGTTTAGAAAAAATACCGAAAAAACGCCAAACCTTATAACTTGCTTTGCTGCTGTAGGACATATTTTTGAATATTTTTTTAATATATAAAGTTTTTGTTTTCTTTATGTGGTCAAAATTGTAGAAAAAGTTAGGTAAAAGCTAATGAAGAAAATCTCATATTTTAAATTTCCCTGTATAACTTGTATTAATCGTGACCAATCATATGTATTCAAATTTTAAGGTTAAAGTTTCGGTTTTATAGATATAAATGTCAATGTAATTAATTACAAGTATATTTACATGTTTATTACATGTTGAATTACATGTTAAAATATAGTATTCAGATAAGAATTTCATATTTATAATCGAAGGGTTTACTGTCAGATATTCACGAAACCGATTTCGTCATAATTAAAACTCAAACTGCTATACAGCAATGAAATAAAAAAATTACGGAAATAAAATATTCTTTTAAGATCGACAAAACACTTAATTGTCTAAAAAAAATTCAATTATTTGAAGAAAAATTTTTTTAGAACTAAATCTTTGTCCCTTTGAAAAGCTGGGTAATTTACAATATTACATGAAAATCTTCAGAATGAAGCACCTATACCTTTTAAAGTCGTTTCGTGGTTCTACGATCCTGACAATCAATTAAACTTTACATTTCTAAGAATTTGAGAAATCAGGTTTATATAAGTGCATATTGAGCATAATTTCTTTTAATGTGAGCATAAAAAAATAATTTCGTTCTTTCTGGGAAATCGATAAACTGAAATAATACTTGAAACTACGAAAAACAAACTTCTTAAAATCAAAGAGCAACACTCGTCATTAATACTGCCATCGCGTCCAGTCTACTTTTGTTGTACTTCACAATCGTTTCACTCGTTTCGTCATTGAATTTCTTAAGTTTTGATGAAACAATAATCGTGAAAGTTTTAACAAAACTACTTTACTGTAAAAAAAATATATAAGATATTCATAAAGCCAGTTATCGTAAATATTTCATTGGAATGAAATAGAATATTTAAAATTTCAAAATTATAAAAACTAAATGGTTGCTCGTGCAAAAATTCTTAAACATAAAACGTGTGACTTTAATTTACTTTCATACTTGCACTAGCAACTAAAAAAAAAAGTTCTAATTAAATTACGTGAAAGAATTTTAAAGAACCAACTGTGCTCTAATAGTTTCAAATTCGTTGATTCTTTCTGGAAGTTATGAGGAACTAACCATTAATCTAATCATCTTAGTAGTTAATTATCATAATTTACATAAATATAACATATTTAAACAAACAAAATTTAAAACATAACACTTTTTAAACTTGTCACTAAATAGTAACTAAACGAGTTAAATCATTTTAACTTTTATGTAGAATAACAAACTTTTGACGTTCATAACCGTGAAAATATGTCAATCGTGCTATTTGTCATAGTACGTAACATTGTGTTCCTATACCCATTGATACCTTATACGCAGGAGATTTTACAGACATTTCATGATAAAAACAAACAAAATATTTATGAAGAAGCCTTATTAAAATCTGTAATATAATTTAATACTGTAAATAGTATAAATATGTTACATCAATATTAAAAACGTTGATGTAATATATTTGTTAGAATTTTGAAATGAAGTATTTCTGATGTTTGTACCGTACCTTCTGTTCATTGCTTATCATGTTGTCTTTGTTTTTATTTTTTGTATATCTGATTTTATGATATATGTAGTTTTAAAATGTATGTATTTTATTGTGTATGTAGATTTTAAAATGTATGTATTTTATTGTACATATAGTTTTATTGCGTTGTCTGGTCGACCCTTGACAAAATTGTGCAAACTGACAATAAACTTACAATTTTAATTTTTTTTGAAAATTCGATAAACTAACAGTTTGGTGACGTTTATACCTAAAATTAATTAATTTTTTTGTACTTTACTTAAAAAAATGGTTTCAAAAATCTATAAATTGATGTGAATTGAACTCAAATAATAATTTTTACATTGCATATTTTTACTTTTATAGCCCCCTAGCTGACTCTGTTACTCCAAATATATTGGAAAATGAAGTTCTACATTCAAATGAGCATTATTGCCTTTATCTCAATTTATAACGCGAATGCAATTACAAAATTTCTACCCACTATGTCAAAAGATGAGTTATTGGAAATAATTAAATGTTTAACGTACTGTAAGTAATCATCATTGTTCTTGCTTACATCATTATTAATGCATATAAAATAACTGATTGGCTTTTTTTTTCTTATCACTTTAGCATGCAACCGACCTATCTGTGGCCGGTTAGCCAATTGTGTCGCAAACTACAGCGCTCAGCAAGTACGCAAAAAAAAACTAACGACAGGGTGTCCACAAAATAAATTTCCCTGTTTAGAGATATCTATAGCTAAAATTAATGGAAGAAACTACGCAAAAATGGTATTAAGGCATTGATATACGATTTTCGTAAAAAAAAAATTAATTCCAAAAATCACCGATTGGTAGAATTTTGGCGCTGTCCGATCCGAAAACGGGTATAATATATGAAAAAAAAGTTGCGATAGCCACACAAATTAATTTAGTTATTAAACTAAAAGGAAATAATTTTTTATTCATCTGAATTAAGGTCTTCAGAACCACATAAACTATTTTCAATGTACTGACTTTTCTTGTATATAATAAATTGCATCCGTTGTGCAATTGTGGTAATTTGTGGTTCCTAAATTAGTTTGTGTATCTATCGCAATTTTTTTTAATATATTATACCCGTTTTTGGCTCGGACAGTGTCAAAATCCCCACTGTCGGTGATTTTTGGAACTATATTTTTTTTACAGAAATGTATTCTTAATAGGAAATTTGGTGCAATTCCATTCATTAATTTTCACTACAGGTGCCTCTAATCAGGGATCTGAAAGATATAAATAATTATTTAATATAACGTTTTCGTTTTGGAAACTAGAAAAAGAATTGGAAGTATGTTTTCATTTTAAGAAATTAGGAAACGTATCGTAAATAACGCTTTCATTTTGAAAAATTAGAAAACATATTGGAATTTTTTTTTATTTCATGCAATTAGAAAGCACATTAGAAACAATGCTTTCCTACACTGTTTCATGTTTCACCTCATTAATGTAATCATACCTACAGGGAGATGAACGTATGATTGCAATGTGTGCAATTTACTGAAAGCAGAACCCTTTTAGGCCCTTCTTTTTCCATATTAATTTTAAAAAGCAATCACCCTAAATTTCAGAAGTATCTTGTTTTAGTATTTGAATTCGAATCTCACACTGGAAATAAACCTCATACATACAACGTGTGCAATAAAAAAATTATGAAAATGAACCTTTTTAAGCAAACTTTATCCACATTGTTTTTAAAAAGCGATCCCCCTAAATTTAGGGAATCATAGTTTTTAATAAAGAAATCCCCCTTTCGGGACTACCACGTTTAGTATTTTAGTTCAAAACTCACACAAATGGAGAAAACCTTATATTGCAATGTGCGCAACAAACAATTTACTGAAAAGAATCTTTTTAGGCACTTTTCCCACATTGCTTTTAAAAAGCTTTAAAAAAGCAATCTCATTTAAAGTATTTTAATAACTTTCTCTTAACTGTTGGAACTGAGCAAGAAAAGTTGAAAGACTTGTGTACACGGCTTCCTTTTTCACATCTTGCGGTCTCTCTGCGAGAAACGAAAACTCAACGAGATTGTAGGGCCATGTACACATGTGAGACTGCATCTCGCCCAACTTTTCTTGCACGTGTACAAGGGCCTTTAGTTTCAGAAGGAGCCCAAATAAAATGTCAAACGAAAAAATAAATATTTCATAAAAATTATCATATAACATATTAAAAGTTATTGGTTTAGACACATTTTCAGTTACACAATAATGTTTAGTTCAGTTTTTTAACAAAACTATTTAATCAAACATTTAAAAAACTGTAAATAGTTTATAATTTTTGCAGAAACTCCTAAATTTAATATATTGTTTAGACTGGGATGGATAATGAATAAAATAAATATAAAACTTGTTTCCCATTTATTCAAAAAGTGGTTAAAGAACGTATGATTTTTACATTGATGAGTTAAGTTACTGCATTGTAGGTGTAAAAATATTGACAATGGTTTTAATTTGGGATTCCGAGAAAATTTAAAATGAAATTTGCAAAAGTGTTTACATGAAAACAATAACAAACAGTAACTAAGAAAAGTGTTTATATACAATTATGTAGATTGTTATGTAACGTAAATTACAGAAATGTCTGGGAAAACCTATAACACTATGTGTATGCAACTCCATTATAAATTTTGAAGGAGTCCTAAAGCCCAGTGGCTCTTTTCCTGGCTATGCTACTGGGTTTTAGAATATCTACTATCCACACAATAATCTAAAATATATATACATATTTGTCTTAATGCTCAAGATATGTATTTTCAAAAATTACTATGAAACTACCAAACACAGCTTTTGTGACATTCCATAACCTTTCTGTTTAAATTTTTCTTTCAATTAAAAATATGTAATTAATTATTAGTGTTCCTGTTATGCGTTTTTAAAAGGGCGCCGCGCCCTGCCCTTTTTTTGTAAGTGCCGATGCGCCCTGCCCTTTTTAGAAGGTGAAAAATGTGCCCTACCTTTTTTTCAGTATCTTTGCACCCTGTAATTAAAAAAAGATATTTTTCCGCAAAAACGTAGGTCTGTAGGATTGCCTTGGTACCCCCAATCGTACCCTCAACCCACGTGACATTTGCTGAACAACGTAGTTAAAGTAAAGAGGCGTTTCTGAGATCTATAGGTATTCAGTTAGTGACATAAAAGGTAATTGTAGGCTGTTTGTACATGTGTAAAGGATTACTTTTCTTAACACTTAAAATAAGGGGGGCAGATGAGCCGGAATTCACAATGCCAAACATTGCTTACTTTGAAGGAAGGTGTTTTCCAAGAAAGGATTGTAAATGACTCCTGTCAAAAAATGAACGCCCCTAATTATGATGATCTTCGCTCCCTCACAATGCCTGTGGATTTTTCCCTCCCCTTTTTTGAAATTGCCCATTCCTATAATCAATATTTCCGACAGAAAAATAGTAAACTTTTTATTCCTTTTGTCCGAATATTTACGATCTTCGTCAAACGAGGATATCACACGAAATTTCAGATGGTTATAACTCTTAAGTTCGTTTGCCTCTGACGAATGCAACTTCCAGATGGCACTCTTTTAAGAATTTTTTCATTCATAAAAAACCTTAAAATTGTAGAAATTCACTTAACGAGATCTGCTGCGTTCTCTTTTGAAAGACTTACAATCCTTTTGCATCTGATGAATAAATGTTTATACTTCACCACTTTCTATTTCATCATGATTTGATTTGCACTACATAACAAAATTGCATTAAATTTTGGAAAATATAATTTAATTTAAAAAATTGAAGTTTAGGACTTGTCATTTGTAGTTATAAAAATTGATTTTTGGAAGTAAGCTTGTTTCTTTTTGTTTGGTTGGCATTAATGTTCTAACTTGTTTTACTGCTAATATATTTTGTTAATTTTTGTTTTATTTGAAACTTATCTCTCTCCCCCCCTTTTATGAAATTTGAAATAGTAAAAACTTTTTAACAAGAATCTTTATAAAAATTTGAGAATTTCAACATTTTCTTTTTTGATAAATTAAAAAAAAATACTATTTGAAATTTTTTATGTAATGAGTTTATGGTGCAGTTTTTTAAATTTTTTCATTTATATTTTGTAAAATTTTAAACTTTTAAAAAAAAACACTAAATTATACAAACTTAAGGTTTTAGAAAAGTAAAAATTCTAGCCATCCTGATAAAAATCCATTTAAAGGTATGGAAAGTGCCCTTACAGTCAACAGAGAGTGCCCTTTCATATAACAAAAAGTGCCCTCTTTGACAAATCCCCCTCTGCCCTTTTTTAAAACTATGTGAACACTAGAATTATATTAAATAGATATTTCATGTACAAGATTTTTGTTTTGAATACCACTATACATATTTAAAGAGTTTTATTAAATATTATCATTCACTACAAAAAAATTATTTTATTTATGTTTTTTTCAAAATTTAGAATGACTGCCATTATAAAAAAATATTCCTTTACCAAAAGTAAATGTAGGGCAGTAGAGGGCTACTTGTCTTTACCACCATTCAGCTGGATTTTCTATTACTCTTCTGGGCAATCAAACACAACATGTTGGGATCTAACCTGAAACACTAAAATTCACAAACTAAATAAAGTAAAAAATAATTAAAATTGTGTTATTTTTGATAAAAGTTAAGTGTTTTTCTTTATTATTTAGTGTTTAAAAATGCTTTCAAATATTTATTTTTTTTAAATCGAAATTTAAACTAATATTTCTCTAAGAATACAACATTTATCCACAATAACTAAGAATACAAGGCAATAAAATATATTTAATCGTTTTGCATTGTATTTGCGTATAGCTTAGAAAAAAATATTAAACAAATTCATTATACTTCCCATAATTTTTCTTCATTAAAAAAAGTGCAAATAGATTTAAACCATATTACAAAGTTCTTAAAATAAAATAATTGCATTTATCACACTTGTTACATACTCATAGGTATTCAAGTTGTGCTCGAGCGCTAACCTAACCTTGAAATAGGTCTATGTATGAACGATTTGGACGTTGATAATGGCATGTGTAATTTTACATTAAATCATAGGTCAAAAGATTAAACACTCTTAAAGAATAGAATTGTGGCGAATATAGATACTTAATGTATGTTTATACACATAAAAGAAAATTACCTGATCCAAAGATGTATATATATATATATATATATATATATATATACATCTTTGGAACCATAAAAAGTCAGTAGATTTTGAAACGAATAATTGCATTTTAAACTTAACTTCAACGTCATAAATATCTGCATTTTTTATATGATTCGTTCCCGATAAATTACACAACTTCGATGTTTATCTACTAAAAAAAATAATTAAAAAAAATTGTAATATCAGAATTATAATTGCAATTAAGACCCTATAACACTACAGAAAACTTTTAAAAACAATGACAAACAAAATTAATTTTGGTGTCGCAATTTTAACGGAGTATATATATACCTTATACCGTTTTTATACCGTTTACTACTTTCAATTCATACATACCAAGAAGTGCGGTAAGTACGTTTTGTCTTCAAAATAGAAATTTTAGATTAATTTATTGTAGTTAATTTAGTTTTAACTCCGCTTTAAGCTGTTTCGGAATTAAACATTTAAAATTTATATTAAATTATTAAGTACGTTTTAGAAATGAGTATAGCTCAAATGCAGAAGGAGTTTTATTCACTCCTAACTGTTTTAAAAAAATACCGAAAAATCACCAAACCTTCTAACTTTCTTTACTGCTGCGGAACTTTTTATTAAGTACTTTTTTAATAAATAACGTTTTTGTTCTTTCCTTATATGATCGATATTGTAGAGAAAACGTGGTAAAAGCTAATGAAGAAATTCTCATATTTTAAATTTCCCTGTATGACTTGTGTGAATCGGGACCAATCATATATATTCAAATTTTAAGGTTAAAGTTAGTTTGAATTTTATAGATATATATTTCTATGCAATTACAAGTTCATTTACATATTTATTATATGTTCAATTACATGTTATAATATAGTATTCAGATAAGAGTTTCATATTTATAATCGAAAGGGATTCACTTCTTCTACCCGATAGTCCCGCTTAGGCGGGAGTGATCGCTTTGGACTGACTGGCAGAGTATCGGCGTAGCAAGCCGTAGTTCCTCGGTTCGATACCGAGCGTAGCCAAGTTGTGTCTTTCCGCCACCGATGTTCATAAGGCCAGAAGTCGTATATAAGTCATAGAAATTAATCAGAAAATTTAAAACCTGAAAATTATAAAAATTAAATGGTTGCTCGTGCAATGACTCTTAAACATAAAATGCGTGACTTTAATTTGCTTTACTACTTGCACTAGCAACTAAAAAAAAAAAATTCCAGATTAAGTTACGGGAAAGAATTTTAAAGAACGAACTGTTCTCTAATAGTTTCAAATTTGTTGATTATTTCTAGAAGTTGGTTTGGTTGCAGTGGGAACTCTTTTGGGTCATACTTTAATGGGGAAAATACTCCGTGACAGGATAAAAATCATTAGGATAAAAATCAGCTCCTCTACAACAAGCATTGTTTGAGAATGGAATAAAAACGAGTTAAGTTTTCAAAGATGTCTCTTCTCCTTGAGTCAAAACTACAGAAAATGCATCGAACCTGGTAGGTTTGCATTTGCATTTACGGAACATGTTGCCTTTGTTTTTATTTTGTGTATATCTGATTTTATGATACAGGCAACTCTCGCTATCTCGAACTCGAAGGGAAGTGTATAAAAATTCGAGATATCGAAAATTCGAGTTATCGATAATCCTATAAAAAAGCTGTTTTGGTAAAAATAAATACAAGTATACTTACACTACTTTATTTAAAATATCTATTCAAAATTTTTTGGTGAGTATTTCTATGTATTTCGGAATCAATTATATTTTCCAAATGCATGATTGCTTGAAATGTCGCTGTTTTTATTTCCGGCCACGATTCACTGAATGCATGCATAGTTTTTATGGAAGATAGAGCCTCTTTCAAAGTTATCTTTAGAGGAGGTTCGTATTCTTTTTCTTTTTCCCGAGAGCGATCTCTCATCAAAAGCTGCTATAAAGAGTGTATTACATTTTTGTTTTGTAGCCATTATTCGCAGCGACAAATCAACACCACGACAATTGCATATTTGCTAAAGCTCCTTCAAAATCCGAAGTTTTGAGAGGAAAACCAAATTTTGAGTTGTGTGGAAATTTCGAGTTATCGAAAATAAGGAAGAAAAACTTCGAAATAACGAAATAAAATTACATTAAATAAGTAATGAAGGTGCAGGGAAATCGATTTTTTTCGAGATATCGAAAAATTCGAGTTATCGAAGTTCGAGTTATCGAAGTTCGAGTTATCGAAGTTCGAGTTATCGAAGTTCGAGTTATCGAAGTTCGAGTTATCGAAGTTCGAGTTATCGAAGTTCGAGTTATCGAAGTTCGAGTTATCGAAGTTCGAGTTATCGAAGTTCGAGTTATCGAAGTTCGAGTTATCGAAGTTCGAGTTATCGAAGTTCGAGTTATCGAAGTTCGAGTTATCGAAGTTCGAGTTATCGAAGTTCGAGTTATCGAAGTTCGAGTTATCGAAGTTCGAGTTATCGAAGTTCGAGTTATCGAAGTTCGAGTTATCGAAGTTCGAGTTATCGAAGTTCGAGTTATCGAAGTTCGAGTTATCGAAGTTCGAGTTATCGAAGTTCGAGTTATCGAAGTTCGAGTTATCGAAGTTCGAGTTATCGAAGTTCGAGTTATCGAAGTTCGAGTTATCGAAGTTCGAGTTATCGAAGTTCGAGTTATCGAAGTTCGAGTTATCGAAGTTCGAGTTATCGAAGTTCGAGTTATCGAAGTTCGAGTTATCGAAGTTCGAGTTATCGAAGTTCGAGTTATCGAAGTTCGAGTTATCGAAGTTCGAGTTATCGAAGTTCGAGTTATCGAAGTTCGAGTTATCGAAGTTCGAGTTATCGAAGTTCGAGTTATCGAAGTTCGAGTTATCGAAGTTCGAGTTATCGAAGTTCGAGTTATCGAAGTTCGAGTTATCGAAGTTCGAGTTATCGAAGTTCGAGTTATCGAAGTTCGAGTTATCGAAGTTCGAGTTATCGAAGTTCGAGTTATCGAAGTTCGAGTTATCGAAGTTCGAGTTATCGAAGTTCGAGTTATCGAAGTTCGAGTTATCGAAGTTCGAGTTATCGAAGTTCGAGTTATCGAAGTTCGAGTTATCGAAGTTCGAGTTATCGAAGTTCGAGTTATCGAAGTTCGAGTTATCGAAGTTCGAGTTATCGAAGTTCGAGTTATCGAAGTTCGAGTTATCGAAGTTCGAGTTATCGAAGTTCGAGTTATCGAAGTTCGAGTTATCGAAGTTCGAGTTATCGAAGTTCGAGTTATCGAAGTTCGAGTTATCGAAGATCGAGTTATCGAAGTTCGAGTTATCGAAGTTCGAGTTATCGAAGTTCGAGTTATCGAAGTTCGAGTTATCGAAGTTCGAGTTATCGAAGTTCGAGTTATCGAAGTTCGAGTTATCGAAGTTCGAGTTATCGAAGTTCGAGTTATCGAAGTTCGAGTTATCGAAGTTCGAGTTATCGAAGTTCGAGTTATCGAAGTTCGAGTTATCGAAGTTCGAGTTATCGAAGTTCGAGTTATCGAAGTTCGAGTTATCGAAGTTCGAGTTATCGAAGTTCGAGTTATCGAAGTTCGAGTTATCGAAGTTCGAGTTATCGAAGTTCGAGTTATCGAAGTTCGAGTTATCGAAGTTCGAGTTATCGAAGTTCGAGTTATCGAAGTTCGAGTTATCGAAGTTCGAGTTATCGAAGTTCGAGTTATCGAAGTTCGAGTTATCGAGAGTCTACGGTATATGTAGTTTTTAAAATTTATGTATTTCATTGTGTATGTAGATTTTAAAATGTTTGTATTTTATTGTGTATGTAGATTTTAAAATGTATGTATTTTATTGGGTATGTAGGTTTTAAAATGTATTTATTTTATTGTACATATAGTTTTATTGCGTTGTCTGGACGACCCTTGAAAAAATTGTGTAATATGATAATAAACTCACAATTTTAATTTTTCAAAACAATTCGATAAACTAGCAGATTGGTGACATTTATACCTAAACTTTATACTTTTTTGTACTTTACTTAATAAAATGGCTTCAAAAATCTATAAATTGATGTGAATTAAACTCAAATAATAATTTTTACATTGCATATTTTTACTTTTATAGCCCCCTAGCTGACTCTGTTACTCCAAACATATTAGAAAATGAAGTTCTACATTCAAATGAGCATTTTTGCCTTTATCTCAATTTATAACGCGGACGCAATCACAAAATTTCTACCCACTATGTCAAAAGATGAGATATTGGAAATAATTAAATGTTTAACGTACTGTAAGTAGTCATCATTGTTCTTGCTTACATCATTATTAATGCATATAAAATAACTGATTGGCTTTTTTTTTCTTATCACTTTAGCATGCAACCGACCTATCTGTGGACAGTTAGCCAAATGTTTCGCAAACTACAGCGCTCAGCAAGTACGCAAAAAAAACTAACGACAGGGTGTCCACAAAATAAATTTCCCTGTTTAGAGAGATCTGTAGCTAAAATTAATGAAAGGAATTACGCCAAATTTCATATTAATGGTAATAAAAGCATTGAGATAAGATTTTCGTAAAAAAAAATGTTAGTTCTAAAAATCGCCGATAGGTGGAGTTTTGGCGCTGTCCGATCCGAAAACGAGTATATTATATGTAAAAAAAAGTTGCGATAGCCACACAAATTAATTTAGTTATTAAACTAATAGGAAATAATCTTTTATTCATCGGAATTAAGGTCTTCAGAACCACATAAAATATTTTCAATGTACTGACTTTTCTTGTAAATATATTGCATCCGTTCCTAGATTAGTTTGTATATCTATCGCAACTTTTTTTTAATATATTATACCCGTTTTTGGCTCGGACAGCGCCAAAATCCCCTCTGTCAATGATTTTTGGAACTAATTCTTTTTTTACAGAAATGTATCCTTAATATGAAATTTGGTATAATTCCATTCAATAATTTTTACTACATGTGCTTCTAATCAGGGAAACTTTTTTATGGCCACTCTGTATATAGTGATTAATTCAAATTTATTCTAAATTTATATAAAATTATACTTATAAATGAATTAATTTTTAATGAAGATTGGTTTTTAAATTAATGTAGTAACCTAAATTTAATGTTTAGCTTTTGACTATCGTTCAAACTCATGAAGTAATAATTTAAGATGCTGGCAATGCTTATTTATTGCTTAGGAGTTCATCAATACTAAAGACTAAATTGTTTTTTTGTTTTTATCTTCAAACTGTAGGCCATATTCCATTATTTGCATTTATTTGTTGAAATGAGAGTTATAAATCCGTAAAAATATTCTTATTAAAAAATATTATATAATATTACACTATAAATCAACAGTATAATAGCATTTCTGGCATATCAAATATTGTCGAAAACATAAGTACATTTTTAAACTTTTTTAATTGAAATTATTTTACACGTCTTAGAAAATAAATTTCTATTAATCAATAAAAAAATAAGTAAAAGTAAGTAAAATAATACTAACCAAAAACAGTTCCTCCCGTTGAGAGTATAGCATTTCTATCCGATTTATAAAATAAACTTGAGAATACATATTTTTAAATAACACACACTCTATTAATTAAGATACATAATTTAATTAAGGGTTATTCGAAATCTTACATTCCAGTCCATGTTATGGTAATTAATAAAATTAATTAATATATTTTTACATTATTGCAATTTTAGGCAAAAAATGACCAAAAGTTTTACGCATTACGAATTTTTAAAATGTTATAAGTTTTAATTTTTTTTTTTAAACTGATAGACACGAATTTATATTTATGAATATTCTACCAAACAGTTAGTATTATAAAGTGTTTATTTTTAAGCGTTTCGCTTTCGCCAAAGCCAATTTTCATAATTTTTACGAAACAAAATAGAGTAGAAAAAAATTGTTGAATTTTGTGATGTAGGCAATATTATTCATTTAAAATTTAAATTAAATACAAAAAATAGTTCTTTTGATGCTCACATAGTTATTATTTTAGGTAAAAGATGAAACTTTAAAGTGCGCAAAAAAGTACAATCCTAATGGACTTGATTTTTGTGATTCAAACACAATTACTTTTTTCGAGTCAAATGACATTCATTGTAAGGTAAGTTACTAATTCTTGACACATTTACAATAAAAAATAGTGAATTGTCTATTGCGTTTCAGTAGCATCTATGCATTGTTGGTAAGTTGTTTGAATATCAAATGGCGATTATTATCTAGGTTTAAAACTTATTATCAAGGATAATTCGTTTTAACAATTAATTTTAAAAAATCTGTCAATTCCAAAGCCAAAATAATATTACAAACACAAAAGAAAGATGCATTTCGCCAAAATAATTTTTGATGGTCAACGTTTAATTTTTATAGACATAATCCTTTTCTGACTAGGAATTTGAACGAAACTCGACGTCACGACATTCTTTATAATAAAAAAATATTATGTTACCAATTTTTAACAAAAAGGGAGAATTGTTTCCCTATATATGAATTACCAAACACAATCCCTTTGTATTAGCGTTCGCCGACAACAGCTATTTTTTTACAATAAATTTTAAACTATACTTTTTTTTAAGTTATATGCATTAGATTAGATAAATGGCTACTACGCTGTAAAAATTAAAATTATAGAATGTTTGCTTCTATACGTTTTGCTTGACACTAGGTAGAATGTTATAGAAGATTATAACGTTTATAATTTAATAACTAACAATTCTTTTCATAAAAAAAAGTGATGCGCATTAGATCAGATGTACGTTATTACTATACAAAAAATTAGAATTATGGAATGTTAGTTTCTATACACTTTACTTACAAAAAGCAAATTCTTACATTTTTCAACTTCTAACGTAAATGCTCTATTACAATAAAAACACCATTATCGTATTTCCCACACATTTCTAAACAAATTCTGTAAGTTTCATATTTACTCCACTGTTATTTTTTTAGAAGCGAATAAAAATATGGAAGAGGAAAGAGGGGTTAAAAATTGTCAACGGCACTTAATTTTACAATTTTGTTTACAATGGAGGGAGGAAATTTAAATTTCAAATAAAAATTTATTAAATATGAAAGATTTTGTTTGCATTATGCACATTAACATTTTCATATTACGTTTGATTTGTGTGTTTGGAGCAATTTATCGGAATTATTAATTTTAAACAAAAACGATGCTAAAGCCAACTATTAAAAAAAATAACGAAATGTGTTTTTTCTTAATAATTACAGAAGTGATATTTTGCTCTCAAAGCAAAACCTTCTACATTGCTATTTTAGCGATATTTTTTTATCAAAATAAAATTAAAAATACTATAATATGTTTTCTTCTTCAGGTATTTGATTGCATTGGGGAAAATACGCATACGGTAAGTTTCCAAACTTGCGATTTTTTTTCACGTGGTAAATATTTTTTCAATAAAGTAATTGATAATCATTGGTATATGTAATAGATTTAAAAAAAAATTGAAAGAAATTACTTCTTTTAATTTTATCAAAAATATTAAATATGCTATTATTACCAAAGATATTACAAATTACACAGCAAAATGGTCTTGAGATTTCATAAATATTTTTAATTAAAATTCCATTTATTTTTTATCAAAATGCAATTTATTCTTATTATATTTAAGGCTTAAAGAAGTAAAAAATAGTAATAAAAATATATCTTTTAGTTATTCGAGGTTTTTTTCAAACACACACCTGTATTTCACGTATAATGCAAACACTGCAAATATAAATATCAACAATTCAGTAAAAAGTAAACTAAATTCTGTTTCACACTAGAAGTTAGCTTACACTGAAAAGCTAAACGAACATCTGACCATACCCAAAAAATCTCGTTTAATAAAATATCAATATTAGAAAGCCTTTTCTAGATAGATGTATCATTGTATCCTCGTCATAAGGTTCTAGGGCTAATGGTGTCTAGATATACATAATTTAATTTTCTTTAACATAGAAGCTTATTAAAAATAATTTTAGACTGAAAATAATTCATTTTATTTATTTATTTATTTATTTATTTATTTATTTATTTATTTATTTATTTATTTATTTATTTATTTATTTATTTATTTGTTTGTTTGTTTTTTAATTAATTTATATATTTATATATTTATTTATTTGTTTGTTTGTTTTATTTTAATTTTATTTTATTTTATTTTAATTTTATTTTAATTTTATTTAATTTAAATTTTATTTTAATTTAATTTTATTTTATTTAAATTTAAATTTAATTTTAAATTTAAAATATAATTTATTTATTTTTTAATTAAAATTTTTTTTTTAAAATTTTAATGTTTTTTTTTATATATATATTTTTTTTAAATTTTAATTTTTTTTTATTTTAATTTTTTTTTTTATTTTTTTTTATTTCAGCTTACTGATCCAGAAAATGAAGAAATGAAAAAATATGAGGTAATGTCTTTTTTTTTTAATGTATTCTTTTATTTTAAATTTACATTTTTTTTTTTGTATTCTATAATAATTACAAAAATCTTTTATAAAACACATATTCAGAAAAATAATTTAATATGTTATAAATGTGTAATGTGAAACACTTACTATATTAAACAATACCAAAAATAGCCATAATTTATAAATTAGCTCTATCTGGAAGAAATAAAATTCTTCATAGCAAAAAAAAATATATTTTATTACTAAAAAAATTAGTTTATTACTTAAAAATATTATCTTTGATTTTTGATATTTAAGGACCTAATAAGGGCTTGCCTGTAGCCTTAATTTCGCACCAAAATATCAGAAAAAAATCAATGTTGTATTATAGAATAGTGAGATAGCAATTATTATTTTTGTTGTTGTTGTTGTTGTTAACTTAAAACGAAGTATGAATATAAGTATTCATTTTAAATATAAAAAATAGAAATTGACGCTTTAATTAAAATATTGTTTATAGTAGATCAAATAAACTTTGTTTTTAACGTATTTTGTATTATTTGTTTAATATTATAAAATCAAAAGGATATTCTATGTTAATACTTATGGATTTAATAACAGTTATTAATCATATGAAATATTGAAATTTTGTATTTATTTCAGTCATGTGTGAGAGATCTTTACAAGGTGTGCCAAAAAAGTGACATCTGCAAAAAATAAAAAGCGTGTTTTGAAGCTTTTAGTGTCTGTTTTAAAGCATGAATACTTAACACATTAATGTTTTTATTATCAACAATAAAATTATCCTCATGTACTTCAAAGCTAATTAAATAAAGATACGCAAGTAGCTTGCTTTTTGCTGTAAAGTTATATTACCATTGTTTTTGCTTTGTATTGCTTCATCGTTATAGATCTAAATATAGTCTATTATTTTTTGTAAAATTAAGCTTTAATTAAGCTTAAATTAAGCTTTCCAAAACGCGAGTATACGTTTTTTTTTTATTTCAAAAATATTTTGAATATCGATAACTTTTTATTTGAAGATTGCTAAACAAATTTTAATTCGATTTTGCCAAAAAGGGACATACTCACTTTTGGCACTAAAGTCTATAGCTATAAAACAAAAATTATTTTTAAAAATATTATTATCCAAATAACCCTGGATGTAGTAATTTGACCAAAGCATATGACAGTAACAGTCAAGGCGACTTAACTGTCGTAATTGCTAAGATTGTTTTAAATCTTTTTTTTTCACCCAAGCCACTTGGTTGGTCCTTTTTTTAAAGTGGGGGTAAGGAGAGAAATCCGTGAAGTAGTAGCTCTTATTAATGAGAATTTAGGATAATATTTACATATTTAAAATGTTTTTTGTATGTTACTCAATGCGTTATACTCTGTTACAAAAACTTTCATTATCTAAGCCCCTCTATAAGGCAAGTTTTGGAATCACATTTCTCAAATATATTATAATCATTTATTCTATTACGAAACATAAATTAACACAAATATTAAAACAAATTTTGTTTAATAAATTAGGGAAACTCTTTTTATTGAACAAAATAATGTATTAATAGTTTTACAGATTATTTAGTACCTTCTAAAAATGAAGATTGTAGTTCGCTGTTTTCTTAAAATAAGTTACAATTCGCCATTTCACTGAATAAAAATATTAAGAAGTCAAGACCTGTAGTCCAATGATAACCAGACGATAGTTGAAATTGTAAAGTTATTTTTAATTTCAATGATTTTAAGGTAAAATAATGTTTTGTACGCATGTTCTTTATATAATTTTAAAATCTCAATTAATATTTTAAAAAAATCTATTGTTCCTTTATTAATATTATTAGAAAATATTAATGCAGATATTCTTTCTTTAAAAAATTGGCATAATTCTAAAAAATAACTGTTTTATTTTTGTGCTGCCATCTGCCGTATTAAATTTCAAATAAATATTCCTCAATTGAGGGGGGATGATCTGATAAAGAAGTGAAGGAAAGAGAAGTAAATGAAACTACTAAGAGCGTCTGAAAATGCAAGAATAAAAAAGTTAATAAATTTTCAAACCTCTTTAAAACAAACAAAATATTTTATATATTTTAATTACAAACATTCGAATAAAATTTATTGAAACTGAAAAAAAATTCTGAATCTCGCACAAAATGAGAGTTCGAAAAATATTTAGACAGAACTGAATAAAAAGAGCTTTGTAATGGCTGTTTTTCAAATACTCTTAAAGTAAATAACTAAATTCGATTGTACTAAGTTTACATTTGTTATTCTGTTGGATGTATTGGAGTTCCTTATTGGAAATAAATGGGCGAAATGTAAATATGAGCTCCCTTTTAAGTAAAAGAATCTATTAAAAATTATTTTTTACCAGCAACTACCCGCGGTTCCACGCGTAATTAAAATATATTTCTCTATTTCCTCATTCCTTCCGTTTATTTCTTTTCTGTTTTTTCTCGAAGGCAAACTAACAGGTCTATAATTTATATTCGATTCAAAATAGCTTACCTATATCAAACGAACCATTTGAACTACTATTGTTCAAGCTTAAGCTGTTTCTTTAAAAGTTCGAGGCTCCTTTATTCTAATTGATACTGTATGTATGACATTGTATTTTTTATGGTACGTATCTTTATTAAGAACAACGTCTATTTGTAGAAAACTTTTTAGCACAGTTTCCAAAATACGACTCAGATATATTGTAATTTATTCTAATTTTGATGTTTTAAAATATTCCTTAAAATCTATCTGCATAAAATACTTAACACACTGGTTGATATATCAGCTTTTCAGATTTTTTTTTAAAGTTTGTGCAGAGTAAAACTAAATTGTATAAAAATATTATATATAAATCGGTCCAGCGGAAGTTTTTAACTTTTGACACAACAAATGCATATTTTTTAATATAAATATACATTTAACTTACAAGGTCAAAGTCCTTTCAGGTTAATAATTATTACGACCTTGCATCCATTTTTCGTACCTATTTAGATGCAACCAACATTTGGTGCTTAGTTTCGCCACTTTACAGTGCTACCACTGACACCATTTAGTGGTGAAACGTTGCACCAAAACTCATATCTTACATATAAAGCTGAAATATCCAAAATCTGTCCCGTTGTTGGTTTGTTTGTTTTTCAGTAAAAACTAAGCTCCGTAACTACACTTTGCGGAGCTTTGAAATTCACAGAATAGGTAGTTAAAAAAATAAGATTTTTAATGGGACTATTTTAAAGTCTCTACGATGTTCCATTGGAATGTTATGACATTTTTTAACGTGCGTCAGTAAAGTTTCACGAAGTAGAAACAGTAAAATAAATTAAAATCAACGGAGAAAAGCGAAAATATAATATTAAAAAAATTATAAACCAATTAGAATGCCGATATTTACACGGAATACTCCATAACTACAAAACATAGCTTTATAAAATTTACAGAATACTTTACTTGAAAAATTAGAAATTTTTTGTGATAATTTTTAAGTTTGTACGATGTTTCATTCGTATGTTATAACTATTTTAATGGATTCCATTTACTTAACATGGATGAAAATATCGTTAGCAATTTAAAATAAAATTGTTCGTTATTGACACTATAAAAATTATGAGGTTTTGTTTGATTTAATAATTATTGAAAAATATCTGTACATTGGGCTTTTTGCTACAATACGGAACCATTCAAAAATTAAAACAACCAGAATTTTATCTTTGAGAAATGGTTTAGAATTGTATTAAAATGTTATAATTGTTTTGTCTCTTTTGTTTTATACAGGTTAATTGTAAGTATATTTAATTATCTTAGTTCGAACTTTTAGAACAATTCATCCAAAATGCGAGTAATTTGTGTATGAACGTCCATTTTATTTATTTGAAAAATATTTTATGCAAGTATTTTTTTTTAATGTACGACGCTTGGTTTCATTGTGAATTTTCAACTCTATTAGACTTTTTAATGTTATTAAAGAATAAAATTTCACAGATACCAACTGATAATTTAGAAAATATTTTATTTAATGTGCCAATGAATATTTCCTTTTAAAACATTGAATACCGTAACCGTAACATAATTTAAGACAAGGCACCTGGGTCCCAAAGGGACTATATCCTCTCCATCTGAATTAAGATCTGAGTATAAGAACGAAAATTAATATCTAAGTGAAAAACGGCGATCATTAATACTTAAATGTAAAATTATTAAAAGTACATGGTGAGATTATAGTATGCTGCACCGTTTGCTAAACTATCGCCAAGTTATAACAGTGTATTCTTTGGATGAAGTGCGTCTTGGCTGTAATTTGCTGTGGAAACTTACTAAATATTTGTATGACAGGTATTTTTCGATGCGAATTCAATAATAACTGTATCACAAAATCAAAATGTTAGGAAAAATTGTTTAACAAAATGAGTAAATACCGAATTTTTAATACATTGATCCGTAAATAAAAAAAAACGAACTTAAAATTAAAATAGGTGGTTATTTTTCTGTAATAATATTATTCATGGGAACTCTTTAAAACATGGGCATGGCGTAGTAAAAGAAAGGTGTGTAGTATTTTAAACCATACTATTTTTGGTTGAGTATATATGCCGGGCTGTTAATTTTATTCTTACTTTGATAAAGAATTTGAGGCAGTTTATTTGGGAAAAAACATTTAGGTTTATTCTGGCTGCAATTTACATTTTTATGTTCTACATTATTGAGGACAAAAATGCAAACTATTAATTAGATACACAAGTTGCTGGTCGAAGATATTGCAAAGATGTAGCCTAAATGATACACTGGAACGGGCATTTGGAAATAGTGGTATTATGGTATTTAATGCAACTATCTATACCCATACCAAAAATAAATTCCTATTAATTTCTAAAAATATTTTTGTGCAGCAATGTTTAATTTTTAAAACTACATATCTTATGAGAGATAAACTAGAAATTATTCGATTTTAATCGGTGTTTTAGCAACTAAGTAGTATAGAGATATTTTTACTTTTTTAACTTCTAATTTATTAAACATAAAAATATTTTAAATTATAAAAAAAAAGCTTTATCACTTTTTAAAGAGGAATTCTAAAATGGTATATGCGATTATCCCAGGGAGGAAAGGAAATGTATATATTTTCAGTTATTTATCGTTATATTATTTATCTCCGTGAGAAGAACTGGTACTTTTGCAAGTTGTTAAATAAAACTCAAAATTCGACTTTTCTTAGTATTTTATTAGTAGTATTTTTTTTAGCGAAGATGGCAACGCAACATCACAATTTTTTAATTTTCTTTGTACACCAATTCTAAGTCCACTGATCGGGCTCAAAATATTAATCCTCTGACTAACAGCTGAACACCTTTATCCACTGGGTCACGGAGGCCCTTGTTCGTGGTTGTCTTTCTTGGAGGAGATTCCCTAGCTTGTTGATATAACGACACCGAAAATGTCGGTCGCAGTTAAAGAGTTTGTAGACAATTATCGGTGAAACTTCCACTTTTTTCCGATAAAGGATTTTTGGTTCAGCCTAGATGCAACTTGCTGCAGACCTCTGTTTTGCACCAATTTATTGTAGATCGTTGAGCTGAAATTTTTTACATTGTAGTCACTCAACCCTAAAAAGTTAGTAGATTTTGAAACGAAAATTTGCATTTTAAACTCAACTTCTGTAATAACGTAAAAGTAGGCATTTTTTATAGCATTTATTTCCGATAAATTACACAAGTTCGATGTTTATCTGAGAAAAGGAATACTGAAAAAAGTTGTAATGTCAGAATTATAATTGCAATAAACACCCTACAATACTTTACAAGTCTTTGTGAAATACTACAATTACAATCGGAAAGTTTTAACATCAATGACGAACAAAATTTTGTTGTCGCAATTTTAACAATGTATTTATATATATGTCCTTATATAGTACAGTACCTTTAATTCATACATTTCAAAAGTACGGTAAGTACGCTTTATCTTCAAATTAGAAATTTTTGGTTATGTTATTAATTTATTGTAGTTAAGTTAGTTTTAACTCCGGTATTAAGCTGTTTTGAAATTAAACATTTAAAAATTATATTAAGTTATTAAGTATGTTTTAGAAATAAGTATAGCTCCTCAGATGCAAAAGGAGTTTTATTCACTCGTAACTGTTTAGAAAAAATACCGAAAAAACGCCAAACCTTATAACTTGCTTTGCTGCTGTAGGACATATTTTTGAATATTTTTTTAATATATAAAGTTTTTGTTTTCTTTATGTGGTCAAAATTGTAGAAAAAGTTAGGTAAAAGCTAATGAAGAAAATCTCATATTTTAAATTTCCCTGTATAACTTGTATTAATCGTGACCAATCATATGTATTCAAATTTTAAGGTTAAAGTTTCGGTTTTATAGATATAAATGTCAATGTAATTAATTACAAGTATATTTACATGTTTATTACATGTTGAATTACATGTTAAAATATAGTATTCAGATAAGAATTTCATATTTATAATCGAAGGGTTTACTGTCAGATATTCACGAAACCGATTTCGTCATAATTAAAACTCAAACTGCTATACAGCAATGAAATAAAAAAATTACGGAAATAAAATATTCTTTTAAGATCGACAAAACACTTAATTGTCTAAAAAAAATTCAATTATTTGAAGAAAAATTTTTTTAGAACTAAATCTTTGTCCCTTTGAAAAGCTGGGTAATTTACAATATTACATGAAAATCTTCAGAATGAAGCACCTATACCTTTTAAAGTCGTTTCGTGGTTCTACGATCCTGACAATCAATTAAACTTTACATTTCTAAGAATTTGAGAAATCAGGTTTATATAAGTGCATATTGAGCATAATTTCTTTTAATGTGAGCATAAAAAAATAATTTCGTTCTTTCTGGGAAATCGATAAACTGAAATAATACTTGAAACTACGAAAAACAAACTTCTTAAAATCAAAGAGCAACACTCGTCATTAATACTGCCATCGCGTCCAGTCTACTTTTGTTGTACTTCACAATCGTTTCACTCGTTTCGTCATTGAATTTCTTAAGTTTTGATGAAACAATAATCGTGAAAGTTTTAACAAAACTACTTTACTGTAAAAAAAATATATAAGATATTCATAAAGCCAGTTATCGTAAATATTTCATTGGAATGAAATAGAATATTTAAAATTTCAAAATTATAAAAACTAAATGGTTGCTCGTGCAAAAATTCTTAAACATAAAACGTGTGACTTTAATTTACTTTCATACTTGCACTAGCAACTAAAAAAAAAAGTTCTAATTAAATTACGTGAAAGAATTTTAAAGAACCAACTGTGCTCTAATAGTTTCAAATTCGTTGATTCTTTCTGGAAGTTATGAGGAACTAACCATTAATCTAATCATCTTAGTAGTTAATTATCATAATTTACATAAATATAACATATTTAAACAAACAAAATTTAAAACATAACACTTTTTAAACTTGTCACTAAATAGTAACTAAACGAGTTAAATCATTTTAACTTTTATGTAGAATAACAAACTTTTGACGTTCATAACCGTGAAAATATGTCAATCGTGCTATTTGTCATAGTACGTAACATTGTGTTCCTATACCCATTGATACCTTATACGCAGGAGATTTTACAGACATTTCATGATAAAAACAAACAAAATATTTATGAAGAAGCCTTATTAAAATCTGTAATATAATTTAATACTGTAAATAGTATAAATATGTTACATCAATATTAAAAACGTTGATGTAATATATTTGTTAGAATTTTGAAATGAAGTATTTCTGATGTTTGTACCGTACCTTCTGTTCATTGCTTATCATGTTGTCTTTGTTTTTATTTTTTGTATATCTGATTTTATGATATATGTAGTTTTAAAATGTATGTATTTTATTGTGTATGTAGATTTTAAAATGTATGTATTTTATTGTACATATAGTTTTATTGCGTTGTCTGG
This sequence comes from Troglohyphantes excavatus, assembly GCA_963932185.1. Lineage (NCBI taxonomy): Eukaryota > Metazoa > Arthropoda > Arachnida > Araneae > Linyphiidae > Troglohyphantes > Troglohyphantes excavatus. The sequence continues at coordinate 29,883,043 of OZ010675.1, forward strand.
TCGACCCTTGACAAAATTGTGCAAACTGACAATAAACTTACAATTTTAATTTTTTTTGAAAATTCGATAAACTAACAGTTTGGTGACGTTTATACCTAAAATTAATTAATTTTTTTGTACTTTACTTAAAAAAATGGTTTCAAAAATCTATAAATTGATGTGAATTGAACTCAAATAATAATTTTTACATTGCATATTTTTACTTTTATAGCCCCCTAGCTGACTCTGTTACTCCAAATATATTGGAAAATGAAGTTCTACATTCAAATGAGCATTATTGCCTTTATCTCAATTTATAACGCGAATGCAATTACAAAATTTCTACCCACTATGTCAAAAGATGAGTTATTGGAAATAATTAAATGTTTAACGTACTGTAAGTAATCATCATTGTTCTTGCTTACATCATTATTAATGCATATAAAATAACTGATTGGCTTTTTTTTTCTTATCACTTTAGCATGCAACCGACCTATCTGTGGCCGGTTAGCCAATTGTGTCGCAAACTACAGCGCTCAGCAAGTACGCAAAAAAAAACTAACGACAGGGTGTCCACAAAATAAATTTCCCTGTTTAGAGATATCTATAGCTAAAATTAATGGAAGAAACTACGCAAAAATGGTATTAAGGCATTGATATACGATTTTCGTAAAAAAAAAATTAATTCCAAAAATCACCGATTGGTAGAATTTTGGCGCTGTCCGATCCGAAAACGGGTATAATATATGAAAAAAAAGTTGCGATAGCCACACAAATTAATTTAGTTATTAAACTAAAAGGAAATAATTTTTTATTCATCTGAATTAAGGTCTTCAGAACCACATAAACTATTTTCAATGTACTGACTTTTCTTGTATATAATAAATTGCATCCGTTGTGCAATTGTGGTAATTTGTGGTTCCTAAATTAGTTTGTGTATCTATCGCAATTTTTTTTAATATATTATACCCGTTTTTGGCTCGGACAGTGTCAAAATCCCCACTGTCGGTGATTTTTGGAACTATATTTTTTTTACAGAAATGTATTCTTAATAGGAAATTTGGTGCAATTCCATTCATTAATTTTCACTACAGGTGCCTCTAATCAGGGATCTGAAAGATATAAATAATTATTTAATATAACGTTTTCGTTTTGGAAACTAGAAAAAGAATTGGAAGTATGTTTTCATTTTAAGAAATTAGGAAACGTATCGTAAATAACGCTTTCATTTTGAAAAATTAGAAAACATATTGGAATTTTTTTTTATTTCATGCAATTAGAAAGCACATTAGAAACAATGCTTTCCTACACTGTTTCATGTTTCACCTCATTAATGTAATCATACCTACAGGGAGATGAACGTATGATTGCAATGTGTGCAATTTACTGAAAGCAGAACCCTTTTAGGCCCTTCTTTTTCCATATTAATTTTAAAAAGCAATCACCCTAAATTTCAGAAGTATCTTGTTTTAGTATTTGAATTCGAATCTCACACTGGAAATAAACCTCATACATACAACGTGTGCAATAAAAAAATTATGAAAATGAACCTTTTTAAGCAAACTTTATCCACATTGTTTTTAAAAAGCGATCCCCCTAAATTTAGGGAATCATAGTTTTTAATAAAGAAATCCCCCTTTCGGGACTACCACGTTTAGTATTTTAGTTCAAAACTCACACAAATGGAGAAAACCTTATATTGCAATGTGCGCAACAAACAATTTACTGAAAAGAATCTTTTTAGGCACTTTTCCCACATTGCTTTTAAAAAGCTTTAAAAAAGCAATCTCATTTAAAGTATTTTAATAACTTTCTCTTAACTGTTGGAACTGAGCAAGAAAAGTTGAAAGACTTGTGTACACGGCTTCCTTTTTCACATCTTGCGGTCTCTCTGCGAGAAACGAAAACTCAACGAGATTGTAGGGCCATGTACACATGTGAGACTGCATCTCGCCCAACTTTTCTTGCACGTGTACAAGGGCCTTTAGTTTCAGAAGGAGCCCAAATAAAATGTCAAACGAAAAAATAAATATTTCATAAAAATTATCATATAACATATTAAAAGTTATTGGTTTAGACACATTTTCAGTTACACAATAATGTTTAGTTCAGTTTTTTAACAAAACTATTTAATCAAACATTTAAAAAACTGTAAATAGTTTATAATTTTTGCAGAAACTCCTAAATTTAATATATTGTTTAGACTGGGATGGATAATGAATAAAATAAATATAAAACTTGTTTCCCATTTATTCAAAAAGTGGTTAAAGAACGTATGATTTTTACATTGATGAGTTAAGTTACTGCATTGTAGGTGTAAAAATATTGACAATGGTTTTAATTTGGGATTCCGAGAAAATTTAAAATGAAATTTGCAAAAGTGTTTACATGAAAACAATAACAAACAGTAACTAAGAAAAGTGTTTATATACAATTATGTAGATTGTTATGTAACGTAAATTACAGAAATGTCTGGGAAAACCTATAACACTATGTGTATGCAACTCCATTATAAATTTTGAAGGAGTCCTAAAGCCCAGTGGCTCTTTTCCTGGCTATGCTACTGGGTTTTAGAATATCTACTATCCACACAATAATCTAAAATATATATACATATTTGTCTTAATGCTCAAGATATGTATTTTCAAAAATTACTATGAAACTACCAAACACAGCTTTTGTGACATTCCATAACCTTTCTGTTTAAATTTTTCTTGCAATTAAAAATATGTAATTAATTATTAGTGTTCCTGTTATGCGTTTTTAAAAGGGCGCCGCGCCCTGCCCTTTTTTTGTAAGTGCCGATGCGCCCTGCCCTTTTTAGAAGGTGAAAAATGTGCCCTACCTTTTTTTCAGTATCTTTGCACCCTGTAATTAAAAAAAGATATTTTTCCGCAAAAACGTAGGTCTGTAGGATTGCCTTGGTACCCCCAATCGTACCCTCAACCCACGTGACATTTGCTGAACAACGTAGTTAAAGTAAAGAGGCGTTTCTGAGATCTATAGGTATTCAGTTAGTGACATAAAAGGTAATTGTAGGCTGTTTGTACATGTGTAAAGGATTACTTTTCTTAACACTTAAAATAAGGGGGGCAGATGAGCCGGAATTCACAATGCCAAACATTGCTTACTTTGAAGGAAGGTGTTTTCCAAGAAAGGATTGTAAATGACTCCTGTCAAAAAATGAACGCCCCTAATTATGATGATCTTCGCTCCCTCACAATGCCTGTGGATTTTTCCCTCCCCTTTTTTGAAATTGCCCATTCCTATAATCAATATTTCCGACAGAAAAATAGTAAACTTTTTATTCCTTTTGTCCGAATATTTACGATCTTCGTCAAACGAGGATATCACACGAAATTTCAGATGGTTATAACTCTTAAGTTCGTTTGCCTCTGACGAATGCAACTTCCAGATGGCACTCTTTTAAGAATTTTTTCATTCATAAAAAACCTTAAAATTGTAGAAATTCACTTAACGAGATCTGCTGCGTTCTCTTTTGAAAGACTTACAATCCTTTTGCATCTGATGAATAAATGTTTATACTTCACCACTTTCTATTTCATCATGATTTGATTTGCACTACATAACAAAATTGCATTAAATTTTGGAAAATATAATTTAATTTAAAAAATTGAAGTTTAGGACTTGTCATTTGTAGTTATAAAAATTGATTTTTGGAAGTAAGCTTGTTTCTTTTTGTTTGGTTGGCATTAATGTTCTAACTTGTTTTACTGCTAATATATTTTGTTAATTTTTGTTTTATTTGAAACTTATCTCTCTCCCCCCCTTTTATGAAATTTGAAATAGTAAAAACTTTTTAACAAGAATCTTTATAAAAATTTGAGAATTTCAACATTTTCTTTTTTGATAAATTAAAAAAAAATACTATTTGAAATTTTTTATGTAATGAGTTTATGGTGCAGTTTTTTAAATTTTTTCATTTATATTTTGTAAAATTTTAAACTTTTAAAAAAAAACACTAAATTATACAAACTTAAGGTTTTAGAAAAGTAAAAATTCTAGCCATCCTGATAAAAATCCATTTAAAGGTATGGAAAGTGCCCTTACAGTCAACAGAGAGTGCCCTTTCATATAACAAAAAGTGCCCTCTTTGACAAATCCCCCTCTGCCCTTTTTTAAAACTATGTGAACACTAGAATTATATTAAATAGATATTTCATGTACAAGATTTTTGTTTTGAATACCACTATACATATTTAAAGAGTTTTATTAAATATTATCATTCACTACAAAAAAATTATTTTATTTATGTTTTTTTCAAAATTTAGAATGACTGCCATTATAAAAAAATATTCCTTTACCAAAAGTAAATGTAGGGCAGTAGAGGGCTACTTGTCTTTACCACCATTCAGCTGGATTTTCTATTACTCTTCTGGGCAATCAAACACAACATGTTGGGATCTAACCTGAAACACTAAAATTCACAAACTAAATAAAGTAAAAAATAATTAAAATTGTGTTATTTTTGATAAAAGTTAAGTGTTTTTCTTTATTATTTAGTGTTTAAAAATGCTTTCAAATATTTATTTTTTTTAAATCGAAATTTAAACTAATATTTCTCTAAGAATACAACATTTATCCACAATAACTAAGAATACAAGGCAATAAAATATATTTAATCGTTTTGCATTGTATTTGCGTATAGCTTAGAAAAAAATATTAAACAAATTCATTATACTTCCCATAATTTTTCTTCATTAAAAAAAGTGCAAATAGATTTAAACCATATTACAAAGTTCTTAAAATAAAATAATTGCATTTATCACACTTGTTACATACTCATAGGTATTCAAGTTGTGCTCGAGCGCTAACCTAACCTTGAAATAGGTCTATGTATGAACGATTTGGACGTTGATAATGGCATGTGTAATTTTACATTAAATCATAGGTCAAAAGATTAAACACTCTTAAAGAATAGAATTGTGGCGAATATAGATACTTAATGTATGTTTATACACATAAAAGAAAATTACCTGATCCAAAGATGTATATATATATATATATATATATATATATATACATCTTTGGAACCATAAAAAGTCAGTAGATTTTGAAACGAATAATTGCATTTTAAACTTAACTTCAACGTCATAAATATCTGCATTTTTTATATGATTCGTTCCCGATAAATTACACAACTTCGATGTTTATCTACTAAAAAAAATAATTAAAAAAAATTGTAATATCAGAATTATAATTGCAATTAAGACCCTATAACACTACAGAAAACTTTTAAAAACAATGACAAACAAAATTAATTTTGGTGTCGCAATTTTAACGGAGTATATATATACCTTATACCGTTTTTATACCGTTTACTACTTTCAATTCATACATACCAAGAAGTGCGGTAAGTACGTTTTGTCTTCAAAATAGAAATTTTAGATTAATTTATTGTAGTTAATTTAGTTTTAACTCCGCTTTAAGCTGTTTCGGAATTAAACATTTAAAATTTATATTAAATTATTAAGTACGTTTTAGAAATGAGTATAGCTCAAATGCAGAAGGAGTTTTATTCACTCCTAACTGTTTTAAAAAAATACCGAAAAATCACCAAACCTTCTAACTTTCTTTACTGCTGCGGAACTTTTTATTAAGTACTTTTTTAATAAATAACGTTTTTGTTCTTTCCTTATATGATCGATATTGTAGAGAAAACGTGGTAAAAGCTAATGAAGAAATTCTCATATTTTAAATTTCCCTGTATGACTTGTGTGAATCGGGACCAATCATATATATTCAAATTTTAAGGTTAAAGTTAGTTTGAATTTTATAGATATATATTTCTATGCAATTACAAGTTCATTTACATATTTATTATATGTTCAATTACATGTTATAATATAGTATTCAGATAAGAGTTTCATATTTATAATCGAAAGGGATTCACTTCTTCTACCCGATAGTCCCGCTTAGGCGGGAGTGATCGCTTTGGACTGACTGGCAGAGTATCGGCGTAGCAAGCCGTAGTTCCTCGGTTCGATACCGAGCGTAGCCAAGTTGTGTCTTTCCGCCACCGATGTTCATAAGGCCAGAAGTCGTATATAAGTCATAGAAATTAATCAGAAAATTTAAAACCTGAAAATTATAAAAATTAAATGGTTGCTCGTGCAATGACTCTTAAACATAAAATGCGTGACTTTAATTTGCTTTACTACTTGCACTAGCAACTAAAAAAAAAAAATTCCAGATTAAGTTACGGGAAAGAATTTTAAAGAACGAACTGTTCTCTAATAGTTTCAAATTTGTTGATTATTTCTAGAAGTTGGTTTGGTTGCAGTGGGAACTCTTTTGGGTCATACTTTAATGGGGAAAATACTCCGTGACAGGATAAAAATCATTAGGATAAAAATCAGCTCCTCTACAACAAGCATTGTTTGAGAATGGAATAAAAACGAGTTAAGTTTTCAAAGATGTCTCTTCTCCTTGAGTCAAAACTACAGAAAATGCATCGAACCTGGTAGGTTTGCATTTGCATTTACGGAACATGTTGCCTTTGTTTTTATTTTGTGTATATCTGATTTTATGATACAGGCAACTCTCGCTATCTCGAACTCGAAGGGAAGTGTATAAAAATTCGAGATATCGAAAATTCGAGTTATCGATAATCCTATAAAAAAGCTGTTTTGGTAAAAATAAATACAAGTATACTTACACTACTTTATTTAAAATATCTATTCAAAATTTTTTGGTGAGTATTTCTATGTATTTCGGAATCAATTATATTTTCCAAATGCATGATTGCTTGAAATGTCGCTGTTTTTATTTCCGGCCACGATTCACTGAATGCATGCATAGTTTTTATGGAAGATAGAGCCTCTTTCAAAGTTATCTTTAGAGGAGGTTCGTATTCTTTTTCTTTTTCCCGAGAGCGATCTCTCATCAAAAGCTGCTATAAAGAGTGTATTACATTTTTGTTTTGTAGCCATTATTCGCAGCGACAAATCAACACCACGACAATTGCATATTTGCTAAAGCTCCTTCAAAATCCGAAGTTTTGAGAGGAAAACCAAATTTTGAGTTGTGTGGAAATTTCGAGTTATCGAAAATAAGGAAGAAAAACTTCGAAATAACGAAATAAAATTACATTAAATAAGTAATGAAGGTGCAGGGAAATCGATTTTTTTCGAGATATCGAAAAATTCGAGTTATCGAAGTTCGAGTTATCGAAGTTCGAGTTATCGAAGTTCGAGTTATCGAAGTTCGAGTTATCGAAGTTCGAGTTATCGAAGTTCGAGTTATCGAAGTTCGAGTTATCGAAGTTCGAGTTATCGAAGTTCGAGTTATCGAAGTTCGAGTTATCGAAGTTCGAGTTATCGAAGTTCGAGTTATCGAAGTTCGAGTTATCGAAGTTCGAGTTATCGAAGTTCGAGTTATCGAAGTTCGAGTTATCGAAGTTCGAGTTATCGAAGTTCGAGTTATCGAAGTTCGAGTTATCGAAGTTCGAGTTATCGAAGTTCGAGTTATCGAAGTTCGAGTTATCGAAGTTCGAGTTATCGAAGTTCGAGTTATCGAAGTTCGAGTTATCGAAGTTCGAGTTATCGAAGTTCGAGTTATCGAAGTTCGAGTTATCGAAGTTCGAGTTATCGAAGTTCGAGTTATCGAAGTTCGAGTTATCGAAGTTCGAGTTATCGAAGTTCGAGTTATCGAAGTTCGAGTTATCGAAGTTCGAGTTATCGAAGTTCGAGTTATCGAAGTTCGAGTTATCGAAGTTCGAGTTATCGAAGTTCGAGTTATCGAAGTTCGAGTTATCGAAGTTCGAGTTATCGAAGTTCGAGTTATCGAAGTTCGAGTTATCGAAGTTCGAGTTATCGAAGTTCGAGTTATCGAAGTTCGAGTTATCGAAGTTCGAGTTATCGAAGTTCGAGTTATCGAAGTTCGAGTTATCGAAGTTCGAGTTATCGAAGTTCGAGTTATCGAAGTTCGAGTTATCGAAGTTCGAGTTATCGAAGTTCGAGTTATCGAAGTTCGAGTTATCGAAGTTCGAGTTATCGAAGTTCGAGTTATCGAAGTTCGAGTTATCGAAGTTCGAGTTATCGAAGTTCGAGTTATCGAAGTTCGAGTTATCGAAGTTCGAGTTATCGAAGTTCGAGTTATCGAGAGTCTACGGTATATGTAGTTTTTAAAATTTATGTATTTCATTGTGTATGTAGATTTTAAAATGTTTGTATTTTATTGTGTATGTAGATTTTAAAATGTATGTATTTTATTGGGTATGTAGGTTTTAAAATGTATTTATTTTATTGTACATATAGTTTTATTGCGTTGTCTGGACGACCCTTGAAAAAATTGTGTAATATGATAATAAACTCACAATTTTAATTTTTCAAAACAATTCGATAAACTAGCAGATTGGTGACATTTATACCTAAACTTTATACTTTTTTGTACTTTACTTAATAAAATGGCTTCAAAAATCTATAAATTGATGTGAATTAAACTCAAATAATAATTTTTACATTGCATATTTTTACTTTTATAGCCCCCTAGCTGACTCTGTTACTCCAAACATATTAGAAAATGAAGTTCTACATTCAAATGAGCATTTTTGCCTTTATCTCAATTTATAACGCGGACGCAATCACAAAATTTCTACCCACTATGTCAAAAGATGAGATATTGGAAATAATTAAATGTTTAACGTACTGTAAGTAGTCATCATTGTTCTTGCTTACATCATTATTAATGCATATAAAATAACTGATTGGCTTTTTTTTTCTTATCACTTTAGCATGCAACCGACCTATCTGTGGACAGTTAGCCAAATGTTTCGCAAACTACAGCGCTCAGCAAGTACGCAAAAAAAACTAACGACAGGGTGTCCACAAAATAAATTTCCCTGTTTAGAGAGATCTGTAGCTAAAATTAATGAAAGGAATTACGCCAAATTTCATATTAATGGTAATAAAAGCATTGAGATAAGATTTTCGTAAAAAAAAATGTTAGTGCTAAAAATCGCCGATAGGTGGAGTTTTGGCGCTGTCCGATCCGAAAACGAGTATATTATATGTAAAAAAAAGTTGCGATAGCCACACAAATTAATTTAGTTATTAAACTAATAGGAAATAATCTTTTATTCATCGGAATTAAGGTCTTCAGAACCACATAAAATATTTTCAATGTACTGACTTTTCTTGTAAATATATTGCATCCGTTCCTAGATTAGTTTGTATATCTATCGCAACTTTTTTTTAATATATTATACCCGTTTTTGGCTCGGACAGCGCCAAAATCCCCTCTGTCAATGATTTTTGGAACTAATTCTTTTTTTACAGAAATGTATCCTTAATATGAAATTTGGTATAATTCCATTCAATAATTTTTACTACATGTGCTTCTAATCAGGGAAACTTTTTTATGGCCACTCTGTATATAGTGATTAATTCAAATTTATTCTAAATTTATATAAAATTATACTTATAAATGAATTAATTTTTAATGAAGATTGGTTTTTAAATTAATGTAGTAACCTAAATTTAATGTTTAGCTTTTGACTATCGTTCAAACTCATGAAGTAATAATTTAAGATGCTGGCAATGCTTATTTATTGCTTAGGAGTTCATCAATACTAAAGACTAAATTGTTTTTTTGTTTTTATCTTCAAACTGTAGGCCATATTCCATTATTTGCATTTATTTGTTGAAATGAGAGTTATAAATCCGTAAAAATATTCTTATTAAAAAATATTATATAATATTACACTATAAATCAACAGTATAATAGCATTTCTGGCATATCAAATATTGTCGAAAACATAAGTACATTTTTAAACTTTTTTAATTGAAATTATTTTACACGTCTTAGAAAATAAATTTCTATTAATCAATAAAAAAATAAGTAAAAGTAAGTAAAATAATACTAACCAAAAACAGTTCCTCCCGTTGAGAGTATAGCATTTCTATCCGATTTATAAAATAAACTTGAGAATACATATTTTTAAATAACACACACTCTATTAATTAAGATACATAATTTAATTAAGGGTTATTCGAAATCTTACATTCCAGTCCATGTTATGGTAATTAATAAAATTAATTAATATATTTTTACATTATTGCAATTTTAGGCAAAAAATGACCAAAAGTTTTACGCATTACGAATTTTTAAAATGTTATAAGTTTTAATTTTTTTTTTTAAACTGATAGACACGAATTTATATTTATGAATATTCTACCAAACAGTTAGTATTATAAAGTGTTTATTTTTAAGCGTTTCGCTTTCGCCAAAGCCAATTTTCATAATTTTTACGAAACAAAATAGAGTAGAAAAAAATTGTTGAATTTTGTGATGTAGGCAATATTATTCATTTAAAATTTAAATTAAATACAAAAAATAGTTCTTTTGATGCTCACATAGTTATTATTTTAGGTAAAAGATGAAACTTTAAAGTGCGCAAAAAAGTACAATCCTAATGGACTTGATTTTTGTGATTCAAACACAATTACTTTTTTCGAGTCAAATGACATTCATTGTAAGGTAAGTTACTAATTCTTGACACATTTACAATAAAAAATAGTGAATTGTCTATTGCGTTTCAGTAGCATCTATGCATTGTTGGTAAGTTGTTTGAATATCAAATGGCGATTATTATCTAGGTTTAAAACTTATTATCAAGGATAATTCGTTTTAACAATTAATTTTAAAAAATCTGTCAATTCCAAAGCCAAAATAATATTACAAACACAAAAGAAAGATGCATTTCGCCAAAATAATTTTTGATGGTCAACGTTTAATTTTTATAGACATAATCCTTTTCTGACTAGGAATTTGAACGAAACTCGACGTCACGACATTCTTTATAATAAAAAAATATTATGTTACCAATTTTTAACAAAAAGGGAGAATTGTTTCCCTATATATGAATTACCAAACACAATCCCTTTGTATTAGCGTTCGCCGACAACAGCTATTTTTTTACAATAAATTTTAAACTATACTTTTTTTTAAGTTATATGCATTAGATTAGATAAATGGCTACTACGCTGTAAAAATTAAAATTATAGAATGTTTGCTTCTATACGTTTTGCTTGACACTAGGTAGAATGTTATAGAAGATTATAACGTTTATAATTTAATAACTAACAATTCTTTTCATAAAAAAAAGTGATGCGCATTAGATCAGATGTACGTTATTACTATACAAAAAATTAGAATTATGGAATGTTAGTTTCTATACACTTTACTTACAAAAAGCAAATTCTTACATTTTTCAACTTCTAACGTAAATGCTCTATTACAATAAAAACACCATTATCGTATTTCCCACACATTTCTAAACAAATTCTGTAAGTTTCATATTTACTCCACTGTTATTTTTTTAGAAGCGAATAAAAATATGGAAGAGGAAAGAGGGGTTAAAAATTGTCAACGGCACTTAATTTTACAATTTTGTTTACAATGGAGGGAGGAAATTTAAATTTCAAATAAAAATTTATTAAATATGAAAGATTTTGTTTGCATTATGCACATTAACATTTTCATATTACGTTTGATTTGTGTGTTTGGAGCAATTTATCGGAATTATTAATTTTAAACAAAAACGATGCTAAAGCCAACTATTAAAAAAAATAACGAAATGTGTTTTTTCTTAATAATTACAGAAGTGATATTTTGCTCTCAAAGCAAAACCTTCTACATTGCTATTTTAGCGATATTTTTTTATCAAAATAAAATTAAAAATACTATAATATGTTTTCTTCTTCAGGTATTTGATTGCATTGGGGAAAATACGCATACGGTAAGTTTCCAAACTTGCGATTTTTTTTCACGTGGTAAATATTTTTTCAATAAAGTAATTGATAATCATTGGTATATGTAATAGATTTAAAAAAAAATTGAAAGAAATTACTTCTTTTAATTTTATCAAAAATATTAAATATGCTATTATTACCAAAGATATTACAAATTACACAGCAAAATGGTCTTGAGATTTCATAAATATTTTTAATTAAAATTCCATTTATTTTTTATCAAAATGCAATTTATTCTTATTATATTTAAGGCTTAAAGAAGTAAAAAATAGTAATAAAAATATATCTTTTAGTTATTCGAGGTTTTTTTCAAACACACACCTGTATTTCACGTATAATGCAAACACTGCAAATATAAATATCAACAATTCAGTAGGAAGTAAACTAAATTCTGTTTCACACTAGAAGTTAGCTTACACTGAAAAGCTAAACGAACATCTGACCATACCCAAAAAATCTCGTTTAATAAAATATCAATATTAGAAAGCCTTTTCTAGATAGATGTATCATTGTATCCTCGTCATAAGGTTCTAGGGCTAATGGTGTCTAGATATACATAATTTAATTTTCTTTAACATAGAAGCTTATTAAAAATAATTTTAGACTGAAAATAATTCATTTTATTTATTTATTTATTTATTTATTTATTTATTTATTTATTTATTTATTTATTTATTTATTTATTTATTTATTTATTTGTTTGTTTGTTTTTTAATTAATTTATATATTTATATATTTATTTATTTGTTTGTTTGTTTTATTTTAATTTTATTTTATTTTATTTTAATTTTATTTTAATTTTATTTAATTTAAATTTTATTTTAATTTAATTTTATTTTATTTAAATTTAAATTTAATTTTAAATTTAAAATATAATTTATTTATTTTTTAATTAAAATTTTTTTTTTAAAATTTTAATGTTTTTTTTTATATATATATTTTTTTTAAATTTTAATTTTTTTTTATTTTAATTTTTTTTTTTATTTTTTTTTATTTCAGCTTACTGATCCAGAAAATGAAGAAATGAAAAAATATGAGGTAATGTCTTTTTTTTTTAATGTATTCTTTTATTTTAAATTTACATTTTTTTTTTTGTATTCTATAATAATTACAAAAATCTTTTATAAAACACATATTCAGAAAAATAATTTAATATGTTATAAATGTGTAATGTGAAACACTTACTATATTAAACAATACCAAAAATAGCCATAATTTATAAATTAGCTCTATCTGGAAGAAATAAAATTCTTCATAGCAAAAAAAAATATATTTTATTACTAAAAAAATTAGTTTATTACTTAAAAATATTATCTTTGATTTTTGATATTTAAGGACCTAATAAGGGCTTGCCTGTAGCCTTAATTTCGCACCAAAATATCAGAAAAAAATCAATGTTGTATTATAGAATAGTGAGATAGCAATTATTATTTTTGTTGTTGTTGTTGTTGTTAACTTAAAACGAAGTATGAATATAAGTATTCATTTTAAATATAAAAAATAGAAATTGACGCTTTAATTAAAATATTGTTTATAGTAGATCAAATAAACTTTGTTTTTAACGTATTTTGTATTATTTGTTTAATATTATAAAATCAAAAGGATATTCTATGTTAATACTTATGGATTTAATAACAGTTATTAATCATATGAAATATTGAAATTTTGTATTTATTTCAGTCATGTGTGAGAGATCTTTACAAGGTGTGCCAAAAAAGTGACATCTGCAAAAAATAAAAAGCGTGTTTTGAAGCTTTTAGTGTCTGTTTTAAAGCATGAATACTTAACACATTAATGTTTTTATTATCAACAATAAAATTATCCTCATGTACTTCAAAGCTAATTAAATAAAGATACGCAAGTAGCTTGCTTTTTGCTGTAAAGTTATATTACCATTGTTTTTGCTTTGTATTGCTTCATCGTTATAGATCTAAATATAGTCTATTATTTTTTGTAAAATTAAGCTTTAATTAAGCTTAAATTAAGCTTTCCAAAACGCGAGTATACGTTTTTTTTTTATTTCAAAAATATTTTGAATATCGATAACTTTTTATTTGAAGATTGCTAAACAAATTTTAATTCGATTTTGCCAAAAAGGGACATACTCACTTTTGGCACTAAAGTCTATAGCTATAAAACAAAAATTATTTTTAAAAATATTATTATCCAAATAACCCTGGATGTAGTAATTTGACCAAAGCATATGACAGTAACAGTCAAGGCGACTTAACTGTCGTAATTGCTAAGATTGTTTTAAATCTTTTTTTTTCACCCAAGCCACTTGGTTGGTCCTTTTTTTAAAGTGGGGGTAAGGAGAGAAATCCGTGAAGTAGTAGCTCTTATTAATGAGAATTTAGGATAATATTTACATATTTAAAATGTTTTTTGTATGTTACTCAATGCGTTATACTCTGTTACAAAAACTTTCATTATCTAAGCCCCTCTATAAGGCAAGTTTTGGAATCACATTTCTCAAATATATTATAATCATTTATTCTATTACGAAACATAAATTAACACAAATATTAAAACAAATTTTGTTTAATAAATTAGGGAAACTCTTTTTATTGAACAAAATAATGTATTAATAGTTTTACAGATTATTTAGTACCTTCTAAAAATGAAGATTGTAGTTCGCTGTTTTCTTAAAATAAGTTACAATTCGCCATTTCACTGAATAAAAATATTAAGAAGTCAAGACCTGTAGTCCAATGATAACCAGACGATAGTTGAAATTGTAAAGTTATTTTTAATTTCAATGATTTTAAGGTAAAATAATGTTTTGTACGCATGTTCTTTATATAATTTTAAAATCTCAATTAATATTTAAAAAAAATCTATTGTTCCTTTATTAATATTATTAGAAAATATTAATGCAGATATTCTTTCTTTAAAAAATTGGCATAATTCTAAAAAATAACTGTTTTATTTTTGTGCTGCCATCTGCCGTATTAAATTTCAAATAAATATTCCTCAATTGAGGGGGGATGATCTGATAAAGAAGTGAAGGAAAGAGAAGTAAATGAAACTACTAAGAGCGTCTGAAAATGCAAGAATAAAAAAGTTAATAAATTTTCAAACCTCTTTAAAACAAACAAAATATTTTATATATTTTAATTACAAACATTCGAATAAAATTTATTGAAACTGAAAAAAAATTCTGAATCTCGCACAAAATGAGAGTTCGAAAAATATTTAGACAGAACTGAATAAAAAGAGCTTTGTAATGGCTGTTTTTCAAATACTCTTAAAGTAAATAACTAAATTCGATTGTACTAAGTTTACATTTGTTATTCTGTTGGATGTATTGGAGTTCCTTATTGGAAATAAATGGGCGAAATGTAAATATGAGCTCCCTTTTAAGTAAAAGAATCTATTAAAAATTATTTTTTACCAGCAACTACCCGCGGTTCCACGCGTAATTAAAATATATTTCTCTATTTCCTCATTCCTTCCGTTTATTTCTTTTCTGTTTTTTCTCGAAGGCAAACTAACAGGTCTATAATTTATATTCGATTCAAAATAGCTTACCTATATCAAACGAACCATTTGAACTACTATTGTTCAAGCTTAAGCTGTTTCTTTAAAAGTTCGAGGCTCCTTTATTCTAATTGATACTGTATGTATGACATTGTATTTTTTATGGTACGTATCTTTATTAAGAACAACGTCTATTTGTAGAAAACTTTTTAGCACAGTTTCCAAAATACGACTCAGATATATTGTAATTTATTCTAATTTTGATGTTTTAAAATATTCCTTAAAATCTATCTGCATAAAATACTTAACACACTGGTTGATATATCAGCTTTTCAGATTTTTTTTTAAAGTTTGTGCAGAGTAAAACTAAATTGTATAAAAATATTATATATAAATCGGTCCAGCGGAAGTTTTTAACTTTTGACACAACAAATGCATATTTTTTAATATAAATATACATTTAACTTACAAGGTCAAAGTCCTTTCAGGTTAATAATTATTACGACCTTGCATCCATTTTTCGTACCTATTTAGATGCAACCAACATTTGGTGCTTAGTTTCGCCACTTTACAGTGCTACCACTGACACCATTTAGTGGTGAAACGTTGCACCAAAACTCATATCTTACATATAAAGCTGAAATATCCAAAATCTGTCCGGTTGTTGGTTTGTTTGTTTTTCAGTAAAAACTAAGCTCCGTAACTACACTTTGCGGAGCTTTGAAATTCACAGAATAGGTAGTTAAAAAAATAAGATTTTTAATGGGACTATTTTAAAGTCTCTACGATGTTCCATTGGAATGTTATGACATTTTTTAACGTGCGTCAGTAAAGTTTCACGAAGTAGAAACAGTAAAATAAATTAAAATCAACGGAGAAAAGCGAAAATATAATATTAAAAAAATTATAAACCAATTAGAATGCCGATATTTACACGGAATACTCCATAACTACAAAACATAGCTTTATAAAATTTACAGAATACTTTACTTGAAAAATTAGAAATTTTTTGTGATAATTTTTAAGTTTGTACGATGTTTCATTCGTATGTTATAACTATTTTAATGGATTCCATTTACTTAACATGGATGAAAATATCGTTAGCAATTTAAAATAAAATTGTTCGTTATTGACACTATAAAAATTATGAGGTTTTGTTTGATTTAATAATTATTGAAAAATATCTGTACATTGGGCTTTTTGCTACAATACGGAACCATTCAAAAATTAAAACAACCAGAATTTTATCTTTGAGAAATGGTTTAGAATTGTATTAAAATGTTATAATTGTTTTGTCTCTTTTGTTTTATACAGGTTAATTGTAAGTATATTTAATTATCTTAGTTCGAACTTTTAGAACAATTCATCCAAAATGCGAGTAATTTGTGTATGAACGTCCATTTTATTTATTTGAAAAATATTTTATGCAAGTATTTTTTTTTAATGTACGACGCTTGGTTTCATTGTGAATTTTCAACTCTATTAGACTTTTTAATGTTATTAAAGAATAAAATTTCACAGATACCAACTGATAATTTAGAAAATATTTTATTTAATGTGCCAATGAATATTTCCTTTTAAAACATTGAATACCGTAACCGTAACATAATTTAAGACAAGGCACCTGGGTCCCAAAGGGACTATATCCTCTCCATCTGAATTAAGATCTGAGTATAAGAACGAAAATTAATATCTAAGTGAAAAACGGCGATCATTAATACTTAAATGTAAAATTATTAAAAGTACATGGTGAGATTATAGTATGCTGCACCGTTTGCTAAACTATCGCCAAGTTATAACAGTGTATTCTTTGGATGAAGTGCGTCTTGGCTGTAATTTGCTGTGGAAACTTACTAAATATTTGTATGACAGGTATTTTTCGATGCGAATTCAATAATAACTGTATCACAAAATCAAAATGTTAGGAAAAATTGTTTAACAAAATGAGTAAATACCGAATTTTTAATACATTGATCCGTAAATAAAAAAAAACGAACTTAAAATTAAAATAGGTGGTTATTTTTCTGTAATAATATTATTCATGGGAACTCTTTAAAACATGGGCATGGCGTAGTAAAAGAAAGGTGTGTAGTATTTTAAACCATACTATTTTTGGTTGAGTATATATGCCGGGCTGTTAATTTTATTCTTACTTTGATAAAGAATTTGAGGCAGTTTATTTGGGAAAAAACATTTAGGTTTATTCTGGCTGCAATTTACATTTTTATGTTCTACATTATTGAGGACAAAAATGCAAACTATTAATTAGATACACAAGTTGCTGGTCGAAGATATTGCAAAGATGTAGCCTAAATGATACACTGGAACGGGCATTTGGAAATAGTGGTATTATGGTATTTAATGCAACTATCTATACCCATACCAAAAATAAATTCCTATTAATTTCTAAAAATATTTTTGTGCAGCAATGTTTAATTTTTAAAACTACATATCTTATGAGAGATAAACTAGAAATTATTCGATTTTAATCGGTGTTTTAGCAACTAAGTAGTATAGAGATATTTTTACTTTTTTAACTTCTAATTTATTAAACATAAAAATATTTTAAATTATAAAAAAAAAGCTTTATCACTTTTTAAAGAGGAATTCTAAAATGGTATATGCGATTATCCCAGGGAGGAAAGGAAATGTATATATTTTCAGTTATTTATCGTTATATTATTTATCTCCGTGAGAAGAACTGGTACTTTTGCAAGTTGTTAAATAAAACTCAAAATTCGACTTTTCTTAGTATTTTATTAGTAGTATTTTTTTTAGCGAAGATGGCAACGCAACATCACAATTTTTTAATTTTCTTTGTACACCAATTCTAAGTCCACTGATCGGGCTCAAAATATTAATCCTCTGACTTACAGCTGAACACCTTTATCCACTGGGTCACGGAGGCCCTTGTTCGTGGTTGTCTTTCTTGGAGGAGATTCCCTAGCTTGTTGATATAACGACACCGAAAATTTCGGTCGCAGTTAAAGAGTTTGTAGACAATTATCGGTGAAACCTCCGCTTTTTTCCGATAAAGTATTTTTGGTTCAACCTAGATTCCGCCATAATATGGTGCAATTTGCTGCAGACCTCTGTTTTGCACCAATTTATTGTAGATCGTTGAGCTGAAATTTTTTACATTGTAGTCACTCAACCCTAAAAAGTTAGTAGATTTTGAAACGAAAAATTGCATTTTAAACTCTTCTTCTGCAATAACGTAAAAGTAGGCATTTTTTATAGCATTTATTTCCGATAAATTACACAAGTTCGATGTTTATCTGAGAAAAGGAATACTGAAAAAGTTGTAATGTCAGAATTATAATTGCAATAAAGACCCTATAATACTTTACAAGTCTTTGTGAAATACTACAATTACAATCGGAAAGTTTTAACATCAATGACGAACAAAATTTTGTTGTCGCAATTTTAACGATGTATTTATATATATGTGCTTATATAGTACAGTTCCTTTAATTCATACATTTCAAAAGTACGGTAAGTACGTTTTATCTTCCAATTAGAAATTTTTGGTTATGTTATTAATTTATTGTAGTTAAGTTAGTTTTAACTCCGGTATTAAGCTGTTTCGAAATTAAACATTTAAAAATTATATTAAGTTATTAAGTATGTTTTAGAAATAAGTATAGCTCCTCAGATGTAAAAGGAGTTTTATTTACTCGTAACTGTATAGAAAAAATACCGAAAAAACGCCAAACCTTATAACTTGCTTTGCTGCTGTAGGACATATTTTTGAATATTTTTTTAATATATAAAGTTTTTGTTTTTCTTTATGTGGTCAAAATTGTAGAAAAAGTTAGGTAAAAGCTAATGAAGAAAATCTCATATTTTTAATTTCCCTGTATAACTGGTATTAATCGTGACCAATCATATGTATTCAAATTTTAAGGTTAAAGTTTCGGTTTTATAGATATAAATGTCAATGCAATTACAAGTATATTTACATGTTTATTACATGTTGAATTACATGTTAAAATATAGTATTCAGATAAGAGTTTCATATTTATAATCGAAGGGTTTACTGTCAGATATTCACGAAACCGATTTCGTCATAATTAAGACTCAATCTGCTATACAGCAATGAAATAAAAAAATTACGGAAATAAAATATTCTTTTAAGATCGACAAAACACTTAATTGTCTAAAAAAATTCCAATTATTTGAAGAAAAAAAAATTTAGAACTAAATCTTCGTCACTTTGAAAAGCTGGGTAATTTACAATATTACATGAAAATCTTCAGAATGAAGCACCTATACCTTTTGAAGTCGTTTCGTGGTTCTACGATCCTGACAATCAATTAAACTTTACATTTCTAAGAATTTGAAAAATCAGGTTTATATAAGTGCATATTGAGCATAATTTCTTTTAATGTGAGCATAAAAAAAATAATTTTGTTCTTTCTTGGAAATCGATAAACTGAAATAATACTTGAAACTACGAAAAACAAACTTCTTAAAATCAAAGAGCAAAACTCGTCATTTTTTTAAGAATACTGCCATCGCGACAAGTCTACTTTCGTTGTACTTCACAATCGTTTCACTCGTTTCGTCATTGAATTTCTTAAGTTTTGATGAAACAATAATCGTCAAAGTTTTAACAAAACTAATTTACTGTAAAAAAATATATATATAAGATATTCATAAAGCCAGTTATCGTAAATATTTCATTGGAATGAAATAGAATATTTAAAACTTCAAAATTATAAAAACTAAATGGTTGCTCGTGCAAAAATTTTTAAACATAAAATGTGTGACTTTAATTTACTTTCATACTTGCACTAGCAACTAAAATAAAACAAATTTTCTAGATTAAATTACATGAAAGAATTTTAAAGAACGAACTGTGCTCTAATAGTTTCAAATTCGTTGATTCTTTCTGGAAGTTATGAGGAACTAACCATTAATATAGTCATCTTAGTAGTTAATTATCATAATTTACATAAATATAACATATTTAAACAAACAAAATTTAAAACATAACACTTTTTAAACTTGTCACTAAATAGTAACTAAAAGATTTAAATCATTTTAACTTTCATGTAGAATAACAAACTTTTGACGTTCATAACCGGGGTAATATGTCAATCGTGCTATTTGTCATAGAGCGTAACATTGTGTTCCTATACGCATTGGTACCCTATACGCAGGAGATTTTACAGACATATCATGATAAAAACAAACACAATCTTGATGAAGAAGCCTTATTAAAATCTGTAATATAATTTAATACTGTAAATACTATAAATATATTACATCAATATTAAAAATGTTGATGTAATATATTTGTTCGAAAAAAAAATTAAGTATTTCTGATGTTTGTACCGTACCTTCTGTTCATTACTTATCATGTTGCCTTTGTTTTTATTTTGTGTATATCTGATTTTATGATATATGTAGTTTTTAAAATGTATGTATTTTATTGTGTATGTAGAATCTAAAATATATGTATTTTATTGTACATATAGTTTTATTCCGTTGTCTGAACGACCTTTGACAAAATAGTGCAAAGTGATAATAAACATACAATTTTAATTTTTCAAAAAAATTCGATAAACTAACAGTTTGGTGACGTTTATACCTACAATTTATACTTTTTTGTACTTTACTTAATAAAATGGTTTCAAAAATCTATAAATTGATATGAATTGAACTGAACTAATAATTTTTACATTGCATATTTTTACTTTTATAGCCCCCTACCTGACTTTGTTACTCCAAACATATTGGAAAATGAAGTTCTACATTCAAATGAGCATTATTGCCTTTATCTCAATTTATAATGCGAATGCAATCACAACATTTCTACCCACTATGTCAAAAGATGAGTTATTGGAAATAATTAAATGTTTAACGTACTGTAAGTAATCATCATTGTTCTTGCTTACATCATTATTAATGCATAATAAATAACTGATTGGCTTTTTTTTCTTTTTCTTATCACTTTAAGCATGCAACCGACCTATTTGTGGACGATTAGCCAATTGTGTCGCAACCTTCAGCGCTCAGCAAGTACGCAAAAAAAATAACTACAGGGTGTCCTTAAAATAAATTTCCCTGTTTAGAGACATATGTAGCTAAAATTAATGAAAGGAACTACGCCAAATTTCATATTAATGGTAATAAAAACATTGAGATAAGATTTTCGTAAAAAAAAAAAAAAAATAGTTCCAAAAATCACCGATAGGTGGAATTTTGGCGCTGTCCGATCCGAAAACGGGTATAATACTATATGTAAAAAAAAAATTGCGATAGCCGCACAAATAAATTTAATTATTAAACTAAAAGGAAATATATTTTATTCATCGGAATTAAGGTCTTCAGAACCACATAAACTATTTTCAATGTACTGACTTTTCTTGTATATAATAAATTGCATCCGTTCCTAAATTAGTTTGTGTATGTATCGCAACTTTTTTTTTAATATATTATACCCGGTTTTGGCTCAAAATTCCCTCTGTCGATGATTTTTGGATCAAATTCTTTTTTTACAGAAATGTATCTTTAATATGAAATTTGGTATAATTACATTCATTAATTTTTACTACAGGTGCCTCTAATCAGGAAAACTTTTTTTTATGACCAATCTGTATAAATTTATTAATTCCTATTTATTCTCTAAATTTTTATATAAATTTATACTTATAAATGAATTAATTTTTAATGAAGATTGGTTTTTAAATTAATGTGGTAACCTAAATGTAGTGTTTAGCTTTTGACTATCGTTCAAACTCATGAAATAACAATTTAAGATGCTGACAATGCTTATTTATTGCTTAAAATTTCATCAATACTAAAGATTAAATTGTTTTTGTTTTTGTTTTTATCTTCAAACTTTATGCCATATTCCATTACTTGCATTTTTTTTGTTGAAATGAGAGTTATAAATCTGTGAAAATATTCTTATTAAAAAATATTATATAATATTATACTATAAATCAGCAGTATAATGTCATTTCTGGCATATCAAATATTGTCAAAACATAAGTAAATCATTAAACTTTTTTAATTGAAACTATTTTACACGTCTTAGAAAATAAACTTCTATTAATCAATAAAAAAATAAGTAAAAGTAAGTAAAATAATATTAACCAAAAATAAATCCTCCCATGGAGAGTATAGCATTTCTATCCGATTTATAAAATAAACTTAAGAATATATATTTTTAATTAACACACACTCTATTAATTAAGAAACATAATATAATTATGGGTTATTCGAAATCTTACATTCCAGTCTATGTTATGGCAATTAATAAAATTAATTAATATATTTTTACATTATTGCAATTTTAGGCAAAAAATGGCCAAAATTTTTACGTATTACGAAATTTTAAAATGGTATAAGTTTTAATTTTTTTTTTAAACTAATAGACACGAATTTATATATATGAATATTCTACCAAACAATTAGTATTATAAAGTGTTTATTTTTAAGCGTTTCGCTTTCGCCAAAGCCAATTTTCACATTTTTTATATTTAATATCAAATAGCTTCATACTTTTTATATTAAAACAAAAAAAACATTCATCATCATTTCGCAATGTATTCAGTGAATTAAATTAACAATTCAGTTTCACAATTAACTGATTGTTCCATTCTGATATGCTAATCAAAATAGAGTAGAAAAAATTGTTGAATTTGGCGATATAGGCAATATTATTCATTTAAAATTTAAATTAAATACAAAAAAAATATTACTTTTGATGCACACAGGGAGTTATTATTTTAGGTAAAAGATGAAAATTTAAAGTGCGAAAATAAGTACAACCCTACTGGACTGGATTGGTGTGATCAAAAGACGATTCCTTTTTTCGAGTCAAATGACATTCATGGCAAGGTAATGTTGCTAATTCTTGTCACATTTACAATAAAAATTAGTGAATTGTCAATTGCGTTTCCATAGCTTCTATGCATTGTTGGTAAGTTGTTTGAATGCAAAATGGTGATTATTATTTAGGTTAGCAATGCCAAATGACGATTATTATCTAGGTTTAAAACTTATTATCAAGGATAATTCGTATCAAAATTGAATTTTAAAAATCTGTATCTATATATATACATATATATATATATATATATATATATATACATATATATATATATATATATATATATATATATATATATATATATATATATATTACTGCATTATTAAGGTTTAAGGTTTAAAGTTGTATCTGCTCATAATTCCTTGTGTAGTAGGGTATATTAGTGATAATGTTTAAACATAATACTTGAAATAGCTCAAAATTCATCTGAATATTAGAAATTAGGATTTTTTTTATCAAAATAAAATAAAAAATACTATAATATGTTTTCTTCTTCAGGTATTTGATTGCATTGGTGAAAATACGCATACGGTAAGTTTCCAAAATTGCGATTTTTTTTTTCATGTGTTAAATATTTTCTATAAAGTAATAGATGAACATTGTTATATGTAACTGATTTAAAAAAAAATATTTTGAAATAAATTACTTCTCTTTATTTTATCACAAATATTAAATAGACTATTACTACAAAAACATTTTACAAATTACTCAGTAAAATGGTCTTGAATTTTCATAAATATTTTTAATTTAAATTGCATTTATTTTTAATCAAAATACAATACAATGTTATTATATTTAAGGCTTAAAGAAGTAAAAAATAGTAACAAAATATATCTTTTACTTATTCGAGTTTTCAAAAACTGACATGTATTTCAGGTAATATCAAACACATCAAATTTAAATATCAATAATTCAGGAGGTAATAAACTAAAATATATTTCACACAAGAAGTTAGCTTATACTGAAAACCTAAAATAATATCTGACTTTAACCAAAAAGTCTCGTTTAATGAAATATCAATATTAGAAAATCCGTACTTAGATAGATGTTTCATTTTATCTTGGTCGTAAGGTTCTAGGGCTAATGATGTCTAAAGATACATAATTGTTATCAATATAGAAGCTTATTAAAAATAATTGTAGACTGGAAATAATATTATTTTTTTTATTTATTTATTTATTTATTTATTTATTTATTTATTTATTTATTTATTTATTTATTTATTTATTTATTTATTTATTTATTTATTTATTTATTTATTTATTTATTTATTTATTTATTTATTTATTTATTTATTTATTTCAGCTTACTGATGCAGAAAATGAAAAAATGAAAAATTATGAGGTAATTTCCTTTTTTTTAAAGTATTCCTTTATTTTAAATTTACATTTTTTTATCCTGTGATAATTACCTAAATTTTTTATAGCACACATATTAAGAAAAATAATTTTATATGTTATAAATGTCTAATGTTAAACACTTACTACTTTTTAACGTATTTTATATTATTTGTTTAATATTATAAAATAAAAAGTGTATTCTATGGTAATACTTATACATTTAATAGTAGTTATTAATCATATCAAAAAATTGAAAGTTTATATTTTATTTTAGTCATGTCTGAGAGGTCTTTACAAGGAGTGCCAAAAAAGTGACATCTGCATATAATAAAAAGCGTGTTTTGAAGCTTTTAGTGTCTGTTTTGAAGCATGAATTCTTAAAAACATTTCAATGTGTTATTATAAACAATAAAAATATCCTCCAGTATGCCGATTTGTGTTAAAAATAATGACTCCTATTTTTATTGTTAGTGAACTTCAAATCCAATTAAATAAAAGTACGCAAGTAGCGGACTTTTTGCTATAAAGTTATATTACAATTGCTTTGTATTGATTTATCGTTATAGATCTAAAAATAGTCAAGTCAATTTTACAATTATGTGGTTATTGTTTGTAAAACATTGTGTTCAGAATGCATGCAAAATAAGGTTTGATTTGCTCACAATAAACTTTATTTTGTTTTTTACTGCAGTATGATGCACAACTTAATCCAATAATATATATATATATATATATATATATATATATATATATATATATATATATATATATATATATATATATATATATATATATATATATATATATATATATATATATATATATATATATATATATATATATATATATATATATATATATATATATATATATATATATATATATATATATATATATATATATATATATATATATATGTATATATATATGTATGTATATATATATATATATATATATATATACATACATACTTTAGAGGTTTCTTCTGAGTCTTCCCATCCTCTGAGATCAAAACCACCTTTATCCATGACTTCAGTGGATTTCGATAATACATATAAGATCACATGTGATTTAACATCATATATATATATATATATATCCGTAAATTATTATCCTCTTATAAATGAGAATTTAGGATGAATTTAGGATATATATATATATATACATACATATATATGAAAGAATATTTCTGTAACCACCCCTCTTTTATATCCCGAATTCCTTTGTCAAACCCCTCTTAATATTCCGTAACATCTATCCCTTAAATTACTAAAGTGCAATTTGCGCATTTTCCCTCTTAGTCATAAAACTCTCCTTTGCCTATAACAAATCACTCCGTTCTCATGATTTATGCTGACTCTTCAAGGAGTTTCTACCCACGCACATATTTTCTAATTCCCCATCACTCAGGGATTTCTAAGTTCAACTGCTCCCGTTTCCCCTAAAATTAGCCTTCCGAATAACGACTGTGGTCCGAGACGATGATAATTCCCTTTTTCCCTCTTCATGTCATGTAATCATCCCTATGTGAGAACACTTCGATTCTGTTTTTCGCTCCGTGAAGACGTGTCCTGGCTTTGAACTCTTTGTGAATAAACTTGTTCTTTGTAATGTACCACTCGACCCGACCATGACTTAATTTACGACTGCACACCACCATAATGGGATGACCACCCTATGGGTCATTTCATAAGTCGACAGGATCAGAACACCTGCCTTTTTCGATTACAACAAATGAAATTATTCTCAGAGCCAGGCACTACGCTTAAACGCTGCCACGCCCTAACAGAGCGAGAGAAGTGTACTGTCCCGAACTGAAACTGAATCTGCGCTTTCTCTCCGATCAACGCGGCGGTGCACCGCCGAGGCGAAACGGATATTTCCGGACATGAACTGAATCATGTTTCCGATGTTTATGCCCTGCACCGGTAATACAAAAACTGTGCTCCACCTATGCAGACAGTTCGAAACCACCAGTATGTACCGTGCACTCCAGACAATTTCGGATCTCCGTAACAACACCCTACGCGTGACGCATCCAGCGACATCGCCTCAAAACAAACAATCCAGCCGTCCCGCGCTGACACCAACAATCCAGTGAGTCGACCACCAACACCAACAAACCTCATCCGAACAACTGCAGGATGCCCCGACGTACGATCCGGCAATCAAGAACACTAGCGCCGACCCTCCGATGACAGATCCCAGCCGACCACAACAAAGCGCGACGCATCTTCTTTGAAAAGCACTCCAAGCCTCTATGCTCCAATCAACCACCTCCCGATGTCCAACAACACGCATCGTTCTTTCAGCATTCACCCGCTTTTTCTGTTGACTCAATGTGAAGATATCGTGGCCTACATTCTGCCAGCAACTGTCTTCTCATAATTCAAGAGCGATTTCCACCCCCACTAGGATTTACCACACCCCGTTCAGCTCCCCAACTAGCTGTGTAAACCGACACCATCGACGGAGTTCTTACAGCGCTGTTTCTCTTCCCCCCTCCACCGGACTCTCGGTGAAAGAAGTGACTCCCCCCATCCACAACCAGCTGTGTTTTGTTGACAAACAAATGTGTGGTTCTGCTCGTCGAAGGCAAGTTGTTGTCTAGTTCAGTGCCTCTACAGAGATTGGAAGGAAAAAAATTCTCCAGTGTTGTTTTTTAATGAGGCCTGCAGGAGGTACCATGATATAAACTCTACCGAAATATATGAAATAGAGTTTAGGTAATTTGGTGCAATTTAATTTGAATAGTGATTAAATTCGTAAGAATTTTTAAGCAACTTTTATTTAAATTTCAGAAGTTTAAATTGAGTTTTCTTTGATTAGTTCACTTTGAATTGATTTTAAATGTTTATTAATGAACTGATATTAATTTTTCATATTAATGATTTTTAAGTGTTTCAAATTAAATTTATTTTTTGTAAACAAAGATTTTTTTTGTAATAAGATTTAACAGTTGTAAATGTTGAATAGTTTCAATGAATCAATTAGACTTAATAGTTTATTTCAAAATATAATAGATTCATAATTGCATTTAAATTTTTTAAACTTTAACTTTAATTATTTTTATTTTAATGACCATTTTGAAAATAATTTTTACATTTAATAATTTTTATGGTATTTTAAAAAACAAAGGAATTTATGAATAATTGTGTGCCACTAAGTTTATGATGGTGAAATTTTTTGAGTATGATATTTTATTATGATCTGGAAATAGATTTTTATTTTTGAATTTTAATTATTCTTATTTTATTACCTATTATTTTTAATTTGTTATATTTGTATAACCTACAGTTTACAATGTCAGTAAACGAAGATAATCAAAACAAAGCTCCACCCATCACTAATCAACAAACCGAATCCCAAAACACCGAACCATCAAATTTCCCAGCAAATGAGGATACCAATATTATATTTCCTAATTGTTTACCCAGTTTAGTTAACTTTGACCCCACCTCTGGAATGTCCATACAAAGTTGGCTTGTTTATTTTAATTTAAATGCCCCCAATGATAATATGTGGAAAATTCAAAATATAAGTTCTTTTTTGAAGGGTGAAGCCCTTAAGACTTATATAAATGAAGCAATTCATATCACTGACTGGTCTTCATTACAGGAATTGCTTATTGAAACCTTTTTGGAACCCAAATCTGTGTCATTTAATACTTTTACTAACTTAAAATTTTATCCTAGTGATGACATTTCCCTCTATTTTCATAAAAAACTTCAAACAGGTCGTCATTTAGGATTACCCACAGACTTAATCTTGCAAGGCCTTACCGATGGACTCCCCTTTTTCATGCAAACTGCTTTAGTTGGTCACAACATTAACTCGACTATCCAATGGCTCAATTTGGCCAATAAAATCCATAAAATTAACCCATCCCCTTCACATCAAAATTCTTACGAACCATGCAATATTGGCAACAGACCCTTTGGACGATTCCAATATCCTCAAAGTAGTCAACCACGACAAAATTTTCAACCTTTCCAACCTCGAGAGCCATATTATACTAATCGCTTCCGCCCTCAGGCGTTTCAAAATATTCGGCCCTCAGTTGTCCCCTCGCAGGATATTAAACGCAACTTTAACCGAAATTATGACAACACAGCCCATTATCAGAAAAGCCTTCCCCCTACTCCTTGTAGGCTATGTGAGCAAAATGGGATATATAATGCTTATCACTGGATGTCCACATGTCAGTTTAGACATGTCAAAACTCCATCAAACACCGAACATGTGCGACATCCACAACATATCACTAAAAGGGAAGATCCCGATGATAGGCCAGAACATGATCCCGATTTAAGACTATTTTCAGTATCCGGATGCATAAAAACCAAACAGGTGGAATGCATCATTGACACGGCATCAACTTTATCGATAATTCCCCTGTACATAGCTAAGCGTTTGGATGCAGAAATTGTACCCACCATTCCTATCAAAGTACAGCAGGCAGATGGACACTTTCAAATAACACAGCTTGCTCATGTACCTTTGCAGATCGGAAAAATTACCAAAACAGTTAAATTGCATATTGTAGATAATAAGTTAGATTATATTATTTTGGGACTCCATGAATGCTCCAAATTTCAGCTTATTATTAATTGTTATGAACATGCAATATCCCAATTAGGTAACAACCTTAAATTAATGCAGCCAAAATGTCGTAGTAAACAGTCCTTATATGTTGTCAGGACAGTTGATTACTGTCAAGTTCCTTCGACCTCTGCAGAAATCACAGATACTCTACAGATTGTCCACGAGAACCAGGAAGTCAATAGTTTGTTGGCAAGATATAGCAATGTTTTTTCTGCACATAAATATGATATCGGTAAAATTAACATTGAACCCCAACGCGTTAGGTTATCGTCAGATTTGCCCATAGGTTTACGACCGTATAGAGCTTCCCCAGCTGATGAACAAGAGATCAAAAAACAAATAGAAGAACTTTTGAATCATGGAATTATTAAGGAATCTTGTGGCCCCTATGCTGCCCCTGTCACGCTCGTTGCTAAGAAAGGCGAGAATGCTCGAACGCGTTTTTGTATAGATTATCGCAAGCTTAATGATATTTGTGTAACAGATAGTATGCCCCTTCCCAGAATTGATTCCCTTTTAGATAAGTTAGGACATGCAAAACTTTTTTCAACTTTAGATTTGACTTCAGGTTATTGGCATATTCCCATTCACCCTCAGGATACCGAGAAATTAGCGTTTACAACTAATTTTGGCCTTTATGAGTGGACAAGATTACCATTTGGCCTCAAAAATGCACCAGCTATTTTCAACCGCATACTCAAACAAATCCTAAATAAATATAAAATTAACTTTGTAGCTCAATATTTTGACGATTTAGTCGTGTATTCAAAATCTGAAGCTGAGCACATGCAACACTTAGAAGAAATTTTTAGCATATTTGCTCAAGAAAATATTAAACTTAATTTCAAAAAATGTGTTTTTGCAAAAGAAAAGATTAACTTTTTAGGCTATGAAATCCAAAATGGCACTATTACCCCAGCTAATTTAAATATTGAAAGTATTAAGAAACTTAAGCCTCCAACCAACGTTAAAGAATTACAAAGATTTCTAGGAGCCATAAATGTCTATAATAAGTTCATTAATAATTATGCCCACATCAGATATCCTCTCAATAAATTGTTAAAGAAAGACAACCCTTGGGTTTGGACTGAGGACTGCCAGAAAAACTTTGAACTTTTAAAAACTTTGTTAATTTCTAAACCTATCTTAAGACTGTTTAATCCAAATTTGCCTTGCCATGTTTTTGTTGATGCTTCCCTCACTTCTGTTGGAGCTGTACTTAAACAGCCAGATGAAAATAATATTTTGCATCCAATAGCTTTTCATTCCCGTACTTTACGAAGTTATGAAAAAAATTATGCCATAACTGAATTAGAATGTCTCGCCATAATAGATTCCATTGACAAATTTCATTATTACCTTCATGGACAAAAATTTACTATTCATACTGATCATGCTGCTTTAGTTTGGCTTAAGAAAATCAAAAATCCAATAGGCAGACTGTTTAGATGGTCTCTTAAACTTTCAATGTTTGATTATGATATTGTTTATGATAGGGGTTCTCTCAACTTTGAAGCAGACATGCTTTCAAGAATTCCTGTTGTACATCATAATCAGCATCAGACCCTCCTATTAGACTTAGACGAAATTAAAACTCAACAATTAAATGACAATCTTTCTGGCAATAAGTTTAAAAATATTAATGATGTAATTGTCGTCAAAAAGAAACATTTGTATAAAGTAGTTATTCCTTTCTCATTAAGAAGAAAACTTTTAGAGGAAGCTCATTCTAAATTTGGTCACCCTGGAGTTCAAAAGATGATCAATCTGATAACACCTCATTACTATTGGCCTTATGTTAATGAGGATATTGCAAAATTTGTCAAACACTGTCACACCTGTCAAGTAAACAAAAAACCCCGCCAGAAAAAATTTGGATTACTTCAAACTTTGCCTCAACCAGAGCAACCTTTTGAGCTAATTTCCATTGATACTGTAGGTGGTTTTAACTATTACAATTCGACAAAAAAATTCTTGCATGTGGTCATTGATCATGCAACACGTTACATTTGGGCTTTTCCTTCCAAAAACGAAACCGCAGAAACCTATGTTAACTGTTTACAACAGATATTTCAAATTCAACAACCTGTAAGCTTGTTAAGTGATAGAAATCCTGCTTTCACCTCTACTAAACTTAAGCATTTTCTCCGAAATTATAATGTCAAACATTTATTCACATCATCCCATAGACCAGAAACTAACGGAACCTCCGAACGTTGCCAACAATCTCTGGTAACCATGCTAAAGTGTAAAGTCAATTCCTCCTCATCCAAAATTCCTTGGACCAAGTTATTAGATCAAGTTGTAAACGAGTATAACAATTCTCCTCACACTGTGACAAAATTCCCTCCAAACTACCTCCTCTTTGGCATACCGCCTTTTGAATCTCCCTTGAATCAAAACAATATTTACCCTCCAACAGACGAAGCCCGAAAGTTAGCAAAACAAAGAACTGTAGCATATCATGCCCGAAATAAAAGATATTATGATGCTCGATTTGTGTATAAAACTTTTAATGAAAGAGATACAGTAATTTATGAAGAGTTCCAATATCCTAACACCCGAAAGCTTACTTCCCCCTTTTCTGGCCCTTACACAATCTTAAAGAAAAGATCAGATGTTAACTATGAAATTGATTTTACCAACAATGTAACAAAATTACCTGAAATAGTTCACATCTCCAAATTAAGACCATACTACCCCCCTGATCAATTGCGTTTAAGGCATGAATAATTGTCATGTAAAGTTTAGATTTTTTATTACCATATATTTTGTTATTTTCAGTTGTTCATTTTGTTTTTATAATTGTTTTAAAATGTTATATTATGTCAGTGCACTTATTTTCCACTATTCCATGGAATGATAAAGAACTTTGAAACAATCAACCTAACATAGGTTCAAGAGGATCCTCATCACTCAACATTCACTCACTGAAAGTGATCTGTTTTCAGACAGCACAAACTTTCTTCAATGGCCATCTTATATTTTTTCAACACCTTTTTTATGACAAAGGTCCTTCAACAAATGGCGGCCAAAACAACATCTTCCATAAAACATGCAATTTTAATACAAGACCCGTATTCAAATTTGTAAAAATTTTGTTTTTTCGTTTTCAGGTACTTTGGCGACAACTCGAACTGTTGAAGTTGAGTTAGTCTTTCATTTAAAGTTCAAAACAAAAATTGAATTTTCAAAAAGAAGGGTATTTTGAATAACGTTATGTACGAGGATGTTTGTTGAAGCCTACCATTTTCATTTTTTTTCAACATGTGTGAAACAACACAATAATTTCTTTAGATTTTTATTTTGTCAACATGTCATTTTGTTCATAGTTTTTCATTATTATGTGTTTACATGTTCTGCGCGCATTTATTTAGGCATTTATTTAGTCATTTAATCATTTAGTCATTTCGTTTGAAAGTTTGTATTGATGTTTTGAAATGTTTCTTGGTATATTTTTTCTGTATTTTATATCTCCCAAAGTCAATGTTTGTTTTGATAGCAAAATTTTATATAATCATATTTTTGTGAATCGAATCGAGGCACAGTCGTTTGCACACCTATGTCCATGAGTTTTCAAAATTTTTGTTACCACTGTCATTAATATTTCTTTTCTCCTTTTCCACTTTCAGATTCTTCATGTTGATCCGATGGTCTGATCAATCATTTGGTTAACTTCCTCTTCATTTCTTTGAGTGTCTTTTTCTCGCCTGGGTTCTCATCGCGGGCGATGTGTAACACTTTTGCGGGAGGGATATGAAAGAATATTTCTGTAACCACCCCTCTTTTATATCCCGAATTCCTTTGTCAAACCCCTCTTAATATTCCGTAACATCTATCCCTTAAATTACTAAAGTGCAATTTGCGCATTTTCCCTCTTGGTCATAAAACTCTCCTTTGCCTATAACAAATCACTCCGTTCTCATGATTTATGCTGACTCTTCAAGGAGTTTCTACCCACGCACATATTTTCTAATTCCCCATCACTCAGGGATTTCTAAGTTCAACTGCACCCGTTTCCCCTAAAATTAGCCTTCCGAATAACGACTGTGGTCCGAGACGATGATAATTCCCTTTTTCCCTCTTCATGTCATGTAATCATCCCTATGTGAGAACACTTCGATTCTGTTTTTCGCTCCGTGAAGACGTGTCCTGGCTTTGAACTCTTTGTGAATAAACTTGTTCTTTGTAATGTACCACTCGACCCGACCATGACTTAATTTACGACTGCACACCACCATAATGGGATGACCACCCTATGGGTCATTTCATATATATACATATATATATATATATATATATATATATATATATATATATATATATATATATATATATATATATATATATATATATATATATATATATATATATATATATATATATATATATTATATATATATATATTTATATATATATATATATATATATATATATATATATATATATATATATATATATATATATGTATATATATATGTATGTATATATATATATATATATATATATATATATATACATACATACTTTAGAGGTTTCTTCTGAGTCTTCCCATCCTCTGAGATCAAAACCACCTTTATCCATGACTTCAGTGGATTTCGATAATACATATAAGATCACTTGTGATTTAACATCATATATATATATATATATATATATCCGTAAATTATTATCCTCTTATAAATGAGAATTTAGGATGATATTTACATATTTAAAATGTTTCTTTGTATGTTACCCAATGCGTTATACTCTGTTACAAGAACTTTCATTGTCTAAACCCCTCTATAAGGCAAGTTTTTTTCAATCGCATTTCTCAAATATATTAGAATCCCTTTTTCTACTATGAAACATAAATTAGTACAAATATTAAAACAAATGTTGTTTAATAAATTAGGGAAACTCATTTTATTAAACAAAATAATGCAGTAATAGTTTCACAAATTATTTAGTACCTTCTAAAAATGAATATTGTAGTTTTTATAATAAGTTACAATTTACCAAATCACTGATTAAAAATAAGAAGTCAAGACCTGTAATCCAATGGTAACCAGACGATAGTTGAAATTGTAAAGTTATTTTTAATTTCAGTGCTTGGAAGGTAAAATAATTTTTTGTGCACATGTTCTTTATATAATTTTAAAATCTTAATTAATATTTTTAAAAAATCCTATTGTTCCTTGAATCATTTTATTAGAAAATGTTACTGCAGATTTTCTTTCTCTAAAAAATTGGCGTAATCCTGAAAAAATAACTGTTTTATTTTCGTGCTG
Source organism: Troglohyphantes excavatus (assembly GCA_963932185.1). NCBI lineage: Eukaryota > Metazoa > Arthropoda > Arachnida > Araneae > Linyphiidae > Troglohyphantes > Troglohyphantes excavatus. The sequence continues at coordinate 29,917,337 of OZ010675.1, forward strand.
CCATCTGCCGAATTAAACTACAAATAAATATTTTTTCAATTGAGGGGGATGATTTGATAAAGAAGTGAAGGAAAAAGAAGTAGATGAAACTACTAAGAATATCTAAAAATGCGAGAAAAAAAGTTCATAAATTTTCAAAGCTCTGTAAAATGAACAAATTATTTTATCTGTTTCAATTACAAACGGTCGAATAAAATTTATTGAAACTGAATAAATTTCCTGAATATTATACAAAATAAGCGTTTGAAATATATTCATATGGAACTGAATAAAAGGAACTTTATAATGGCTCTTTATCAAATATATCTCTTAAAATAAAAAGCAAAATTCGATTATACTAAATTTACAATAGTTATCCTGTTGAATGTCTTAGAATACCTTGTTGGAAACAAATGGATTCAATGTAAATATGAGCTAAATTTTAAAGTAAAATAATACTTTTAATAATTATATTTACTAGCTGTTTTCCGCGGTTTCACACGTGTTTCAGAAATATTTCTCCATTTTCTCGTTCCTACCGTTTATTCGTTTTCTGCTTTTTCTCGAAGGTAAAATAACTGGTGTACTATTCACAATCGATTTATCTATATCAAACGAACCAGTTTACTACTACTATCGTTCAAGCTTAATCTGTTTCCTTAAAGTTCGAGGCTTATTTATTCTAATTGATACTGTATGTATGACATTGCATTATTATTATTGTACGTATCTTCATTAACAACAGCGTCTATTTGTAGAAAGCTTTTTAGCACCGTTTTTAAAATACGACACAAATATATTTTAATTTATTCCAACTTTAATTCTTTAAAGTATACCTTAAAATATATCTGTGTAAAATACTTAATGCTCGTGTGCTTTAATGTATCAGCCTTTCAGATTTTTTTTTACAGTTTGTACAAAATAAAATTTAAATTTAATTAGTTATAAAGTCTTACAAGATAAATGTTTTATAATTAGACTCGAAAGATTGGTTAAATTTTTAAATTAAAGATAATATATTGATACTAGGACCTTGGTATACAGAATAGTGTACCTTAATAAAAATATAATTGTAATAATAAAATATTGTTGTAGATATATATGATATATATATATATATGTATATATATATATATATATATATATATATATATATATATATATATTATTTTTACTACTTCAGCTTAACAGTATTTAGCTCACCTGAATCCTAACACTAGTATTATGTAAATCGATTTGCATGCATCTTTTATTCAATAATAAATTGTTATAAAAACTTGTAATAATATATTTATGTTAATAAAAATTATATAAAGAGACCACAAAAGATAATATTGAAGATGTTTATTTGTGACAATGACTATCAATATATGCATACATATTCATATTTACTTGCTGATCAAATATGCAATAAATGGAAATGATTTTAAGCATGGAAGTAACATATCTGCTTTTCAGGAATATACACATACATTTTACTTCTATAAATATATATGGAATGCAGAAGAAAATGTCAATGCAAAGCATTTAAAGCTTTATCAGTAAAGACGTAGTTTGCTTTTTACGCATTTAAAAAAATATTCAAAACCTTTTTTCTAAAATTATTTTTAAAGCTTTTTCATTAAAATATTGATTTAAAAAATATATTTTGAGCAGTACTTTGAATTTGGTGTTTATAAAAGTTCATTTTAAAATATGGTTTATATATAAATATAAACTACTCATAAAATAAATGTTATTGAACATTAAAATTTCAAAATATTTGTTTTAAAATATATTTTTTGAATATATTGTATTTAAATGGTCATTTTAAAAATACCTTTTACAAAATTTGACTTTTATAAATATTTATAAAAATAAATTTACTTCATTAGTAGATTGTTTAGGTTAAAATTAACTATAGTGTCCATATTCAATTTCAGCACTTTTGACTTTCAACTTTAAAAAATCTTCTTTGTAGAAAAAATATATTTTAATGGAGAAATTTATTTTAAAGGAGAAATTCTTTTTAAAGGAGAAATTCTTTTTAAAAGATAAATTCTTTTTTAATGAAAAATTATTTTAATCGAGATATTATTTTTAAATGAAAAATTATATTTAAAGGAGAAATTATTTTTAAAGGAGAATTTTTTTTATGGATAAAATCTTAATTATATGAGAAAATCTTTTTATAGAAAATAATCTTCTTTATATGATTTAAAAAAAATTACTAAATTTACCTATTTACAATTTCTTTAGCATTTACCTAATAGTTTACATCCAAATTCATACATAGAAGTGCAAACTCCACAGTACTTTTCGTGCATTGTACGACATGAAATGAGACCACATCTTTTTCTCAAAGCAAACATGAAACCGTCCCCAAGAAGAACTTTCAACATTCAACATTCCGTGTTACATTACAGAGCCGATTCCCGTACCTATCCACAAAGAAACGAACCTGTCGTTCTTTCATACATAAATCAGGTCAAAGAGCGTGCCATAAGAACGTTTAAGGCGACAGTGCTCCCATGAAACTTTCTCAAATCGGGCTTGAGTGTATTTGACAAAGAACACGTGAGCACAATAGGGGGTAGAAGTTTTGGTGACAGCAATTGTTTAAGATAGCACATAAGCCATTTGCACAGTACACATGGGATCGGGTATACTACGAGGAAAAGGATTTACTTCATCAATGGTTCTCAACATCAAATGCGTGTACTCATGGTATTTTATGCGTTCACGTATGTCTTATTAATAATGCTGTAGTTTAATACAGGTACGCATATATTAGTATAGTTTGATGATATTTTCAAACGTTAATTTAATATAAATGGAATTTAAAGAACAAGTAAAGCAAAAAAATGTTGAGAGTCATTGAAATGTTATCATATAAAGTAGTTCAAGCATCAATTATATTACACCAATACAATGCACATGTAATGAAATAAATTTGAATGTTGTTAAACTTTTAAGTATTTGTTATCACGAAAATTGGGAATTGTCATTTGCTTATGTGAAAATACGAACGGGATAGGTTTAATCTTCAAAAAATGTCATTTAGTATTTGAAATAAGCAGTTTAAAAGTTCTATGTCATTCTTTCCATTGCGAATTATTCATTACGTATGAGTGTTAATCTTGTTATACTACTATAACAGTTAAACGTTATTTTACACAAATGTTATTTATTCATAACGTGTAATATGTTTTGATGAGGTGTTTTTATTATAATTTTAATTTTTACTTTAAACTAAATTACTTTTTGTCATAAAGAAGTTAAGCAAACGTTAGTAAATTAAAAAAATCATTTTTATTTAACTTAAACTCAATTAATTCGAAACGCGCTGTTAATAATGAATTTAGCTTTAATTTATATGTAAAAAACATTCACATTACAAAAATATAACAACAATGGAACACTATTATTATGTTCGAAATGAGTTCAATTTTTGTTACTAAGTGCATATTAAGCCTCATTAATTTATATATTTTTATTTTTATTTCTAATATCACAAAAACAAGCTTAAAACCATGGTCAGATGACGATGACAACACCTGAGCTGCACCCCACGCATCTGGGAAAAGAATCATCAGAATGCGTGAAGTAAAAAATCGGAACTTTTGATTGGAAATCAGTTTCCAGTAGACTCCGTCCGACAGGAAGCAAAAGATCTTTAAATTCCATCAAATTAGAAGTAAAAGAATTTTTTGACAAATAAATAATATACGGATTATAATACCGAGACTTATTTACACAGCATTCGAAACATCCTGTCGTCATCAATGTTATTCCAATGCAAGTACCTGTCATTATGACAGGTACTGCTTGTTGCTAATGCAATGTTAAATTTCTGTACAAATATACGAATCCACTAAAGCTCATATTAAAAAAAATATATAAATCGGTCCAGAGGAAGTTTTTAACTTTTGACACAACAAATGCATATGTTTTAATATAAATATACATTTAACTTACAAGGTCAAATTCCTTTCATGTTAAAAATTATTACGACCTAGCACCCAAATTTGGTACCTATTTAGCTGCAACCAACATTTAGTGCTTAATTTCACCACATTACGGTGCTACCACTGACATCATTTAGTAGTGAAACGTTGCACCAAAACTTATAACGTTGCATAAAACTCAAAATTCGACTTTTCTTAGTATTTTAGTAGCAGTATTTTTTAGGGAAGATGGCAACCCTCCAAACGCAAGATCACAATTTTTAATTTTCTTTGTCCACCGATCGGGCTCAAAATAGGAATCTCGGACTCACCGCTGTTGTTCGTGGTTGTCTTTGTTGGAGGAGATTCCCTAGCTTGTTGATGTAACGACAGCGAAAATTTCGGTCGCAGTTAGAGTTTGAGACAATTATCGGTGAAACCTCCGCTTTTTTTCGATAAAGGATGTTTGGTTCAGCCTAGAAATCCGCCATAAATGCAATTTGCTGCAGACCTCTGTTTTGCCCCAATATATTGTAGATCGTTGAACTGAAATTTTTAGAAGTGTAGTCACCCAACCCAAAAAAGTCAGTAGATTTTGAAATTTTTGTCAGTAATTGCATTTTAAACTCAACTTCTGCAATAACGTAAAAGTAGGCATTTTTTACAGCATTCATTTCCGATAAATTACACAACTTCAATGTTTATATGATAAAGAATATTAAAAAAAGTTGTAATGTCAGAATTATAATTGCAATAAACACCCTTTGATACTTCAGAAGTCTTTGTAAAATACTACAATTACAATCGGAAAGTTTTAACAGCAATGATAAACAAAATTTTGGTGTCGCAATTTTAACATGTATAAATATATATTTTCTTATATCGTATACTACCTTTAATTCATACATTCCAAAAGTACGGTAAGTAAGTTTTATCTCCAAATTAGAAATTTTTTGTTTATGCTATTAATGTATTGTAGTTAATTTAGTTTTAAGTCCGGAATTACGCTGTTTCGAAATTAAACATTTACAAATTATATTAAGTTATTAAGTATGTTTTAGAAATAAGCATAGCTCAGATGCAAAAGGAGTTTTACTCACTCGTAACTGTTTTGGAAAAATACCAAAAAAACGCCAAACTTTATAACTTGCTTTGCTAAGCTGTAGAACATTTTTTGAATATTTTTTTGTAGATAACGTTTTTGTTTTTTCCTTATGTGGTCAAAATTGTAGAAAAAGTTAGGTAAAAGCCAATGAAGAAAATCTCATATTTTATATTTCCCTGTATAACTTGTATTTATCGTGACTAATCATATGTATTCAAATTTTAAGGTTAAAGTTTCAGTTTTATAAATATAAATTTCAATACAATTACAAGTACATTTACTTGTTCATTTACATGTTATTACATGTTGAATTACATGTTTATTACATGTTTATTACATGTTGAATTACATGTTTATTACATGTTCAATTGCATGTTATAATGCAGTACTGAGATAAAAGTTTTATATTTATAACCGGAGGGTTTATTGCCAGAAATGCACGAAACCGATTTCCGTCTTAATTAGGACTCAATGTGCTATATAGCAATGGAATAAAAAATTGCACATCTAAAAAAAATCTTTTAAATTCGACCAGACACTTCATCAACCAGAAAAATCACCGATTATTTGAAGAAAAAAAGATTTTTAGAACTAAAACTTCGTCACTTTGAAAAGCTAAGTAATTTTCAATGACTTGAAAATCTTGAGAATTAGAGCACGTATATATTTTTGAATATTTTTATGGTAGTACGATCCTGGTAGTCATTTGAACTTTACATTTCTCTGAATTTGGAAAATTAGTTTTATATAAGTGCATATTGAACATAATTTATTTTAATATGATTATAAAAGAATAGTTTCGTTCTTTCTGGGAAATCGATAAACTAAAATAATATTTGTAGCTACAAAAAACGTAGAAACTTCTTAAAATCAAATGGCAACACTCTCATTCTTTAAGAATATTGCCATCGTCAAGTCTACTTTTGTCATACTTGACGATCGTTTGGTCATTGAATCACTTAACTTTTGACGAAACAAAATTCGTCAACTTTTTAAAGAAACTAATTTATTATAAAGAAACATATAAGATATTTATAAAGCCAGTAGTCGTAAATAGGTCTTAAGAATTAATCAGAATATTTAAAACCGCAAAATTATAAAAACTAAATGGTTGCTCGTGCAAAAATTCTTAAACATAAAATGTGTGGCTTTAATTTACTTTCAAACTTTCACTAGCAACTAAAATAAAAAATATATAGATTAAATTACGCGAAAAAATTTTAAAGAACGAACTGTGTTCTAATAGTTTCAAATTTGTTGATTCTTTCTGGCAGTTATGAGAAACTAACCATTAATTCAGTTATCTTAGTAGATAATTATCATAATTTACATAAATATAACATATTTAAACAAAAAGAAATTTAACATAACACTTTTTAAACGTGTCACTAAATAGTAAATAAACGATTTTAAATCATTGGAACTTTCATATAGAATAACAAATTTCTGACGTTCATAACCGAGATTGGATATGTCAATCGTGCTATTTGTCATAGCATAACATTGTGTTCCTATATGCATTGATACCCTATACGCAGTAGATTTTAAAGACGTTGATGATAAAAATAAACACAATCTTGATGAAGAAGCCTTATTAAAATCTGTAATATAATTTAATACTGTAAATACTATAAATATGTTACATCAATATTAAAAATGTTGATGTAATATATTTGTTAGAATTTTGAAATTAAGTATTTCTGCTGCTTGTACCGTACCTTCTGTTTATTACTTATCATGTTGTCTTTGTTTATTATTTATTTTGTGTATTTACTTTATTTTGTGTATATCTGATTTTATGATATATGGAGTTTTTAAAATGTATGTATTTTATTGTATGATACTGTATGATGTGGAGGGTTTAGATTTTAATATGAGTGATAGAACGAGAGGTAATGGGTTTAAGTTAAACAAATCCCATTTTAATAGGGAAGGGAGAAAACACTATTTCTATAATACGGTAATAGACAAATGGAACAACTTGCCAGTGAATATTGCTAATTGTAAAGGAGAAACGGATTTTAAGAAGAAGTTAGATATACATTGGGGGATAGTTAAGAAGTACTAGATGGACCAACCTTGTTGGGCCTTAAGCCTTATTTTTAAAATTTATACCTAAAATTTATACTTTTTTGTACTTTACTTAATAAAATGGTTTCAAAAATTTATAAATTGATGTGAATTGAACTGAAATAATAATTTTTGCTTTGCATATTTTTACTTTTATAGCCCCTTAACTGACTCTGTTACTGAAAATGAAGTTCTACATTCAAATGAGCATTATTGCCTTTATCTTCAATATTTGTATTTGTATTTTATTGTGTATGTAGATTTTAAAATGTATGTATTTTATTGTGTATGTAAATTTGAAAATGTATGTATTTTATTGTGTATGTAGATTTTAAAGTGTATGCATTTTATTGTACATATAGTTTTATTGCGTTGTCTGGAATACCTTTGACAAAATTGTGTAAAGTGATAATAAACTTACAATTCTAATTTTTCAAAAAAATTCAATAATCTAACAGTTTTGTAAAATTTATACCTAAAATTTATACTTTTTTGTACTTTACTTAATAAAATGGTTTCAAAAATTTATAAATTGATGTGAATTGAACTGAAATAATAATTTTTGCTCTGCATATTTTTACTTTTATAGCCCCTTAACTGACTCTGTTACTCCAAACATATTGGAAAATGAAGTTCTACATTCAAATGAGCATTATTGCCTTTATCTCAATTTATAACACGAATGCAATCACAAAATTTCTACCCACTATGTCAAAAGATGAGATATTGGAAATAATTAAATGATTTTTTTCGAGATATCGAAAAATTCGAGTTATCGAAGTTCGAGTTATCGAGAGTCTACGGTATATGTAGTTTTTAAAATTTATGTATTTCATTGTGTATGTAGATTTTAAAATGTATGTATTTTATTGTGTATGTAGATTTTAAAATGTATGTATTTTATTGTGTATGTAGGTTTTAAAATGTATGTATTTTATTGTACATATAGTTTTATTGCGTTGTCTGGACGACCCTTGAAAATATTGTGTAATATGATAATAAACTCACAATTTTAATTTTTCAAAACAATTCGATAAACTAGCAGATTGGTGACATTTATACCTAAACTTTATACTTTTTTGTACTTTACTTAATAAAATGGCTTCAAAAATCTATAAATTGATGTGAATTAAACTGAAATAATAATTTTTACATTGGATATTTTTACTTTTATAGCCCCCTAGCTGACTCTGTTACTCCAAACATATTAGAAAATGAAGTTCTACATTCAAATGAGCATTATTGCCTTTATCTCAATTTATAACGCGGACGCAATCACAAAATTTCTACCCACTATGTCAAAAGATGAGGTATTGGAAATACTGAAATGTTTAACGTACTGTAAGTAGCCATCATTGTTCTTGCTTACATCATTATTAATGCATATAAAATAACTGATTGGCTTTTTTTTTTCTTATCACTTTAGCATGCAACCGATCTTTCTGTGGACGGTTAGCCAATTGTGTCGCAACCTATAGCGCTCAGCAAGTACGCAAAAAAAAACTAACTGCAGGGTGTCCATAAAATAAATTACCCTGTTTAGAAACATCTGTAGCTAAAATTAATGAAAATAATTGCGCCAAATTTCATATTAATGGTAATAAAGGCATTAAGATAAAATTTTCGTAAAAAGAAAAATTTTAGTTCCAAAAATCACCGATAGGTGGAATTTGGGCGCTGTCCGATCCAAACCGGGTATAATATATGTAAAAAAAAGTTGCGATAGCCACACAAATTAATTTAGTTATTAAACTAAAAGAAATAATCTTTTATTCATCTGAATTGGGATCTTCAGAACCACATAAACTATTTTTAATGTACTGACTTTTCTTGTATATAATAAATTGCATCCTTTCTGTGTCCTGATTCCTAAATTAGTTTGCGTGTCTATCGCAACTTTTTTTTTAATATATTATGCCCGTTTTTAGCTCGGACAGCGTCAAAATCCCCTCTGTCGATGATTTTTGGAACTAATTCTTTTTTTACAGAAATGTATCCTTAATATGAAATTTGGTATAATTCCGCTCATTAATTTTCACTACATGTGCCTCTAATCAGGAAGATTTTATGAACACTCTGTATATAGTGATTAATTCAAATTTATTCTCTAAGTTTTTATATAAAATTATAATTATAAATGAATTAATTTTTAATGAATATTGTTTTTTAAATTAATGTGTTAACCTAAATGTAATGTTTAGCTTTTGACTACCGTTAAAACTCATGAAGTAATAATTTAAAATGCTTGTAATGCTAATTTATTGCTTATGTAGTTCATCAATACTAAAGACTGAATTTTTTTTTTATCTTTAAACTCTACGCTATATTCCATTATTTGCATTATTTGTTTAAATGACAGTTATTAGCCTGTGAAAATATTCTAATTAAAAATATTATGTAATATTACTCTATATATCAGCAGTACAATAGCATTTCTGGAATATCAAATATTGTCGAAAACATAAGTAAATCATTAAACGTTTTTAATTGAAGCACTTTTACACGTCTAAGGAAATAAATTTCTATTAATCAAAAAAAATAATTAAAAGCAAGTAAAATAATAGAAACCAAAAACAAATACTCCCGTGGAGAGTATAGTATTTCTATCTGATTTATAAAATAAAATTTAACTTAAGAACACACATTTTTAATTAGCACCCACTCTATTAATTAAGATACGTAAATTAATTATGGGTTATTTGAAATCTTACATCAGGCCATGTTATGGTAATTAATAAAATGAATAAATATATTTTTTGCATTATTGCAATTTAAGGCAAAAAATGACCAAAAGTTTTACGAATTTATAAAATTTAAGTTTAAAATTATTTTTTTTAAGTTGATAGACGTGAATTTAAATATATGGATATTCTACCAAAAAATTAGATACGTTAAGAAGTTGAATACGGACAGAACTCCTTATCAGCAAAAAAGAAGAAAGTGCGCCAAATTTGAAACTCCTGCAGATGTCTGAACGCCAAATGTGGCAGCGCTATAACCACGTGATGTTGGTTTTTTTTTTCAATGTTGACACCGCGGCCTTACGAGAGTCTGGTATTGAAGGCGCTCTCTCTTTAATATTACAACTATCTGGTTTTGCCACCGTCAAAGTAAATTTTCACATTTTTCACCTTTAATATAAAATAGCTTCACACTTTTTCTATTCTAACAAAAAAACATTCCCCACCATTTCACATTATACTCAGTGAATTTCACAATTAACTGATTGTTACATTCTGATATGCGAATCAAAATTCAGTAGAAAACAATTGTTGAATTTTGCGATAGAGTCAATATTATTCATTTAAAATTGAGATTAAACACAAAGTAAATATTACTTTTGATATACACATAGAGTTATTATTTTAGGTAAAAGAGGAACATATAAAGTGCGAAAAGAAGTACAACCCTACTGGGCTTGATTGGTGTGATCAAAACATAATTGCCTTTCTCGAGTCAAATGACATTCAGAGTAAGGTAAGTTACCAATTCTTGTCACATTTACAATAAAAATTAGTGAATTGTCTATTGCGTTTCAGTAGCATCTATGCATTGTTGGTAAGTTGTTGGAATGTATATATATATATATATATATATATATATATATATATATATATATATATATATATATATATATATATATATATATATATATATATATATATATATATATATATAAAGTGTGTTCGTTCTCGCGCTGCCTGACGGAAGGCGGAGAGAGCAACTATTTGACGTCATAGTGGCGCCTTCCTTCGCCTACTGTGTCTAATGCTCTCGTTTGAACCAATGGCAAGGCTGAACTAGATGCGCGCGCGTTGGGTGATGGTGCTGCTATCTATTCGTTTTTTTGTGAACTATTAAAAAGTGATAAGCTAACTTTATTTAGTTACTTTTACTGCATTTTATGAGTTTAAATTATATTTTAAGGATTGCATTTAGTATGGAAAAATTGCAAAAGAGTTGCTTAATAAATTAAGCGTATTAAAATAATATTAGCTACCACGAGAGCATACCCATGAATTTTGAAAGAGTAAAATAGTGGTCGGAACTATCCGGTCAATGCATTTGTATTGGACATATTAAATGAGTTACAATTTCAATCAATTAAAATACGGGGACATACCAAAACAAGGACGGATTAGTAGTGAAGTTACCTGAACACAATTATTTACAGATATTTACATTATTTTGCTAATTAAAAATTAAATCACCAGTTGTTACCCAACCGGGATCGAACCTAAGTAGCAATGCTTGAAACACACAGCCAATGAGAATGATCAAAAACCGATAGTAAGGCGGAGCTAAAATGACGTCAAATAGTTGCCTTTCCTTGCCCACTTTCAAAAAGCGAAAAACGAGCGCACTTTCTATATATAGTCTTCACTATCCTTGATTAAGATATACCGACGGCAGTAAAATTGACGATCTTGCAGGCAGTGGCATTTTTATGGAGACTCCTCGAGGTAATTTGGCACATAGTCATCGTAACCCAAACTTCTGTTCAGTATTCAGAAGCGAATTGACAGCAATAGACCTGGGACTCGATGCTATTCTCTTTGAGAAGGACTACGGAGACTTATGGATTTTATCAGACAGCCGTAGCTATCTCTCCATCTTCTGAATAACTGGCTGCTTGGTGGTGACAAGACCAGTACATCTACTTTAAGATAAAAACTCGTCTTATAGAGCATTGCGTTAAGAATATTAAAATACAAATGCAACGTTAAAATACGCAATAAAAGTCCGTAATAATCCGGACATGTTTCGGGAGATACATCACCCTTCATCAGCGGAAAACTTACTTAAACTAAAAGGGATTTCTTTGGACCATGACATCCATTTTCAGTGGATTCCTTCTCATGTAGACTTACACGGCAAGGAATTGGCGGATAAACTTGCCAAGGTTGCAGACTCTCCACCCCCTCCTCTTGCGCCTTGACTTTCCTAGAACTTTACTCCAGGGAAAAATCTAAATATTTGGCTGAGTGGAGAAAGCCTCCTACCCATAATTGGTATATGGGTAGAAAGCCAGGCCTGACTCTAGACCTCCCGTGTGACAGAGGCTCCAGGTCTGCTCTTTCTAGGCTTGCTAGCGGACACATCAAGTGCCTCTCATTTCTTGAGGGCAGGAAGGTCTTCACCATCTGCACTAAGTGCCTCGACCATCAGGCTTCTGCAGAGCACATAATGGAATACATGGGCCTCTCCAGGGAGGATATCTATTCCGATCCTCTCCTTGTGCTCGACTTCCTGAGAGTCACTGGTCTTGTGGATCATTGGCAAGTTGCTCCATTTGTATTATAGAAATAAAGTTTTCTCCCTTCCCGATTAAAATGGGGTTTGTTTAATTCAAACCCATGGCATCTCTTTCTATCACTCATGTTAAAATCTAAACTCTCCACATCTCCTTGTTTGATAAATTTGAACAGTTGAATCAAATCTCTCTCTTCCAAAGTATACATATTTAAATTTCTTAATCAATCTTCTTAATTCATACCTGAAAACCATTGGACCACATTTTAGTATCCATGTGCTGAATTTTCTCTAATAAATCAATGTCTTTTTTAAAATATAGTGACCAAAACTGTACAGCATACTCAAGATGAGGCCTTTCCAAACCTCTGTACAATAACAAGATTAATAGCAGCAAATATAATGACCATCGCCTAAAGATTTGTGATCACCCTGAATAATTACAAAATATTTGTATAGATATTACTTATTGCCTTATTAAGTTTTGAAGATGCATCTTCTTAAAATTCCTTGTGTAGAATGGGGTATATTAGTGTTAAAGTTCTGACAATATGTAAGCAATTCAAACATAATACTTGAAATAGCTCGAAATTCATTTGACAATTAGAAATTAATTTTAAACAAAAAAGATGCTAAAGCCAACAATAAAAAAATAACATAATGTGTATTTTCTTAATAATTATAGATGTGATATTTGCTCTCAGAGTAAAACCTTCTTTATTGCCATTTTTGCGATTTTTTTTTATTAAAATAAAATTAAAAATACTATAATATGTTTTCTTTTTCAGGTATTTGATTGCATTGGGGAAAATACGCATACGGTAAGTTTCCAAAATTGCGATTTTTTGTTCATGTGTTAAATATTTTCAATAAAGTAATTGCTGATCATTGGTATATTTAACTGATTAAAAAAATATTAAAGAAATTATTCTTTTTATTTTATCAAAAATATTAAATATGCAATTATTACCAAAGATATTACAAATTACTCAGCAAAATGGTCTTAAGATTTCATAAATTTTTAATTAAATTTGCATTTATTTTTTATCAAAGTGCAATACACTCTTAGTATATTTAAGGCTTAAAGAAGTAAAATATAGTAATAATATATATATTTTACTTATTCGAGGTCTTTTTTCAAACACTGACCTGTATTTCATATAATGTCAAACACTGCAAATTTAAATATCAACAGTTCAGGAGGTAATAAACTAACATCTATTTGGCATTAGAAGTTAGCTTACACTGAAAATCTAAACTAACATCTGACCTTAACCAAAAAATCTCATTTAATAAAATAATCTAATATTATTACCAAACCCTTATTTAGATAAATATGTTATTTTATCCTCGTTGTAAGGTTCTAGGACGAATGGTGCCTAGACATACAAAATTTTCTAAAATGTAATAGCTTATTAAATATAATTTTATTCTGCAAATAATTCATTGTATATATTTGTTCGTTCGTTCGATTTTTTTTTTTTGTTTTGTTTGTTTGTTTGTTTGTTTGTTTGTTTGTTTGTTTGTTTGTTTGTTTGTTTGTTTGTTTGTTTGTTTGTTTGTTTGTTTGTTTGTTTGTTTGTTTGTTTGTTTGTTTGTTTGTTTGTTTGTTTGTTTGTTTGTTTGTTTGTTTGTTTGTTTGTTTGTTTGTTTGTTTGTTTGTTTGTTTGTTTGTTTGTTTGTTTGTTTGTTTGTTTGTTTGTTTGTTTGTTTGTTTGTTTGTTTGTTTGTTTGTTTGTTTGTTTGTTTGTTTGTTTGTTTGTTTGTTTGTTTGTTTGTTTGTTTGTTTGTTTATTTATTTATTTATTTACTCATACATTCATTCTATCATTCATTCATTCATTCTTTCATTCATTTATTCATTCATTTGTTTATTTATTTATTTATTTATTTACTCATACATTCATTCTATCATTCATTCATTCATTCATTCTTTAATTCATTTATTCATTCATTTGTTTATTTATTTATTTATTTATTTATTTATTTATTTATTTATTTATTTATTTATTTATTTATTTATTTATTTATTTATTTATTTATTTCAGCTTACTGATGCAGAAAATGAAGAAATGAAAAATTATGAGGTAATGTCTTTTTTTTTAAGTATTCCTTTATTTTAAATTTACTTTATTTTAAATTTACTTTATTTTATTCTATAATAATTACAAAAATCTTTTATAATACACACATTAAGAAAAATAATTTAATATGTTATAAATGTCTAATGTGAAACACTGCCTACTTTAACACAATCCCGTAATTGAAATAATTTATAAATTACCTCTATCTGGAAGAAGTAAAAATGTTCATACAAAAAAAAACGTTTTATATTTAAATTGTTTATTACTAAAAAATATGATCTTCGATTTTGATATCTAATTTCCTAATAAGGGCTTGCTAAAGCCTTCATTTCGCTCCAAAAAATTCGAAAAATCAATGTTGTAATATATAATAGTGTAATAAGATATGAATTATTATTTTATTTTTTTTGCTAACTTAAAACAAAGTATAAATATAAGTATTCATTTTAAATATGAAAAATGTAAATTGACGCTTTAATTCAAATATTGTTTATGGTAAATCAAATAAACTTTGTTTTTAACGTATTTTATAATATTTGTTTAATATTATAAAATCAGAAGGACATTCTATGTTAATACTTATAGCTTTAATAATAGTTATTAACAAATCAAATACTGAAAGTTTGTACTTTATTTTAGTCATGTGTAAGAGGTCTTTACAAGGAGTGCCAAAAAAGTGACATCTGTATTTAATAAAAAGCGTGTTTTGAATCTGTTGGTGTCTGTTTTGAAGCATGAATACTTAAAAACATTTCAATGTGTTATTATCAACAATAAAAATATCCTCATGTACTTCAAAGCCAATTAAATAAAGATACGCAAGTAGCGTGCTTTTTGCTGTAAAGTTATATTACAATTGCTTTGTATTGCTTCATCGTTATAGATCTAAAAATAGTTAAGTTTATTTTACAATTATTTTATTACTTTGTTAAAAAACATTGTGTTCAGAGTGCATGCAAAATGACGTTTGATTTGCTCACAATAAACTTTATTTTGTATTTAACTGCAGTATGATGTACAACTTAATAAAAAAATATTTTTATTAAGGTTTATTCATTCTTGATATATATATACAGATATAGAGAGAGGAAATATATCGGCGCGGAGCGAAAGGTTGCGTTTTCTTCTTTTCTATTACTATTTTTGCTTTATTCCGTAATTGTTTCTTTTTGAAAGGATGTTCTTATTTTGTTCCTTTTTGAATACCGTTCCTAATTTGAAAAAATAAATACATATATTTTCTGTATGTTTTAAGAAAATTGTGGTTTAGAGACTAATAATTTTGTGATTATTTGTCTATAAACACACACAGCTTACTTTTGCCCCATAACGGATGTGGTAAAATTTCGCAAAGAAAGTGTTTAGAAACATTGCGATTTCTCTGTTAATAATGCACCATGGAATTGGCGCTTGGACAAGATTTAATCAATATTCTAATGTATAAACTTCATGTACAATCATAGAAAATTTTATGAAACAAGTTTCTAAATAACGAAAAAAAGCAAACTTGTATACTTTTATCCCCACCTACCCTATGCTTTTGTAAAAATTGAAAGAAAAAAACTTGTACATAAGCACTTTGACTCCAAAAAGCGGAACACCACATTAAAATTGATAAATACATAAATATAAACTATTTTGGATTTTAATAGCTATAATATTGGTTACATATTGATTTAAATCAATAGATAATGCTGTTGTAAGTACATTGGTAAACTGTATGGCATAAAATATTTCTATATTTTTTAATGTAATAATATTATTGTTCATATTAATATAGTGTATATATTATAGATATTGTTGTTCATAGCATAGACTCTTTCTCTCTATATTGCCTTATAATTAATATATACAGATATTAAGTTTTATATTTAACGAATATAGAAGAAAGATATGCTATTGACAGTTATACAATTAAAAGTTCCTCATCAAACAAGCATATCTATTTTAATCGTCAAAACAATCGAGTCACGTAATTGTAAGGGAGTCAACCGGCCAATCAGAAAAAAGGAAATCTCTCTGGCTGTACCTATGCATTTCTGCCAAAAAAAAATAGCGTTTTTCCCTAAACTTAAACTTTCCAAAAGGCGGGTATACGTTTTTTTTATTTCAAAAATAGGTTGAATATCGAGAACTTTTCATTTGAAGATTGCTAAACAAATTTTAATTCGATTTATCCAAAAAGGAACATATGCACTTTTGGCACTAAAGTTATAGTTATAAAGTTATAAAGCTAAAATAAAGTTAAAAATAGTACATAGTTATGAAGCTAATTTTTTTTAATTATTATCCAAATAACCCTGGATGTAATAGTGTAATCAAAACATATAGCAGTAAATGTCAAAGCGGCTTAACTGTCGTAATTGCTAAGATTGTTTTAAATCTATTTTTTTACCCAAACCACTTGGTTATTCCTTTTTTTAAGGTTGGGGGGGGGAGTAATCCGTAAAGTAGTAGCTCTTATTAAAGAGAATTTAGGATAATATTTACATATTTAAAATGTTTCTTTGTATGTTACCCAATACGATACACTCAGTTACAAGAACTTTCATTATCTAAACCCCTCTATAAGGCAAGTTTTTTAAAACAAATGTTGTTTATAAATCAGGGAAACTTTTTTTTATGAACAAAATAATACGTTAATAGTTTCACAAATTATTTATTACCTTCTAAAAATGAAGATTGTAGTTCGCTGTTTTCTTAAAATAAGTTACAATTCGCCAATTCACTAGTAGTCAAGACCTGTAGTCCAATGGTAACCAGACGATAGTTGAAATTGTAAAGTGATTTTTAATTTCAATGCTTGGAAGGTAAAATAATTTTTTCTGCACATGTTCTTTATATAATTTTAAAATCTTAATTAATATTTAAAATTATTTTCTATTGTTCATTGAATTATTTTATTAGAAAATATTAATGCAAATGTTCTTTCCTTAAAAAATTGGCGTAATTTTGGAAAAATAACTGTTTGATTTTCATGCTGCCATCTGCCGTGTTCACATCAAATAAATATTCCTCAATTGAGGGGGATGATCTGATAAAGAAAATAAGAAAAGAGAAGTAGATGAAACTACTAAGAACGTTTAAAAAGGAGACAATAAAAAAGTTCATAAATTTAAAAGTCTCTTTAAAATAACAAAAATTATTTTTCTGGTTCAATTACAAACAATTGAATAAAATTTATTCAAACTGAATAATTTTTTTTAACCTCGCACAAAATAAGCGTTCGAAAATTAATCAAAGGGAACTGAATAAAAGGAACTTTGTAATGGCTCTTTTTCAAATATTCTTAAAGCAAATAACTAAATTCGATTATACTAAGTTTACATTAGCTATCCTGTTGGATGTATTAGAATACCTCATTAGAAACAAATGGATGCAATGTAAATATGAGCTCCATTTAAAGTAAAATAATATTTTTAATAATTATATTTACTAGGTGTTACCCGCGGTTTCACACGTGTTTATGAAATATTTCTCCATTTCCTCGTTACTCCCGTTTATTCGTTTTCTGTTTTTTCTCGAAGGTAAAATAACTGGTTTATTATTCAGAATCGATTTACCTATATCAAACGAACCTTTTTACTACTACTATCGTACAAGCTTAATCTGTTTCTTTAAAGTTCAAGGTTCATTTGTTCTAATTGATACTGTATGTATGACATTGTATTATTATTATTGTACGTATCTTCATTAACAGCAACGTCTATTTGTAGAAAGCTTTTTAGCACCGTTTTTAAAATACGACACAAATATATTTTAATTTATTCCAACTTTAACTGTTTAAAGTATACCATAAAATCTATCTGTATAAAATAATTAATGTACGTATACATTAAAGTGCCAGCCTTTCAGATTTTTTTTTATAGTTTGCACAGAATATAATTTAATTGTAATTTAAAATTAGTTAAACTCTTACAAGATAAATGATTTATAATTTATAATTAGATTCAAAAAGCTGATTAAATTTTTAAATTGCAGATAATATATTGATACTAGGACCTTACCAGAAGGGTGTACTAACACTAGTATTATTTAAATCGATTTGCTTGAATTTTTTTATTCAAATAATAAATTGTTATAAAAACTTTTAATAATATATTTTTGTTAATAAAAATTATAAAAAGAGACCACAAAAGATAATATTGAAGATGTTTATTTGTGACAATGATTATCAATATATGCATACATATTCATATTTACTTGCTGATCAAATATGCAATAAATGGAAATGATTTTAAGCATGGAAGTAACATATCTGCTTTTCAGGAATATACACATACATTTTACTTCTATAAATATATATGGAATGCAGAAGAAAATGTCAATGCAAAGCATTTAAAAGCTATATCAGTAAAGACGTCGTTTGCTTTTTACGCATTTAAAAAAAATATTCAAAACCTTATTTCAAAAATTGTTTTGAAAGCTTTTTCATTGAAATAATGATTTAAAAAATATAATTTGAGCATTACTTTGAATTTGCGGTTTATAAAAATTCATTCTAAAATATAGTTTATATATGAATATAAACTACTCTTAAAATAAATGTCATTAAACATTAAAATTTCAAAATATTTCTTTTAAAATATATTTTGTTAATATGTTGTATTTAAAAGGTCATTTTAAAAATACCTTTACAAAATTGGACTTTTAAAAATATTTTTTTTATTTACTTTATTATTAGATTGTTTAGGTTAAAAATAACTATAGTGTCCATATTCAATTTCAGCACTTTTGTCTTTCAACTTTAAAAAATCTTCTTTATAGAAAAAAATTATTTTATTAGAGAAATTTATTTTAAAGGTGAAATTCTTTTTAAAGGAGAAATTATTTTTAAAGGAAAAAATCTTTTAAAGGAGAAATTATTTTTAAAGGAGAAATTATTTTTGAAGAAGAAATTATTTTTAAAAGAGAAACTTTTTTTAAAGGAGAAAATCTTCTTTATTATTTCTTATTATATGAAATCTTTTTATAGAAAAAAAAATCTTGTTTATACGATTTAAAAAATACTAAATTTACCTATTTACATTTTCTTCAGCATTTACCTTATAATTTACATCGAAACTCATACATAGAAGTGCAAACTCCACAGTACTTTTCGTGCATTGTACGACATGAAATGAGACCACATCTTTTTCTCAAAGCAAACATGAAACCGTCCCCAAGAAGAACTTTCAACATCCAACATTCCGTGTTACATTACAGAGCCGATTCCCGTACCTATCCACAAAGAAACGAACCTGTCGTTCTTTCATACATAAATCAGGTCAAAGAGCGTGCCATAAGAACGTTTAAGGCGACAGTGCTCCCATGAAACCTTCTCAAATCGGGCTTGAGTGTATTTGACAAAGAACACGTGAGCACAATAGGGGGCGGAAGTTTTGGTGACAGCAATTGTTTAAGATAGCACAGAAGCCACTTGCACAGTACACAGGGGATCGGGTATACTACGAGGAAAAGGATTCACTTCATCAATGGTTCTCAACATCAAATGCGTGTATTTATAATATACGTTCACGTATGTCTTATTAATATTACTGTAGTTTAATACAGGGTACGCATAATATCAGTATAGTTTGATGGTATTTCCAAACGTTAATTTAATATAAATAGGTTTTAAGTACAGCATAAAACTGTTGAGAACCATTGAAATGTTATCATATAAAGTAGTTCAAGCATCAATCATATTACACCGATACAATGCACATGTAATGAAATAAATTTGAATGAAGTTGAACTTTTAAGTATATTTAATCGATTGGTATTAAAATTGGGAAATGTCATGGAATCAAAGCATTATTGAGCAACGACATGACATTAACCATTACATTCATATTACTTAAAAGAGAGATGACATTAAGTTATAAATCAAACATTAGAAAATTGATTAAGCGATTGATTAAGCAACATTAGAAAGTTGATTAGACGAAAAAAATTATATTTTGAACAGTACTTTGAATTTGGAGTTTATAAAAGTTCATTCTACAATATATTTTTTATAAATGAATATAAACTATATTGTAGAATAAATTACAATATATTTTTTTACTCTTAAAATAAAATTTATTGTTCATTAAAATTTTACATGATTCACTTTGCGATTTTGTGCTATTGTATTTTTATTTGCGTAGTCATGTTTTTTTTTAATTTATTTATACTGTAATTTAGAACGATGTTTGATTAAACTCTAATTATCACAACTAATTCATTCAATTAAACATTATTAAAAGTTTTTTTTAATCGCAACTTTCAACAATATTGCACAAAGTATATTTTTATAGTTACTATATTAAAAGAATTAATAAATTAGAGAGAGAGAGAGTAGTTAAATATGTAGATATATTATTTAATATATTCCAAAAACTACTATTGTTAATATATTCTCTATATAAAATATATTGATTTCTTTTCCATTCCCTTACATGTGCATTGCATACTTCATACTTTTAAAATTGCATAACGCATGTTGTTTAATATATAACATTTTCCTTCAATACATGAAAATGATCATTTATTTACATATCAGAAGTACAATTTAATATTATAATACTTGAGGATAAAAACTTATTTAAGGTAAATTTAATAAGCATTTATTTATGGAAAATATGTATAAGGGAGTTTTATTTAAAAACATACAACAGTATTTTTCGTCGAAGATTTTTGGTGTTGACCCTTATAAAATTTTTGAAATGTTACTAAGTCATTGAAAAAGTTTGTGAGTTTGAAAGATATACATTTATGTTTAAGAAACTATTTAAGAGAATAGCTGCAGATTCTACAATTTTTTTCACATTTTAAAATAAACATATAATGAAAATATTTTGTCTATTTCACGTTGAATGACGAAATTAAGAATATTTCATATCACTTAAATGTAGTTGTAAAAAGTTAATTTTGTTCATTTAAAATCTCTTTTCAATATAATTCCTATTACATTTTTGAAAATGAATTTAAATTTTACCCCAATTAAGATCATATGTGCAAGGTATTGAATAAACATAATACCTATTTCTAAATGCGATTTAAAAACCCAGAAATATATTTAATTTTAAAATTATTTTTTAAGTTAATAAAATACAGCTTTACTTTGTCAATTTACAACTAAGGTTTGGTTTTGAAATAGTTTACGAAATAAAAAAAAATAGGAATTATAAAAATATTCATCTGGTTTATAATTCAAAATTAAAACTGAAATTTTTTAATTGAATATCCTTAATGCCAAAATATCTAGATATTATCCTTTACGGACTTCTTTGAATTATGTTTCATTCAGTTATATAAAAGCAGTTTCAAAGTTTTAAACCTAATATTTTAAAATCGCATGAAATAATTCTAATAAAAAATAATAAAATGAATTAACTTTTAATTATTTTTTTTCATCCTTACTCAAAAATCATTACATTTAGTTGTACTTCTGTTCTCAAATTAATAGCCCGCTTTATCATTGGCTGCCATTAAATTTTCCCAATCAAGATCTCACCATATGAATTTAGAGCATCTAACAGATCATTATGAAACAGCGCAACTGTTTCTCTTGATCTTTTTACTCTTTGCAACATTAGTGTTACTCTTCGGCAAGGTGTAGAACGGCAAAGAAGTGCGACGCTTCTGTGAAGCAGGATTAAGATCATATGGAAAATTCGCCATGAGCAGAATTTCCTTAAAGATCCTTACAATATTGATATTCTCTTTGGCAGACGACTCTACGAACCGGTTTTCCCAATCGATCCCAACAATGGTATCTGCCAACTCCTTCTGCACCACCCTCTGGTTCTCCAGATCGCACTTGTTGCCCACCACCACAATCGGCGCATTGCCGGACTTGTGCTCCATCAACAACTGCTTCAGCCTCCCCACTTCCTCGAAGGATTCCTCGTCGTTGATGGCGTAGACAAGGATAAAAGCATCTCCTGTCTCGACTGCCAGCTTTCTCATGGCCGGGAACTCGAAAGAACCGGACGTGTCCAGTATATCCAGGACAAGTCCGGTGTTCCCCACGTCGTATTCACCTCTGTAGAGCTCCTCCACCGTCGGGATGTACTCGGCAGGGAACATCTCGTACAGAAACTGGTGGACTATGGCTGATTTGCCCACCCGGGCCGCTCCCATGACAACCAGGCGGTAGTGGCCTTTGATGTCGTAGCACGAGTTCTCGTTCACGCTGTTAAGCGACGGCGTGTGCGAACTAGGCATGGTAGTGGTTGATGTGTTAAAGGGTATGTGTAAACGAAAGGGGCAATTGCTACTCCAGACTTCGAGCGGGTGTGGTCTGTTGCAAATGGATATTGCTAATGGAGGATTTTGACGGGAATTAGTTAGTGTTCTAGAGAAAGATACAAAAAGGAAAATTAGTATATATGAAATAGTATTAGACAGAAGTCACAGAATGTCGAATACATCGAATTACACAAAACATTACACAAAATTCATAGAATAGTTGTATGACAAGGGGAAATGAATATTTATATTTATTTATTTTGTATCATTTAGAAAGTTGTTATAAAAGATCGATTTCAAATTCTTTTTATTGTAATACCAAATGTTTCGGAAGACAATAACTTTAAATAAATTAGAAGACAGATTTTAATTCTTTGAATTATTAAACCACGCGGTTTCGAATTCATTAGTAATATGCTCAAAAAGGGATCATTCTATGCGGTTACTTTTTAAATAGAAAAAAAATTGTTATAAAAGAACATATTAATACACCCTTCTAATAAAACAATTAAAGAGTTTTTATTATCAAAATAACATGCTTGTAATATCTATTGTAGTTAAACATATGTTTTCTTCATTAAAATAAATTATTTTGACGTTAATTTTATTTTTAGAGAACTTGTATCAAAAACGTAAATATTGGTAATCGCAACGAATTTTATTTAAAATTTTTACCCTTACAAATCGCATGCTATAACAATCGAAAAAGCTTAGAAGTATGGATCTCTAAGTTAATAAATTTATTTAACTAGTCACTTATATCCCTGAATTATAATTGTTATGCGTATTTTATTTACACTAGCCTTTTTTCGAATAATTCAAATATTTTAACATATACATTGACAATTTATAAATATTAACGTCAATAAATTCAGGTTTAAGTCGGAAAAATAAAGTTCAATTATCCAAAGTAGGAACTTTCATTTAGTACAATATAACAGTTGAAACACAAGTCTTTTGTTCACCAAAAAACTTATTTTACTGAATATAAGGCTACTTACTATGAAAGCTTGTTTGTCCCCTGGTTCGATGGTAAAAACAAGAATAAATCGGTACTCATGTAAGATCAACTACGAGCACGTAGCCTGCAAAAGAGATCAAACAAACGAGAGAGAAAACGGTGTTACTCGTTTTACTTTCGTTGTGTCGAGATCCTTTCAACAAACAGAAATAATACACAGTTCGGACTCGAACTTCCCGTTAAAAAGAATTCATTTTTGTTATTATTAAAAGTTTTATTGAGCTTCACTCGAATGTAAATACTAATTACACACTCTTTGTAACCATAGTATCTTTCAAAATCCGATTTCCCCAACTTCTGTTTATTAAATAAAACCATATTTATTATTTATTAATTAAATCAATCAATTAAAAGAATTTTTTGTTACTAAAATAAATTAATTTACAGCCAACATAATTATTAAAAATTAGTTGTAGCGAGATTTTATACCCGTTCAATACTCCATTATTGAAAATCAAAAGAAGTTTTTACGTAAATTTTAGATATTTAAAAATTTGCATTGACCATTAATTATTTCTTAAATTTTAGATATTTAAAAGTTTGCATTGACCATTAATTATCTCTTAAATTTTAGATATTTAAAAGTTTGCATTACCATTAATTATCTCTTTAATTTTAAATATTTAAAAGTTTGAATTGACCATTAATTATCTCTTAAATTTTAGATTTTTAAAAGTTTGCATTGACCATTAATTATATCTTAAATTTTAAATATTCAAAAGTTTGCTAAGTCACTATCCTATAGTGATTTTGTTTTAATTTACATTATAGAAATTCGACTTATTATCTTTTATTAACATTAATTTATAAATTATTGTTAATGATAATATTCAAACTATATTATTCACAGTAAGTAATTATCCCAATGTTATGGAATTTCATGTACTTCCAAAATTAACTGACCTAAATTATTTAGACTATTTTCTAACATATTAAGTATTATATTTTATATTAAAATTTACTTTCAGGCGTACAAAAGGTGCCAGTAAGTCACTTTTTTCAATTATAAAATGTTCATATTCTAATAATTGAAATCATATTTTAGCATGATAAAAAAATCATAATAAGAACAAATAGATAAAAAAAAATCTGTATAAAATAGGTCATTTAAAAATTGACAAATAAATAAAAAAAAATGTTTCAAGGGAAGCTGTTCTTCGATCTGAAATCAAAGCAGGTGTTTGTATAGATAATAACAAATCTTACTTTGAAGCCATCTGTTCATATTCCCTGACAACTGTGTCATTTAGTAAAAAAGTAAAAAAGATAAATCGTTCTCTCAATGAGGTAAATATTCCGATTGACTTATCGGTATGTTGCTACGCACTTTTGAAAATTTAAATATAAAACGAATTTATCCTGAGACTGTCATTATCTTGAAGTTATGTTAATAAGGATTTTAACTCCCTTAAAAAGCATGACACATTTTAAATAAAAGTATTACAATAGTAAAATCGCTATTGTGATTTCTTATTACATAATTGGCAAGTTAAATTAGTCAACACCATTTTGTTTTATATTTAAAAAAAAATATTTTTAATTAATAAAAAAATTGAGACATTTTTTATCTACTAATATCTACGGATATTAAATACTTTAAATAACATTCTTACGAAATACACTATATTTAACGGTACTTGAGATTGTCAACAGCATTCGAAATAACATACACTGAAAATCCAAATATATAATTTTAAGGTATTTCAATATAATTTATTGATAAAATCATGTAAAACCTCAGATTTTAACTGAATGAAAAGTTTTAACAAAATGAAAAATGATGAAATAACAATGAAATGACTTGAACTATTTTACGATGCATTTTATTTTAAATTATTTATTTTCTTTGCTTTTTACCCCCCCCCCCCCCCCCCCCCCCCCGACGACGCCCATAGACGTGATATCACGTCTGGTTTTCCAACAATGCACTTAATTTTAAAATTCATAAAAATATTCATATATACTTTTTATTTAAAGGTTTTGAGATACAATTCACAAGCTATCTTTTGACAATTAATTTTTTAAAATTAAATAAATTAAAATAGCCTGTACAAGTAAAAATATTTAAACTTTCAAGCAGGAAAACAACTTTACACTTGCAAAAATTGCTTGAACGTTCAAATACAAAAACATTTCAAGCCTTCAAATTTAAAAAATAAAAAACACTTGCAATTATGCTCTAACGTCAAGCAATACAAATCATTATTTTTATTTAAAAATTCACAATTAAATTAAATGTAAAACTGTCTAACAGTAACCAATACCCAAGCATAATAACAACAATACTATATCACTATTTAACCATACAAAACTACACAAATCAATTCAAATTGACGAAAACAAAAACCGTCCCAGATAACCTACCTTCCTTTTGGCTACCAGAGAATTCCACAACAAAGCAGCGAGTTGGCGACGAAAGTTAAGAAGTCCACTAGCTCCTGTGAACAGCATTTGCGTTTCTATCTCCAGCAACACCGGACTGCAAAGACACGAATGTTTCTAGTAACTCGCCCCACGGCGTCTGCAAGCTTGAAGCACAGGAACAAGAAGAAGTAAACCATGAGAGTGCCCCGACTTCCTTATATAACCATGGACTCTACCTGTGCCACGCATGTGCCGAACTTTACAAAGAAACTGCTGTTGGGAAGTAGCAACATTCGATGGACGCTTATAGATAATATAAGCAGATGCTTTCGAAGGATATCGCTTGGAGGGGGAGGGGTGGTGGTGTTTTGAAGAGACATAAATAGACCTTCGAGAGAAAGGTTTTAGTGCTTTTGAGGGTATTTTTATTTCTTATTGTCTGTTGAACGTGAGTAGATCCTTTGAACGGCTAAGCGTGACCTGTAGATCACGTGTCGATGTAATAATAGACTTGAATGGGTGGTTAAAATTCCTTAATGAACAAGTTCTCAAAAAATCGCTCATTAAGGAGAACTTTTTATCTTAATTTTTGATATTTTTTCGCGTTGTGTGTACTGCGCAAAATTTGCCAAAATGTAGTATGTTATTGTCTAAAAATATTATTCTATTTTAAACTTTTATCGCAGTATGCTATTTTTATGAGCATGAAAGTAGTATCTACACAGGTGGATCTACACAGGTGGTTTCGGAAGGGAAGGAAAATATATTGGTGGCCATCGCAACTTCTCCTTCCTTTCCACTGAGCTCAAATGAACACTGGAGTGACGACTCCAATTGGGGGGAAATGACCCTGGGGTTTGATGAATGCTGTTCGGAAGACAAGGTTGAGAAAACATTCTACCTTAGTTTTTGCACCATTGAGAATTTGATTAATTAATTTGTATTTTTTTCTTTGTTTCGTAAGTAAGAAAGCAAGTATGGCAAAACATTAAATGCGTAACGTTTAATGCACTTTGAAACGCAGACATATAATTTTAAGACTAGGATATCAGCACTTCATCCAATGCCAAACACCATTCAAAAGGACTATATTTTCTGCATTGGCTCAAAAGGGTGTAAAGCGGTCGCACACTCGTAGTCTTCTCTCCAGTGATTATTTTAGCTCAGTGGTGTAGTACGACTTTTGGGCTTAAGAGGGCAATATATTTTACGTGATGTTTAAGAGTATATTCATTTTTCAGTAAAATCTAGAAAAAGCAATAATTTAATGATGGTTTTGTTTATTAACCTCCTTAAAGTAAAATATAACTGTTTAGTTTTGTAGTAATCAAAAAATATAAGCACAGATTATTGAACGGAGAAGCGTCTTAATATTGTTTATTTCCTATCCATCTATACTGCCATTGTAAAATTTATTTTAACCAAAAGTAGGTAGACACTGCAGACCATGATACAAAAAAAACATAGTGTTTTTTTTTTTTGAAATTTTAGTTAAATAATAAAGAAGGTTTTAAAAGTTAATTAAAATGTCTAAATTTTAAATAGTTACATTTTAAAAGCCTATATCGCAGTAAGTTATTTAAACATATTAAATGTAATTATATACAAAGTTATAATAACCAAAACATGACTAAATACTTAAACTTGAAAACTGCATACAAATTACTACTAAGATTAATTATGGCATGAATTAATCTCCAATATTGACTGGAAATTTTCAAAATTCAAATCAGTTGACCTGTCTTAATTCCTAGCTTTCTTAGAAATTAGAAGAAAATGTTGAATACAATTTTATGTGTTTCCAATTAATGCTCTATAAAATTGTTTCAGCCAGACAGATATTTTAGTCAAAAGTTTTGGCAACGAATGTTTTTTTTTTTTTTGCAAAAACAGATAGAAAGCATCCTCATTTTTATAAAATCCAAAGTTTATATATTTTTTTTTAATATTTTTTGACATATTTGGTTTTGCATTAGGATTTCTAATATAATATTTTAGTTGTTTAAGGGATACCATTCTTTTCATTTTTTTTTAAACTATCAAACGTTTATCTTTTCATTCATTTTTGCCGAATTATATATAATAGTAAAAATAAATTTTTAAAACAAATTGCACATTAGTTTATTCTTAAAAAATAATTTTCTAAAAATGTGTCAACCACAATGCAATATATTTCACCGTAAAAGTAAAAACATCTGTGACCGTTTAAATCTATTTTACTTATCCACATTCATTCATTCATTAATTCTTGGAACAACTGCCCGAAATCGAAACTATTAATATAGTTATATTAATAACTATAGTACTATTATTTTATAGTTTAGTATTTCACAATGAAACATTTCCAATAATTATATGATTTATCTAGAAAAAGACGGATTATTAGGCGAAATCCTTATACCTGATCGTACTTGCGATACATATTCTAGCCTTTCTTAGATATAGATAACCTAACCCCTAAACGATATTATGCTTGAAGGGGACGTGATAACCCAAAAATTATTTTTTATAATTTGAGGTGAAAATAAATAATGTTGTGATGGTTAGATGTATATTATTCAGGGAAAGATTTTTTTAAAAAAGATAATTATGAAATACCTTCAAACTTTCTCATAAATTAAGTTTTGTTAAATGTTTCGTAGATATAAAGCATTTGTCAAAACGCTTCTTCTTTCATATTTTTTTTTATTTATAATATTATTATTTTTTCATCGAATTTTTTTGTATGCAATAATAGTTTATGCTTGGTAACTTTAGGGATAGGATTTTGTATATGAGGTTAAGTTTAGGGGAAAAGCAATAATAAGTGAAAACCCAGCCATATTTTCCCCAAAAAAACACTAATTCTTAAACATTTTATTTTTTGCAGCGAATTGTTTTGAATGTTTTTAATTTCATCCCTAATTCTATTCCATGTACATGTATGTTCAAGTCAAAAAACTGTCTTGCTTGATAATAAATTAACTTGATTCATAAATATTTGTTTGAGTTTTTACATTTTAAGTAGGTGTATGTTCCTAAAAACTGCAAGCTCATATAAATGGATTTAAAGATTTCAGTATTGCATATAGCATATATAATAAGAAATTAAAACATTGTTTATAATATGAATAACATTTATTGAATCGTTTTAAAACTTTGGCAAAATATGCTACATCGTTCAAACATTATTTAAAACCAATAAAAAAATTATATTTTCATCGATTTTGGGATACCAAGTCCCCTTAAACTTTTAAAAACGTTAAAAAAAATTAAGAATCAGTAAAAAAAATTATAAACCAAAATTTAAAAATAAACATGGCCTTTATATGATTTGACTCCTTAAAACCTTAACAAAAACAGATTTTTAGGAATATCTAATGCCCTCTACCGGAATATCCCGAATCTATTTCGAGATGCGAGATGAAAGAGATACAGTGAGCGTTCCACAATGCCCGTCATGTAAACGAATTTTATTACCTTATTTTTATATTTCCGTTTATCCCATTGGACAGATGGTTCACGTGACTCCGATTTCCACGTGCAGACTGCCTGAATGAAGTCTTTTTATAGCCACTCCATTGTCCTTTTCCCTTAAACATTAGGCAAGGTAGACTTGGCACATTACTACGCAGTATCGTCTCTGGAAAGTTATCTTAATCTGCAAGGGCCATTTCTACATGAAACCTATTTATTTTTAGTTTGTTTGTAACGAATTGGTTTTCATGTCCCATATACCACCAGTAACTCATGTAGTAAATAAAGCCATCGAAATACTATACGGTTATGGTGTTCATCAGCAACAAATGAAACTGTTCTTTTTTTAAATTCTCCTATGAGATCTTTAAGAAAGAAGATATTGAAAGATAGAAGAAGAAGAATCTCCTAGAAGATATTGAAAACGAAAACAATCAGATGCGGCTGCTTTGGGGCACGATCGAAAGGGTTATACCTAAAACTTTGTGACAAAAGTTTATATCTCGCAATTCTATTTCATTTTCAATTGAAAAACATTTTTATTTGTGTACCTTTTGCTTTTCCTGCCTGTTGGGGTATGTGACTTTATGTAGACAGTGATCTTGTTACTGTATTTTTTTTATTTGTTATTATATATAATTAATAACATTGAGAACACCCACCCTTCCTGAAGATATCTCCAGATCAACCATAAAATTTCCAAAATTCTCAGTGACTTCGATATACGTTCCATTTTTTTTTCTCATATCAATAAAATCACTTTCACATACCTTAAAGATACCATTAACGA
This sequence comes from Troglohyphantes excavatus, assembly GCA_963932185.1. Lineage (NCBI taxonomy): Eukaryota > Metazoa > Arthropoda > Arachnida > Araneae > Linyphiidae > Troglohyphantes > Troglohyphantes excavatus. The sequence continues at coordinate 29,947,602 of OZ010675.1, forward strand.
CATTAATAAATGGAGCATATACCGTATCTCTTTTCGATGTGTAATATCGAACATTGGTCAAACAAACAGAGCATTACAATTTCGCGTCAAGGAGCACAAGCAAGCAATAAATAAAAAAAAAGTCCTCCATTGCCAGCCACTCTATAGAACATACCACATATTTAATTGTTTTAACCCGCATTTAATTTGCAAACCCATAATATCATGCCGAACTTGATTTCCTGGATGCCTTTCACATGTTTAGTAACATGGATTCGTTAGTTAATGAGACCTTTGCTGTTCCAATTTTTCCCGCTTGCCTAAAATAGTTCACTCCAACCAATTGAAATAATTGTTGTTCTTTGACAACACTTTCATTTCTGGATTTATTTTCATTCTGCTTAGCACATACTGTTTGTTTTTCATTTCTGCTGATGAAGACAGGTGTATCTCCGTAAACATGTCCATATTTTATGTATTCTAATTTCGTATTTTACGTTGTACTTGTATGTCATATAACTTTGCATCATTTATTAATGTGGAACTACAGTAAAGTGTTGAAAAAATGCTAAACTATATGGTTTTGAGAATATTATACCCCCCCCCCCAAAAAAAAAAAAAAAAACATTTATAACACTATTTTTTGAGAATAAATAACTAATATTCAAATACGGATTCTTATAATTGCAATAACTTGAACTATTGTTAAACTAAAAAGTTCAGCTATTGTTCCAAACGACACCAATACATCTACTCCCATTGTATTCCAAACAATCAATAACTTCATTTGTATTAAGTCCTACTATCTAACTGATGCTACATTAGTTAATATCTAAGAAGAGTTTCATTCTAAAAGTCAAAGTAAAATCCCAAACTATTGTATGCCTTTTATATTCACTGCACAATTCGGTTCAGGGAATTTAAACATTCTTCTTATTAAAGATCAAGGCGTGGGATGATATTCTATTGCAGTTTTTACAACGATCTGCAATTCTACGCGTGCACTTAAGTCACGTGTGTTGAGAAGTCACTTGACGATGTTTTAATCTATTATTTATTAAACAAAATGTCTCGCGAAATAATAAACATCCTCGGCGAAATTTTATGCTGGAGATTGCTTAAAAAGAAATATACCGCTATGGATTTTTATGGAATGAAAAATGCTAAATGGAAAATTATAATTGCAAAATGGTAATGAAAATTGCTTATTCTAAATTTTAAATAGCATGTACGAGCGTTTTTGTATTTTTAAAAAATTGAAGGGAAAAAATGCAACGTGGACGGAGTACCTAATGCAACGTTTCGGCATCGTGGGTAGGTGTGTAGTAACAAAAATACCTCTAAATTGATCCTTTAAGATTTGGAACATAATTTCGCATATATTTAGAATTTTAACAATTAGAAGAAAATGCATATACACATTACAAATAGAAATACATTTGCACAATTTTGGACTATCAGTTGCCTAGAAGACAATAAATTAGCCCAATAAATTTTAGAACATAATTTTTCAATATTTTTCCAACATTTGAAAAAGAATGTTTATGGGACTACAGGTCGCAAAGTTCTAAGGAAAAAAAATTAAATTTGGATCGAAACGATGAAGAAAAAACGCAGATTTTTTTTTATTTGAAAAAAATACACTTATTTGACTTGTTTAAAGTCAAATAAGTGAATTTTCTCTTCTTAACTGCTGAAAAATGTTCTGTTGAAAATTTTTAAAAAGTATATAAATTCTTATTTTTACAGTAAAGCAAATACTATTTCAGATAATAATGCTTGGCTGGATTCCATGGTATTTAATGCTTTTATTCGAAATTATAATAATATTGAAATTACAATTGCATATTAGTGCGAATTATAAATGACAGTTCGATAAGTCATTGTAAATTAAATTATATCATTAAAATAGAGAAAAGCATATTTAAGACTCTGAAAAATCAAGTTGTTAATTTTCTCATATTTATGTTTATACACACCTCTACTAATAAAATCACAGGATCGGTATTTTTATATAGTAGGTTCACCTTATATGTTCGCACTTATTTCATAAACTTATGTTCCGATTTTGATGACAATTAATAAAATTCTATTTTCTACTAAAAATTGGCTTTTTCGATATCTTATTTAGAAGATAAGCCATAACTATAAAAAAATTAACGGATTTTTTCCAATTGACATAAAATTGGAATTATTTCAAACTTATATCGGACCAATATTAATTAAACACAAACTTAAAATATTAATTCGAAAAAAGGTTTTCCTCTGTGTCTCAATATGTGAAAAAATAACCGAGTTATTACCACTTATTTCTCTTTCTTAAACACACATTTTTTTCGCATATAACTTTTTACTGTAGACACTTATTTTATTATTTATTTTAAGAAGCCAATCCTATGAGGTTCCAATGTCATATTAACCCTAGCGACGAATGATAATGTTGTTAGTTTTCTAGTGTAAATCAGATATACAGGGTGGTCACAAATTGTTGGTTAATGGTCATTGTTTGATTGTTTAACTACACATAACAAACCGTTCTTTTTTGCTGTAGTTTAAATACTTAGTTACTACTACAGCTAAGTGCGCTGAAAAAAAATGTATTTAAAAATGAGTTCTTTGAGAACAATTGCATCGTAAATGAGCGATGAATTGAAGTAACCATACTTTCTCAAAATGAGCAGTGTGATTTAATATTACTAATATCAGCTTCTGTTCAAGGCATCTTAACAAAGCGACAGGACATTCTTAAAATAGGTGTTCAGAAGATGGTTTTCTACATTATTTGATGTCGATTGCTTAAATGGAAACTGAGTTATTACAGCTCCATTATTTTACTTCCCATTCTTTTGGTACCTCCTTTTAACATTTCTTCTGCTTACCTGGTAATAGAAACTTAAATTCGAACAACTCGATTATCTTACTTCTCTGGGTACACCTTTTTTAATAAAATTTTTTCTGTTTTTAACTGCTTAACCCTGGTATTTTAAATGTTAAGGCACTGGACTGCGCTGCAGAGAATCTGGGTTCGATTCCCGGTAAGTCTTGGCTGTAATTGTGAGTATTTATTGAAAGTTATTTATTAAGGCAGTCTGTGTAGGCAAGCAATTTCTCTTTTTTATTCATTTTTATCCATTGTTCTCATTTATGAGTACGTGTCTTTTTCAAAAATGAAACTTACGTATTCGGAGCTATGTTAAGCATATAATAGACTCAAAAAACAGTATATTTTACTTATTTTTGAATACCTATTTTTTAAGCATTGTGACTGGTTTAAAATATAAGCGTAGTAGTTGGCCATAAATATTTTTATGCCAATACAGTTCAATGGATATATTTAACTATTTAACAAGCTAAACAAAAATTACTTTTAAGTACTATAACTTAATCGATAAAATAACTTTAATGATTTATAAACACCCTTTATTAGCCTTAAGAAGACATATAACAAAATCTGATTAATTTTTAAAGGACTGATTCTATTGTTCCATTTTACTGTGGAAATTCATCCATCCAAAAAACAAATATTTTTTTTTTTATCCTAAAAAACTGAAGATGTGAAATTTGTTTGATGAAACACTTTTCCATGCGTGGGTTCAAATATTCCAAACAGTCTGTCAATGAAAGTATCAAAGGGAAAAATAAACATGTGGTTTACTGAGCGTCAGAGCTAAAGACGTAGGAAGTAACTCTTCTTTTGCAAGAATGAGTCACAAGTAAAATACTTTTATGAATTTTGTAACATTTTAATAAGATCCACAAGATTGCGAATAAATCATTTTTGCGTACTGTTTTAATCACCAGCACCGAACCGGTGAGAAATATAATTTTTTCCTTATTATACTATTACAAAAATTATGTTGATATTTAAATTTCAGTAAAATTGAACTGGAGTTATTTTAAAATTTTGTTTGTTTGACCAATTATAATTGGCCAATTATATATTATAGTTATATAATATATTAGCCAATTATATATTATAGTTATATAATATATTAACCAATTATATATTATAGTTATATATATAATTGGTCAATTATATACATAATTGGTAAATATCTATAATCTAATAATATATCTAATTGGTAAATATCTATAATCTAATAATATATCTAATTGGTAAATATCTATAATCTAATAATATATCTAATAATATCTATAATCTAATAATATATTCCATAATATAATCTAATTATATATTTTAGGATTTGAGAACTTTATAAATAAAACAATGCATTCATCATTTAACTTTCTCTCAAAAAGCGTGACGTAACATTTCTACTGTTCTCATTGCCAGATTATAAAAACTTACGGTAAGATAGGGAAAATGGGTCTTAAATCTCAATTTTTGGCATTCAAAGTCCAATTTTTTATTGGAAAAAAATTGTAAAATTATAATTGTTTTATAAAACGATACACTTATTTATTGAAAACATAATCGTATAGGTTTTTTTTTAATTCTGAGGTTTATGAGTATTTTTAATGAATATTTTTCTAAGGTAACCTACTACGATTCATAGATGGGGTAAATTGGGTCACCATTGAGAATTATTGAGTTTTTAGTATAAAAGACATTATTAGAACAACCTTTTACATCAAATTAGTAACTTGAATAAAAAAGAAATAGTAATAATCTTTAAATCTTAAAACCTCAATATATTTTATTATTAGTGGAGGGTTTTTCTTCCTAAAAGCTAGCTGTAATCCGCCCTTCACTCTTTTGAAAAATCAACTACATTGTATTATTTATTTCCTTCGAAATAGAACACCTTCTAATATTCTTAATTTGTTTTGATTCAGGAACCTATGATGTATTTACGTTATTTTTCATTTGTTATGCAGACGATTTTTTTATTATATTTAAAATATTATAACTAACTTCGAATAAAACAAGCATGCGAAAGCCATTTTTTAATCGAAATATTTTCTTCTATTGACATTTAATTCGAAAAAAAACAAGGTATGTAACTTAATTATATCAACATATAAACAGTGTTAAACATATTGCATTTACTTCTTGCCATTTATAAGCTTCAAAATTTATAGTATATAATAATTGCACTTTTGCCGAAGATTGTTACATTTTTACGAATTTCCTATTCTTTACCATTAATACTTCGAAAACTCACTTTCCCCACTTTGCAACACATTGAAAAAACTAAATAAATTAGAATTTTAACATTTTTTTTCATTGGAATGCATTATAAGGGTTCCATTCTGTACAAATCTCAGGAATATTGTTAAATAATTCGAATTTTTTTTTAGTTTATATACAGAAGTTTTCGTGTATCAAACTATCAAAAAAACATTTGTATACTTAAACTAATCGATATTTGGATGACATTGTTAAAATGTACTTCATTAACAAAGTAAATTAACAAAAAAAGAACGAGATCAAAACACAAGTTTAATATTGTGTAATTCAATATTTAATTTCAAAAACACCCATTTTACCCCAGGAAATGTTTTACCCCACCTTGCCCTATTAACTAAATATTTTTATATGAGTGGATTTAATGTTAATAAACCGTATTGGCTCTTTATATACGGCCCATGGTATAACGTACACGAAGTCCTAAAAATTACAAATCTAATACTATATTTGCATCATAAAAAACTTTAGTTTTTATTGACCCTGCATGGAATTGTGACAACAAAAATATCCGCAAAAGTATGCTCAAATAAAAAAAGCTGATTACTGAAAACACTGATTAACAAAGTTTTAAAGTATTACTGTAATGCGATAACTAATATCCAAGTTTAGAAGTTAATATTCTTCTAAATTTATCCTAACTGTATTTGATCTTATTTAAAATTATCATAATTTATATACTTTAGTTATTAACTTGCTTTTAAGTTTTCATTAGATATTATAATAGCAACTCATGCTTCATATAGCACACTTTTATAATTTCAGATTTTACATTAAACATGACGATTTGAAGTAAACATGTGATTAGCAAATATCATTTATAAACCGATAATTCTCCATTATTGAAGAGCCAATCCTATTGTAAAGTCATTGAACTGGTTACATGTAAGTATGTTTATGAAATAATAACGTTAATAATAGGAATGTTTGGAAATATCGCACTTTGACAATTCTAGAATCGCTTGTTATTTTAAAAAAATATTTTTAATATATATTACATTAAACAATTAAGAAATGAAAGACGTAATTATTGTATAGTTTTTACTGAATTTAAATAGAATAAAAACATTATCAATTTCCTAAAAAAAATTCTACTTTTCTTCCTTAGATCGGTTAAAAATATTAACAAATATCAATAAGTTAAATTGTTTACGATATCACATACAATCGATATCGTTTGTGCAATATGACCATGATTGCAATGACGGCCACTTATTTTTCTTTTATAGTCATTTATTTTGAAAATATATTTCATTTCAGTCTAGTTATTTTTTTTTAATATAATCTGCTTAATATTATCTTAATCTGTCTCAAAATAAGCTGATAATCGTTCCCAATTCATTCTAGATAAAACTCAGAGTGGACTAGATAAGATATTCAGTTGTGCATACAACTTACCATGAGCAGTAATTCTTTAATAAGTCTTCATCCTTATATACAAGGTTACTAATAATTAATTATTATGTGCACAATAACGAGACACATCTTGGGGAATATACCTTATTAGCTACCGTCCCTAACATTTAACTGGTAAATTATTCGTTAAGTGAATTATTATGTACACAATAACGATACACTTATTAGGGAATATACCTTATTAGCTACCATTCATAACATTAAACAGTATATTATTCGTGAAATGAATTATTATTTACACAATAGCGATACACTTTTTAGGGAATATACCTTATTAGCTACCGTCCCTAACATTTAACTAGTATATTATTCGTTAAGTGAATTATTATGTACACAATAACGATACACTTCTTAGGGAATATACCTTATTAGCTGCCATTCCTAATATTAAACGGTATATTATTCTTTAAATGAATTGTTATGTACACAATAACGATACACTTCTTGAGGAATATACCTTATTAGCTACCATTCCTAACATTAAACAGTATATTATTCTTTAAATGAATAATTATTTACACAATAACGATACACTTTTTAGGGAATATACCTTATTAGCTACCGTCCCTAACATTTAACTAGTATATTATTCGTTATGTGAATTATTATGTACACAATAACGATACACTTCTTGGGGAATATACTTTATTACCTACCGTCCTAACATCAAACTAGTATATTATTCGTTAAACGAATTATTATGCACACAATAATGATACACTTCTTAGGGAATATACCTTATTACCTACCGTCCCTAACATTAAACTTGTTTATTATTCGTTAAGTTAATTATTATGTACACAATAACGATACATTTCTTAGGGAATATATCTTATTAGATACCGTCCCTAACATTAAACTAGTATATTATTCGTTAAGTGAATTATTATGTACAATAACTTCTTGGGAGAATATACCTTATTAGCTACCGTCCCAAACATTACACCAGTATAAAACATGTATCAACATTTTGTCGGTAAGACAACACAATTGTTTTATGTTCCAAATATTTTGAAACTAATTTATTCTTATTATGGTAACTATAAATAAGTATCTACTTAGTATATTAAATATAAAAGTTTCTTAGCAAGTTAGATACTGTTTTGTGAATTTTTAAAAGTTTACATTTTGGTTTATGTCCAACAGATTTTTGAATTAAATTTTTTTTTAAATATTTCAAATTAAGATATGCAAATCAATTTTTATAACTATTTTAACTCAATTTGTTTATTAATTCTATCACAAAAAATCACTTTAAATATAATTTATACATTTAAATTACAAAATAGTATCATTAATATATATATATAACAGGAATTAAGAATATAAAATGCACAAACAAATTTCTGATGAAAAGACATTGCATTGTGACCGATGTGTAATATTTTTTTACTTTATAAAAGTTTTTATGATAAATTTATCAAAAAATGGAACCTATTGTTTCACAACCATAAAGAAAACATTTTTATTTCCTCATCAGTCAACAAAAGAAAACAGGTAAAAGACTGAAAACAAAAAAAAAATTGCTTTCAATTCAATTTGAAAAGAAATATGAAAACAAAACGCATCGTAATCATGTGACTTTTTTCTTATTTCATAAGAACTACAGAAATGTTGTGTTAGCAACATATTTATTATTTAACTTTCGTTGACAATTTTAATGTTCGCATTTCGCCAAAATCTCATGATCACTTGGGGAATTAAGCGTCAATATCGACGAAAATAGCCTTGGCGAATAAAGATGGCTCAAAAGTGAGTGTTATCTTTAAGAGTGGTGTATTTCATGTATTTCAATAACCTTGCAAATGCTATGACTTCATGTTCTAAATATATTGCTAGTAAACTATTAATGTACATTGTCGAGGAAATGAACATCGGAATAGGAAACTTATCGTTCCATGTTGAATGTTTATTTATTTAAATAATTTAATGTTCAATTAAATTCTTTTTTCTTTATAAAATTATCCTAGTGCAATTATAAAACTTATTAAACATATTGTATAAAAATTAAAACATCTACATAGAGTTTATGAAAAAAAAATTACTTAAATTATGTCGCTGCAAACAAGAAATAATAATATGGAATAATATGATTAAATTAAGAACCTTCAAATATCTCGAAAACAGTAAGTTTTCAAAATAAGAAAATGAAATATCAACATTGTAATGTTAATGCCTTTTCAATGCAAGGTAGATTTAATTATATTTCATACAAATAATTGTTTTCAATATAAAATAATTATTTTTTAAATAAACATATTTATAAAAATAATTGAATTAAAAAAATTATTATTTGGCGTAATCTTGTTCCTGTACCTTTCTCCAACAAAAATATCATTTTAACATTTTAAACAGTGTCAATAGTCTTAACAAATTCTTTTCGCAATACACTGTGCAAATAAAATACGATTTTTTGTAATTATTTTGACATGCACTGTAAGAATTGTCATTTTATTTGAATATATGTTTATACATCTACTTAATTTGAAAATTCAGAATTTTTATTACAGCTTGAGTTAAATTTTGCAAAGTGCTTTTGCAGATTTATGTATCTCAAGTGCCATAGTCAAAGTTCATAATTAATGGATAAATAAACTTAATTATTTGAAATCACCTCACTTTAAGAAAGAAGATTAGAATTGAAAACAAAATCTCCGATAAATAGCAAGCCTGTTACCGTAATGTACAATTCAGGGAGGGGAAAAACTCCATTCAATCAAAACTGCAGCCAAAAAGCGAAATTCGAAATCGGCTGCATCGTTGTCATAGCAACCTCTATCAGGGAGGGGGAAAACTCCATTCAATCAAAACTGCAGCCAAAAAGCGAAATTCGAAATCGGCTGCATCGTTGTCATGGCAACCTCTACGTAGTATGGAGATTCCTCACCATGCTAATGCACTGCATTTGTGAGAAGGTACAGCCGAAATGAATTTTCTGGTTTTAGCTGCACTTGAGAATCGATATGCTGATTGGCTCATCCGTGAAACGCTGGGAGGGGTGGGTGAAACGCTAACTTACGAGAATATCTCCAAACTGAAATGGTTTTCGTGATAAATTTACTGTATGCTGTTGTTTCAGGACATGATCCTGCTGTTGTTTTGTTATTTAAGTTAATATTAAAATTGACCGATTGGCGTGTTTAAAGGAAAGGAGGATTGCTTTAATTTTAAAAAAATAAGTAAGTGTTTTCTATTTTTTTCGCATGTTATCACTTCGTAAAAATGGAAAGGAAACTTTGATTTGAGTAGTAAATAATAAAGAATTTCCGTTCATGTATGGGTTGTGGAAAATAAGGGGGGGGGGAGATTCACATGATTTCGGCTGCACTAACATTTTCGACCACGGGCCGCCACTGGAAAAAAAGCTATAATCTTATTTACACTGAATTACGATTCGAATGATCCAATTTGCTAAAAAATAAGTACGATGTTTCTTTCTGAATGATCCTGTGTTTTCTACATTATTAGATAATGTTCTTTTGAAAATACACTGAAATACAGACATTGCTTACGAAATTCAAGTTACGTATAAAACACTCAACGGTATTATTGTTATTTAAATATGACATTTCAATTTTTGTTTGATTGCTTTCTGCTCTTAAAGTAATTTCTCTGATCTTTAAATAATTGCTCGTGGTGCCATCTATAAACAAGAATTGTAATCAAGAAGTTCATTCAAATATGCATTTTTTTTGTGTTCTATATTCAATGGGCACACGCAATAGCTGCATTTCATTATTAATTTAGTTTTAAGCTAACAAATAGCTATAGATTTAATAATACATTTGTTTTAGGGTTTATCTATCAGCGACGTTTTCATGTTTATTTCCTTCTATGAAACATAGGAAAATTTTTTTGCTATATTTAAAGTGTTAATGTGCATTGTTAAAATTTAGGTACTCGAAAATATGTAGAATGTACTAACTTTTTTAATACAATCGATGATTACAATGGTTTTGAATAGATAAGTTTTCATTTTGAAAAAGACATGTGCTCGAACATGAGTACAATGAGTATATGCTTGCCTACATGGGCATAATCACTTTCAATAAATATCGACAATTACAAGCAAAGCTTATCGGGATTAATCGAATCCAGATCCTCAGCACCGCAGTCCAGAGCCTTATTACCAGACGACATTAAGAAGTTATAAACAGAAGAAACGATTTTATAGAAAGGTGTGCCAAAAGTAGTATGACAATTGATTTGTACGAACTCAAATTTCTATTTAAGCAATCAACACCGAATAATATGGTGACAATGTCTAAACCTAGAAATTAAATAATAAGTTATGTGTGAAGAAAATGGGATGTAAGAATAAAAAATATTTTATTGATAATACCACAATTAACTTATTCTTCATAAATCTCCAATTTTGATTACTTTTCATAATTAAACAAATTTAAATAATTCAACAGAATAAAAATTATACTCATGAACACATCTTTTCAGAATTTGATAAATTACACATTTAGTACAAATATTTATCAAAAAGCAGAGTTACTAGTTCAATTTTTGGTGCTTTCCAAAAAATTTCACCAACTGTTCGTGGCTTTTCGTACGTCTTTTATTATATCTAGTATGATGACTATGACCAACACGGTTTCTTTGAGCATACGCTAAAATTAGGCGCAACAAATCAGCAGCAGTTAAGAATGGAATAATCTCATAAGCACAGTCATAATTCAGATAGATTTTCTCATTCACGCAATTAAGGATTTGATCATTTTTTATAGCGTACACTTGCAGTTCTTGTATCTTTGTTTCCATCGTATATTTACCAACTGTACTCGCTATTAATTCAAAATATTGGGATAAGTCATTATCGATCAATATACTTAATAATCGGTTGAAATCTTTACTTCTCAGTGATGGACTGTTGCTTGCGGCATTGTGATTTGGGAAACATCTCCTGTTAACGACATAGGAAAATAAGCTACGATTGTTGCCTATGTTATTCGACTTCATCACTTGTATTTCGTGAGCGCATTTATTTGCGAAACTCATCGTTTCTTTGACGAACCTGCTTCCAACGTTCCTGTGCCTCCAAATCAAGAGCTCCATTTCAAATTTAGGATTTTCCAAAAAACAATATTTCAATAAAAGTATCAAGACATCAAGTGTGCTCTTACGTTTATCGCTGCAAAAATGATCGAAAGCAGTCAATACCAACGAATCGTCACCGGGATCGTTAGTGACTCCAATCCTGGCCCCAGCGAAGAGTAGCAGCTGGATTATATCAAAACCTCTCTTGCATCGAACGGCAGTACTTAGGGGAGTATTGCCTTCTATATCCCCTGCATTTACTGGAGATCCATACTTCAATAACAGGCTTGCAACACTCAATGTACACCTTTGAATAGCTGCCCTCAACGGAGTCTGTCCCATCCTGTTTAATTCGTCCAGCTTGACACCTCGCTTGATCAAATTTTTCACAGCGCTTTGTTTGCAGTAAAAATTGCCCACAGCTAAATGCAAAAGATTCCGGTTACTAAAATCCTTAACGCTGAAATCTAGACCTGGTAGATCAAGCAACAGCTCAATTGCCTTTATCTGGTAATTGCAGCAATACAGAGCTGATTGCAGCGCTGTGTGTCCCTCGTCATTCACAATGTCAGCTGGAGCGCCTGCTTTTAGAAGCATCTCCACCACATCAGCCTTCAACGGCATTCCCCAAATCTTTCCATCCTCCTGCCACACCTCATCGGCCTCTTCTTTAAAGTCTGTGGCACAAAGCAACGGGGAATTATGGCGCTGACATGCCTTCAGAGACGCGCCGAGTCTTAACAGCCGTTGGATGTCCTTGACTCCAGCAACAGCTCGGAGGGCACGGCATATGGGAGCTTCTCCGGCGATTCCGATCTTCAACACATCCGCCCCAGCACCAATCAATAAATCGAGAACGCCCTCTTTCAATCCGTCGTCCTCTGTGGGATCGTTTGAGACACAAGCCATTGGGGAGTTATGGTACCCGCAAGCATTCGGATGGCAGCCTCCCTCCAGCAACAAATTGAGAACATCAATCGAAGCGCCTTTCATTAGAGCATAGCAAAGAGTTGTACAGCCGAAACGATCTCGAGCTTCAACACCTGCTCCTTTCTCAAGTAGAAGTCTGATGACAGCATCATCTCTTCTCATTAAAAGGGCAACAATCAGAGGGGTGCCCCCGATTTCCTCATCATCATCTCTGCTGTTTGGGTCAGCATCGAAATCCAGTAGAAGTCTAATGATATCTATGGAAAAATATTTTGCTAATAGCATTCGGGATAAAGGAGTAAAGCCGCACTCTTCACCTTTTTCGTCGATATAAGAAGAGTCTTCTTCTAATGCTTTCTTTAATTTGTGAAGATCTTTTGAATTCCACTTATTAAATTCGAAGGTGTTCAAAAGATAATGGAAGTATCCTACATTGCTCATTCTGTACATTGCCACCAAAATATCTTCCGGAATATACTTCTTGTGTTTGGTCTTCGAATTATCGGCTCTAAGATTAAGAAGATAAAAGATTGAATTTAAAATTTAAAAAAATCTATTCACAATGAAGAATGGAAATTATATCAGAATGGAAATGAAAAGAATAAAGGTAAACTATAACTTTAATTTTTATTTTAAATTTGTTTTTGTGGCAATAGATTTAAATAAATAGACCCTTCGGCACCACGGAGTAAAGAAGAAGGTGGAGGTGCGAACAAGTCTAAAACCGGTTTGCAATGTGAAGTAAGCAATCGCTTAAAAAGTAGGAACTGGCGAAGTGTTTGACGCTATTCCAAGCACTACTTTGTACCAGTACTTGGCGATAATTTATTTTTCCCTCGTAGGAAAACTACTGCAACTAAGTTTGTTTGTTCCTAGTTTGGGGTTGCTAACTTACGTCTCATGAAATCTCGCCAAATCATCTCCACCTTTTTCTTTACTCCGTGTTCGGCACCTGTTCATATTATATTCATAAGTAAAAAACTGAAAACATTACATAATAGTTTTAAAACATGGTCACATAAAAAGTATAATAATAATGCATAAAAGTGTTTTCTAAAAAATCGCGGAAAATCCATTATTATATGAGAGTTTACATCTAGTCACCGATGTGAAGTTTAAGCGATTGTATTTTGACATAAAACATCTCAGCTAGGTATCAAAAGATACCTGGCTCATGAGATATCAGAGAAGAGACATCATTTTCAGCTTTTAGGGTCATCTATTCCGATACTATACATCCGCCACAAATAGCACGATTATCTTAAATTTAATCTCCTTTGACGGAATATTAGACGCATATGTTTGCAAAATCTTGCAATAAAGCAAAGCATGTACTGAATAAGGATGGGAGCCCGCGGAGTCCAGAATATTCGGGTTCGATGAGTACTGACATCTCCAAACCGTCGCCGAATTTTCGTTGGCATCCAATTTATATTTGTATAACTTTCAAAATCTGAAATATGCTTGATTTAAAATCAGACACATGAGGTACCAAGATAGGACCACTAAGTTATAGTTTTAGAGTAATCAAACCGCACAATCGACATACATTTGGCTTCGTTTAACAGAAAGTTAATCACTAATGCGTGTAAAATCTTGACATAAAACCAATGTAGGAGGGATGGATGGAAGCCCGAAATGTCACGGAACTGCTTGTTAATCTTTCTTCAGTTGTCGAAGATTTTTCATTGGCAACCAATACATACTTTAGTAATAGATATTGGTCACTTAAAAAAAGAGTTTTACTTTAAACGACATTTCAATATATTATATATAAAAATATGAATGGTCACAATCAAAAACTTCACCAGCCAATTTATCAAAATATCGAAATAGGGAATGATCGCCAAAATTATCGCCAGGCGAATGAGGATACTTATGATGTTATGCCAAACTCCGCTGGTCTCTATCCACAGCCCATGTGTTTTTTGTTTTATTTTAAGATTATATACGCATCGGCGCCTGATTTTCTATCGAGCAAGTCTAGATTACTGTCAATCGAACTAATTTTCACCCGATATTAATGTTCCATGAATAAATGCAAAACGATGGCTTTATCCGATACCTCATATTTCTGATATTAAAGAGGTTTCACGCCAAAAATGTATAAAATTCCAAAATTACACATGAACTAAAAATACCTGCATTCTGCAATTGTTTAATTAAATAGAATTGTAATACTGTTAAACTCAAGAATACTGGGGCACTCCTCCAAGGTATTAAAAATCAATGTTACCAAATAAGATTTCGGTACAATTTGGAAACCCTGCGTATTACTTATGCAATGTGTTTTACATTCGTTTAAGTAAACCATCGCCAAAATAGCGTCAGATATTTTTTTTATTTCGTGTATCTTATTGATTTAATATACAGCAAATAGATTCACTGCTTTATATGTCAGCGTCGGAAATAGTGATTAATCTTAAGTATAGGGGTCAACTTCGCCAAGGTGTACAAATTACAACCTAATGTAATACTAATGCAATTTGTTTAACAGTTAGTGATTACACATTGTTTTGGAGGAGTGCCCTCTTCTTCTTAAGTTTTACCGAAATGATAACCCTGAGCTTTTCACTACAAAGTTGGCTATGAAAAATGATTTGACGTAGTGGCACACACCGTATTCTTATCTTATCGAAATCAATCTTAAAGTCGTTGTTTTTCATACTTTGGAAATAAAACCATGGTTAAACTTAAAAGTATAGAGAACTCTCCGCCAAGACGGCGCCGCCGTCTAAATCACTGATGCCAAAAACAATTTCTTTAATTTGACAATACAGTTTTTTATTGTTTCAGTTAAAATAATTATTCAAAATTCAGAAATGAAGGTTTTATACCTAAACTTCGTCATAAATGGCGTAAGTAAAGCTATTAATTTATATTCATTGATTGATTAAGGCTAGAAAATGGTTCAATTAAAATATTTTAAAAAGACTATAGAAATTATGATTTTTTTTAAATATTTATAGAAATTTCTAAGAATTCTGTTTGAAGAACAAGTTTAAAATTGAAGTTTAAACATCGTTTTCGCTTTAAAAACAGTCACGATTAAAAATTCTGCTTGGTCAACAAGTCAAAAGTTTAGTGGAAATGTATACTTACTTTTAACACTGCATTCGTTTTCTAGACATTTACTTGAATATGTTTCTTCTTATAATTCTTCAAATGACTTAATAAACCAATTTAAATTATTTTTAATATGAATCAAAGAAATTATCAATAAACAATTAGAAAACGTTTTCTTCATAACAAACTTTAAACTTCGATATGAATCTTCTCGTTGAAAAAAAAATGTGTTGCCACATAATTAAGTTTAATACTGAAAACAGCCATGCATATGCAGTGATAAATTATTAATTACACTCTATGACCATTAAATATCTATAAATATTATATACTATCTGAAGTATCCAGGGTTGCTCTGGAAAAACAGGAAACTGAAGTTTTTACATTTATAAAGTTTAGCACATTTGGCGACATTTTTATTCATTTAACGACATTTTTAAACCAGTTAGCAACATTTTGGCCGTATATTCCACTTCAGTTTTATTTAATACTTCCTATCTAAAAATAACTATTAAAACACACAAAAAACTCATTTTATTTCAAAACCAGAAGGACATGATTACAATTACATTCATATGCGCAAAATAAGAAAATATACATGAATTCATTTTGAATAAAAAAAAGAACGATGATCAACGTCATTTGAGAACTTTCAAAACCCAAGCCCATTGACTTGGCAATTCATTCGGTGCAAAAAATGGGAAAGTAATAGTAACGCCACCGGCTCCATGCGAAGTGAACTTCAAACGGTTGGCGTATCCCAGCATATATATTTTGTTACTCGCTACAGCTTCTAAAGATCCAAGGGTCAGTTTATTATTCTTAGGCCAATCGAGAACGATTGCGTACACAGTAGTACCTTTCGACGTGTACCTGAAAAATGACAAACGGAATGTTAGACATAGAAATATACATCCTATTTTAGAAGACCCTAGTGTCTTTACATTTAAAAAGCAAGCTTTGGCCAAGCGTTTCAGGATTCAAATATATAATTGTATGTAAAATGTAACACCAGAAAAAATAATGTACTTAAAAAGTAGTTAAAATACAATTGAGACCATTAAGGCAATAAGGACGTGATTGGACAAATCCAAAATATCTCGATTAAATATAATGGAAGTATCTGTTAAATATAAAACAGTAGAATTAAATGTTTAATAAAGGGGTAATAGACTATATAAAAAATGCAAATAATGTACAATTTTCGAGGTCTAGAGTTAAGAAAATACAAGAAGTAAAAGATCTGCTAAAATTGGCATCATATAGCTTAAAATCAACCAAGAGTCTATGATGGTGACATCAAATATTCGAACTTGCTCAATCGCTTTAGCTCAGCGGTTAAAGTTTCACCGTAGCATAGCACCGTACTCATATATATATATATATATATATATATATATATATATATATATATATATATATATATATATATATATATATATATATATATATATATATATATATATATATATATATATATATATATATATATATATATATATATATATATATATATATATATATATATATATATATATGTATATATATATATATATATATATATATATATATATATATGTATATATATATATATATGCGAGTTTATTTAGTTGAATGATGTTAAATATCAAGCGTTGGTAACGACGTAAAAATATAGAATTTGTGAGTTTCTTTCTCTACAATTTTGTCATTTTGTCTGATTTCTTTTATAACTATATGACGCTCAAAGCCGTATATATACGTCAAGGGATCTCCAGTATTTCTCGTCATGCACCTAATTTTTGAATTCATAAAAATACTTCATTTAAAAAAAAAAATTCAAAGGGTTGAGATACAATTTACAAGTTATCGCTTTACAATTAATGGGGAAAAATTAAATTATAAAACAGAATGATCAGGAAAAATTATTTAAATTTCCAAAAAGTATAAACAACTTTACAATTGCCAAATTCATTTTAGCGTCAGTGGATTTTAATTTAAAATCTTATTTCCTTTTCCATATTCTAGAGCTAAATCTTGAATTATATATAAATTCATTCGATTCGAAAACTATTATAACAGCACAATTTTATGATTTTAAAAATTATATTTAGGGAAAATTGAAGTTGTATAGAAATAATACTTCAATAATACTTATCAATGGGCAAGTTACTTTAATTTGTTTAAAATAGATCTACGCACTATAAAAGCATTCCATTGACCTTGTAATAATATTTACAATTCCGGTTTGCAAAATACGCCAGTCATTTTTTTCTACTATAACATCTCAGGTAAAGAGATTAAATTTAAACATAATCCTCTTTTCTTGTCCGGAACAGCTGCCTACGGATGCTATTTTATTCTTTATTTTCCAAGTAAAAGTGTTTTTTCACATAATTGATCTCTGTTTTTCTTACGTAATTATGTTAGCAGCATTATTGACTGTTAAAAAAATGCTTCAGTAAGTTATCCCATTGTGATTCGAAGATTTGCGAAATATCTTTTCAGTTACGAAATATCGAAACTTTTTTTTATTTGGAATAAGCTACGTTTTAAGTTTGTTTTCAATTCAAGTTTACTTTAATTGGGTAGCAAATGTCATGAATTTTACGGTGTTAAAGATTATATTTTTTGACATTTACAACTTATTAAGCATAATTCCGCCTAAACATAACTTTTTGAACCAGACGTTAAAAAGTGTTCTCTAACACATTACTTTATATTTAACTATAAATATCGACAATTACAACGAAGAGGTGCAGGGAATCGAACCCGGATTCTTAGCACCGCTGTCCAGCGCCTTATTTCGTTAAACGACCAAAGCAACATTGAAAAGTTTTAAACATAATTTTTTTTAAAGGTGCCAAAAGTACTGGAAGTAAGATAATTGAAATGTAATCACTCAGTTTTAAATTAAGCAATCGACATCAAATAATGTGGAAAACCATCTTCTGAACACTATTTTAAGTTTGCCTGATTTTATCCAGATTGCTTGAATAAAAGTTAAGATCAGCAATATTAAATCACATTGTTCATTTTCGAGAAAATACAGTTACATAAATTTGAGTACGTCATCACGCATTTACGTTGCAATTATACTTAAAGAAAAGCTAGTCAGATACTCATTTTTAAGTACTTCTTTTTATAACGCCATTTGACAGTTTTAATAAGAAATCATTTCTGATTATTAAAGGGAGGGATGGAAGTGGTTTTTCAAAATCCTATGTATAGAGTGACCATCTTCTTGTTTTGAAGGTCAAGTGTGTGCAAAATACCTTGAAAATAATTTCCCAACTTAGGTGATATTTTACTAATATGACCATATTTTAGTTCATTTAACGATATTTGAATTCATTTGGCAATATTTTTTATTAATTTGGCGACATTTTTATTCAATTGACGACATTTCGGCGATATATTAGCGATATCCCCTTATCAGCCAATCAGAATGCATCTTTTATACAACCGCATAGCTACGCAAGATATCTTACATTATTACAATGTTAAAATATTCCTTTGTTACAATATTTCAATTAGATTTTAGTAAGAATTCAATGGGGTTAAGCGAGTTAAAGGATAGGGGTAAGGATGATGGACGTGGTTGCTCGAAATTTCATGTACACAGTGACCGTCCAAGGTCAAGTATATATATATATATATATATATATATATATATATATTATCATGTAAACTTAAATTCATTAAAGAGTTCTTACCATACACCGGGTGTTATTGTATCATTTTGAGCCTTCCAAGGGACAGTGCTGTATATGCTCTCCCCATTCGTCTTTAACCACGATCCAAATTGTCGAAGCCTCTCTTCGAAGATTGGAATTATTCGGCCATCATGTGTAGGTCCAACGTTAATTAAAAGATTTCCACCGCAACTATAAAAAGTTTGAATTATTATTTTTGTAGAATTATGGGCTGAGTAATGTACAATAATATTTCATAAATGTCTCCAAATTCTTTTGATGTTATACTAATTTCAATGGCATTATTATATTTCGATGTTATGTCATTTTCAATAACGTCATTAAATTTTAACTTTGTGACATTTTTAATTATGGCGTGATTAAATTTTAATATTATGACATTTTTAATGACGTTATCAAATTCTGACGTTATGTTTATTAATGAACGTCGCACTTGAGCTGCACAAATGTTCACGTTATGAAATTTTCGATGACGCTATTTAAAGTTTAATGTTAAGCCATTTTCAATAACGTTATTACATTTCTATGTTATGCCGCTTTCAATAATGTAATTAAATATTGACGTTATTCCATTTTAATGATGTTATTCAATTTTGATGGTATGCCATTTTCTATGATCTTATAATAATACTCAATTTTATCCGCAAAGATCATAATAAATTTGGGATATTGTTCACAACATGACACTTAAAACATTATTAAAGAAAATTTTTGCAATGAATTTTATGATTTTATTAACCCATCCTCATGTTCTCTTATTATTCAAATATTGGTTTGTTCGGAAAGTAATTTCATTTTTTCCTAACAGAGGACTTAATTATATTTTTCCACGGCCAACTTCACACTTAAGCCGCATAATCATTATATATTTTGACAGCTGATTTAGCAAGGCTTGCTTGTGAAAAAGTTCGATTGATTCTACGCAGTAGTTATGGTTGGTGGATAGTGGAAGTGATATACAAATATGGAAAGTAATAAGCAGCATTTTTGGCATATTTTATGTTTTTTCTATATAAGGTATAGGTATATAAGGTATAGGCTATATAACGTATAGGCTATACGTGCGCCTATAAGGTATAGGTGCGTATAAGGTATAGGCTATATAAGTAAAAGGTATAAATGTTGTTCAAGCAAGAAAACAAGTATCCGATGTGTATGGAGACGATGTATTAACAGAACGCCAGAGCCAAAACTGGTTTGCAAAATTTCGATCCGGCAATTTTGATGTTGAAGATGCACCACGTTCTGGAAGGCCAGTTGAAGCTGATGAAGACATAAAAAGGAATTAATTTATGCAAACCGGCGAATAACAACTCGTGAGATTGCTGAGAGATTCATTTTATCGAATTCGACCGTTCATCATCATTTGAAACGATTTGGTTTAATCTCAAAGTTCAGTATATGGGTTCCTTATGTTCTTACGGAAAGAAATTTGTGCCGTTGCGTTGACGTCTGTGATTTGCTTCTCAGACGTCAAGAAACTGATCCATTTTTGAAGCGCATCATCACTTTGGACGAGAATTGGGTTGTCTACAACAATGTTAAACGCAAGAGATCATGGAGTAAAAAAGATGAACCGGCTCAAAGCACTTCGAAAGCCGATATTCATAAAAAAAAGGTGACGCTATCTGTTTGGTGGAATTTCCAAGGAATCGTTTTAAGTAGCTTCTACCGGGCAACACAAAGATCAATTCTGAAGTGTACTGTCATCAGCTGGAAAAATTGAATAATTCACTTAAACAAAAGGCCAGAATTGATCAATAGAAAAGATGTAGTGTTCCATCAAGATAATGCGAGAACTCATAGAAGTTTGTTAACTCGCCAAAAGCTTTTACATCTTGGATGGGATATGCTGCCACACCCACCATATTCTCCAGATCTGGCACCTTCTAATTATTATTTGTTTCGGTCTCTACAAAATTTTTTAGACGGTAAAACCTTAACTTCAAATGAGGAGGTCAAAAATCACCTGGATAAGTTTTTTGCTAGCAAAGACAAAACTTTTATGAGAGTGGAATCATGCTACTGCTAGAAAGATGGCAAAAGGTGTTGGACCAGAATGGACAATATATAATTCAATAAAATATTTATTCACTATAAGTCAATCGTCTTTCATTTTCATAAAAAAAAAACGAAATTACTTTCCGAACAACCTAATATTTAATACACTTAGGAATAGTGTCTATGTTAGAAAGCGGAACATGGAATACTAAAATAGAATAAAGTACCATAACATTAAACCTATAATCAAATTCATTTTCAAAAACATGCTATTTCTTGGTAACTTGTCTAGACTCTTAACACTAAATTCCTCTTAACGAGAATATATAACGAAATATTCCATAAAATAATTTCAAAACGTTAAACTCCAGTCCATATTTCCCGCTCATTTTTGTTGCCGACTAGACTGTAAAAAACAATGATAGATAATTAAGTTAATTCCTGCATTTTCTACTATTGTAATAACTATTTTGAGCTTTCTAAAATGAATTACCTGACTGTTTCGGCTAGTGTGGTTATAAGCTCTTCGACCGTCAGATATCCAGACAAATCGACGTTTCGTCTGAAGCCCCAGGATCCTTTGTCCAGTGTCATAGCATTCTCCCATTTGTGAGTTTGCAGAGTTTCTGGAAATTGCATGAAAGACGTTCGATGATTGGTTAAACATCATTCGTAGAACTCCAAATAAAAATTGGGATACTTGTGTAAATAAAATGTGTAATAGAAATAGTGGTTAATCGGAATTCGGATCTTTATAGACTGATACTTTTAATTTTGTTAAAATGTTACTGAGAAAACCAATTAAAATTACTTTTAAATAGAAATAATCAGGAAATATTTTTATTTCTTAAGTACAATTCTGACAATTCGCTTCAATGAAGATAATAGAAGGTTTAATTTAACTTTCTATACGTTTACTCTTAAAATAATAACAATACATTGAAACATCCTAGTAAAAAAAGATGACGGTCCATTCAAAAGTACTGTACTGTAAACGAGATACCAAGTTTCATACCTCATAGACAGACATACAAACATCGTGATCTCTTAACGGTTGTTTTAAAGGACTGTTATCGTCCTTCCCATTTCACAACTTGCTACATTTATATCTCGATATCAACAAATAGTAGACCGTCATCTATCATCGTTTTTCTCATTGACAATTTATTCATTTAAATTATATATATATTTAACCCTCTGACGGATCTAAAGTACTTAAGTCGTCCAAAGATTTCCAGTTTTTCTAGCAATACACATAAATTTAAAATTCATAAAAAAATATTTGTTGTTTAGTTTTTTTTTTTAATCTGAAGCAATGGCGTGTTTCTTGGAAGCTGTATCTATTAAAATAATAAAAATTAAAACGTGGCTTGGTAAAAATAAACTTTATTGCAAAGATCTCAATTTTATAATTTCGAACTTTTTCTAGCCGTTTAAATGAATAATAATATATTACAGTATAATATCGCATACTCGGGTTAAAACGATCAGAACACGTGTAGTATCCTCCGTGGTGGCA
This sequence comes from Troglohyphantes excavatus, assembly GCA_963932185.1. NCBI lineage: Eukaryota > Metazoa > Arthropoda > Arachnida > Araneae > Linyphiidae > Troglohyphantes > Troglohyphantes excavatus. The sequence goes on from OZ010675.1 coordinate 29,970,403, forward strand.
AGGTATTCCGTCTCCCCATCTGTCGTTCACAACGATCTTATCTTTCACAGGGCTGCAAATAAAAGAAAAATCCCATTTTTAAGCATTTGACCGCAATGAAATATTAGTATTACGAAACAAATAAAATTTTGTATAAATAAATCTAACCTAAGTGACCATAATTATATTCATAATCTATAATAAGTTTATACTACCACAGATAATCATCGTATATGTTATTTTTGTAGTAAAGATTCCTTTTACGGCCCTTCTTATCAATGGATCTTAACATGAGGTATAAAAAAAAGAGAACTTTTTCAGGAGCAGAGACGAATCGTACGTTCATCTCATTAATATCATCAACTTTTTTTTAAAAAATGCGTTGAAAAGAATTCCTTTAAAAGTGTTTTTTAAACAAACCATTCATAATGCTGCCATCTGCGAATCAGCAGAAGTATTAAACTTTTATGATTTTTTGCCTATAAGAAATACGCTAATATATTTCGCTCTTAATATGTGTGTGTGTGAGAGGGGAATGATTATCGCACGGGCATGCTACTATTAAGAAATCAAGTAACAAAGCATGTTTTATAACTGAATAGCTAAATAAATTGTGATACATTGAAGTAATATTTTCTTGTCTTTATAAAGTAAAATATTTTATTTCCTAATTTTAAATTGATACACTGAGTGGCCACAATAATATGACCGCCTGCTATTTTTAAGTAAAAGATCTATGACGTCACAATATTTCCTCTGGGGGACGAGAGAAGAATAAAAAAAAGTGCTTGTTTACAACGTTAGTAGAAGGGTTTTGGGTAAACAGGTATGGGTAAAAAATGCGATTTGACGGACTTTGGGGTGAATGGAGTGATCATTAGTCAGGAGTAGTGAAATAAACTTCATACTATTTAAAATAAGCTTTTCAGTAAGTATAATAAATTATTTTTAAAAGTACATACCTTTCATTGTACAGCCAGGCTAGAAACTCTTTAGCCTTCCAGTAGGTGTCTGGTGCCTCCCAGTCACCGTCAGACCAAATCACATCTGGCTCATACAAATTTACGAGCTCAAACAGTTCTGGCAATGCTTTGGTCTGCGAGAATTAAAGAGTCAATTCATACTGATATATTTATATTTTTAAACCTTAAAATTAAAAAAGAACTATTTAGTATTAAAATCTATTACTAAAATTAACTTAAAGCCACATTTTAAAAAACTATACAATAGTAACTAGTTTAAAATAATTCATCAATCAACTTAATACTTGGACACTCAGTAACTAATTAATTATGTATATGTAACCAACTACATGCTATAATTTTATGCAATAATTAGGAATCACATGAATTGTTTAACCATTTCTTCGAACATTACAGGAAATTTTTATTTTTCATATTAGCATTAATCTACTATCGCAAACCGTACATAAAGTGTCATATTAGAAGAAATGATTACAGCATAATATAAAATATATTATTTAAAATACGTTTATAAATCTAATCAATACGATTTGTCTTACATCGACGAAATACTGAGTCTTGTAGTTATTCTGTTTGTCTAATGCGTATAAAGGATGGAACCATTCAAACATCGAATGGTAAACTCCAAAATGAATGTCTGTCTTGTTTCTGATAGCCTTTGCCAAATCCCCTGAAACAAATTAGATCCCCGTCAAACAAAAAATACAACAAAAAACAAAACACAAAAACATTTATGATATGTCATAAATCTGTATCACTTTGAAAAACAATAATTAGCCAAATATTAAAAAAGGAAAATAAATACAAAGTAAATTTTTATTGGCATAGTATTTTCGTGATAATAATAATAAGCCCTGAACAAAGTATTAAAATCAATTTGATTTATAAATAAGCGGATGTTCAATAAACAGGTATAATGGATTGTAGAATGTTTTATTGTGCAGGGGTCATATATTCAGAAAGCCCGATAATATATAGTTAAACTGAAATGTCTATATATATTTTTTTGCCATAGCATATTTTTAACTTTCTGACCGTTACAAACGCTATTTTTGGTCCAGTTTTTCCATCAGTACGCACCATTTTTAAATTCATAAACATACTTTATTTCCAATATTTTTCAAACTTTCTTATTGGGGTACAATAAACAAAGTAAGAATAAACAAGTTTTTTTTTTAATTTTAAACTAAATTTATTAAAATTTTCTAAAAAAAAAAGAAAACAGCTTTACAATTTTGTTGATCGCTAAGAGGGACTGTAATTAGAAATCAAATAGACTTAAATTTGTGTTGTTATTTTGAAAAAGGGTTAACCAAATTTAGATAGTTGCCACGTTTTTTTTTTATGATTGCTATTAATGTAAGTTATTGTTAAAATATCTAGTTTAGTAGTTATCAGTGTACAAACACGAATAATTTTATGTTATAAGCACATTTCCTTAAAAACTATTTTCAACTATTTTTATCGGCATCATTCACTGTCAAATTAAATTCCTAACATCAAGTTAAATTTTTTTTTAAATAATATGGTAATTCGATGAGAAAATAACTTATTTTCAGAATGTCATGTAAAACTCTTGACAATGTTATCAATTAGTATTCTGTAATAAAAGTCTCGAATTTCAATATAGTTTTTGGATAATTGAAATTTTGAATAGCTGTCTTTGGATAACAAATAAATACGATTCACAAGCCACATTTTTCTTTCACATTATTCTATTATTATAAAAAATATTCAAACTCTAAAATATAAGCTTAATATATCAACATGTATAAAGCATCATAGTAGTAAAAAGTTCGTTACATCATATCTGTGAAATAAGATATGGCTGCTATCTATTTCAATTTGATTATTTCTTTTAACAATGAAACTATTAGGTTTATCTAGAAATTTGTTATGCAATAAGAGAACATAGGAATAGTTAAGCGACAATAGAAGAAGAGTCCATACTTATTAAAAATAACTTTTAACAATGAAACTATTAGGTTTATCTAGAAATTTGTTATGCAATAAGAGAACATAGGAATAGTTAAGCGACAATAGAAGAAGAGTCCATACTTATTAATAACAACATTTTTTTAAATAGTTTTATATTAATATCTATGTCAAATAAACCGTAATAAAATAATTAATTTATTTAATGAACATTTCATTTATTTTCATATTTTTTATCTTCTATTAACTTAATTAGTCAAAATACACTTATTAAAGTTATATTATACTATATGCTCACCCACATTTTAAAAATATTTCTAAGTAGATAAAAGTTCATTTAAAAATTAAAAAAATAAATTAATTATCAAAAATAGCAAATATAAAACAACCTATTAATAACAGTATTTAAAATAATATAACTTTTTACAAAAAAAACTCGCATTAATTATTTAAAGATAACACTAGTACACTATTAACTACTTACAAATAATACCACTACAATATTGATGAAATGTTTAATCACTATTTTTTTTTGTTGCAATTAAGTCCTTTAAAGTGAATTACAAACAAAAACTGTGAATAGGTATTTAAGTGTCTAATTATTAAGATTAATCGCATTAGCAACCCCTCGCACACTCGCACACCCATCCGTTAGAGCCAAATAATAATTAAAAAATTAACGGTATGTTCATATATGGCAGCATTATCAACGGCTTATTTAAAAAAACACTAAAATTAATTATTTTAAACATATTTAAAAACAAAAACGTTGGTGTTTATGAAATAAAAGTACGATTCGCCCATGGTCCATGAAATTCTCTTTCTTTTGAAACTCATGTGTTATGATTCGTTGCGTCTAAGGGCGTAAAAGGGATCTTTACTATAAAAATAATATATACCATTTACATTCAATCATATTCATCACTAATTCTATACTATGATTTGGATTGTATACTATGAATCGATGCATTTTACATAGAATACTACATATATTAGAAGAAAGTTTAAATTCCAAATCATAATATATTTTTCTTTCTCTTACTATGCAACGAAAATTTAAATCGATTTAAAAAATATCGGATTACAATAATATTTATATTTAATCCACCTTAACTCATACGCTATTACCTATACAAAAAAACTAAATAAAAATATTTTTTTAAATATTTCAAAGTCATTAACTATTTTGACACTTACTATTTTTTACAAAGACGATTTATTTAGATTTATTTATTTAGTTCAAGGTTTCCTATATCAACTTGAAATCAAAATAATTTAATAAAGAATACTACATTTTCCAAGAAAATGCGCTTGTTTATTTAAAGGCTTTGTAAAGGTTTACTGGAATTATCTTGTTTAATAGGATTTGGTTTGCAGCTTTTGTCAGCGCCATACATACTAACCTATTCGATTCGGTTGCAGTGAACTTTGTCTCAAGATTAAATTAGAAAAGGATTCTCGCTGACCTTTAAGGGATCTTCCCCCAATTAAAAAAAGAAAAGAAAATTGATGCTTAATACCAGTGTTGCAGCTTACGGGCGAAAATGGGATAATCATATGTTCCCTTTTTTATTGTAAAATATATATGTTTTCTTTATAATAATCAAAATTTACTAAATTCATTACTGTAGTTCTTTGAATGAACCAAACTCCGAATTCAAAAAGTATTTTTTTGTTAAATGCACAAAAAAAAACACTTTTACAATTTTTTTTAATCAGTTATCCGGAAATGTCGATTAACCGTGCTCTTTTTTAACAATTTCTCCGATTTCAAAATATTTTCATTGTTGAACGAATATTGTACAACAATGACATTTCGTTCACTCGGCATTTATTAAAAATATATATATATAACGATCAAATTGATAACCTCTCGACTTGGCGCGCGTTGGCTATTTTAATTTAAAGTTTCTGGCGGTTTTATTTCGGAGTTTTGATGGTGCGCTGTTCAGTCGGTTAAAAATGGATAAGGATTGTATTACAACTTACATTGTTGCGACAATATAATTTTGTTTACCGGAATTTATTATACCGTATCCGAGACGCGGAAAAAAGTAAACAACCATTTGAATTTCTTGGTGAATAATAGCAGAAGGCGAAGCCCCCTACTATATTCAAATCTAAAAGGTGAAACATAAAATAACCACATTTAGAAATATACACTAAAAAGTAAAAAAGAATTTTTAATTTCACGAACAATATGAACAAATTGAATTATATAATATAAATTTTATACTTATTACAACTTTTTGAATTTGATGCCAATTTACTAAAAAACATACTTAAAATTTTATCGCCGATTTACATAATGTTGTAATGAGTATAAAATTTATATTAAATAATTCAATTTTTCATTTTGTTCGTAAAATTAAAAATTATTTTTTACTTTTTAGTGCATTTTTTACAGTTGGTTTTCCTTTTTTTTTTTTTAATTATTTATCTTTTAGCCACACCAAAATGCATAGATAACATCTATGATTAGGAAATCGTTTCTACGTCTCTGTTTACAATATCTTTTTTAATTAATTATGTAATCGCCTTGAATAGATGTTATCTAACATAAAATTAAGACGTGTTTACAGTTTACTGTGCTTAACATTCTAAATTTATTTACGCGAGTGTCATGCCTGGCAAAAGTTGCAAAAAGTAATTATATTTCATTCAAAACATGTAAGAAACCCTATTGGGGACATCTAAATGTTTGGGAAAGTTAGTGATTAGGCGATTATATTATTTTGATACTATTTGTCATTTTACAAGCCATGGTTAATGACATGGGCAGTAATTTAACATTGAGAGGCGATTTACGTAAAATTTGTCTTAATTAAAATTAAAAAGCAGGGTTCGAAGACCTTTTTTTGGATAGATCCCGAATCGTCTATTGGTATCACCAGTGTGACGCTGTTAAAACTAACACAATCTGAAGTGTACAAATAATTTTTGTAAAAAAAAATTGTTTTGTGCTATTTTATTTAATTACGTGATTAAAATATCTATAATTAAAAACTTTTCTTCTACCCTTAAAATGATTATGACTATTTAATATTTTGTTAATTAAAAAAATGTATGCGGAATGTTTATCTTATGCATGTTTTATGATTTTTACATATTAAAAATGATGGTGAATCTAATAAATGCTAGAATGAATTTTTCATATAATTTATTATGACACATTTAAATATTGTTACTTAAGAGATCCCTCTTCGGTTCCACGTCTTTAGCATTCCAGTTCCAGGTGTCGTGGTTAAAATTATAAAGCAGCGTAATAGAACCTATATTTTGAATAGACCCCGTACCATCACCAATAGTCCATTGGTATCACCAATATGACGCTGTAGTAACTAACCGAATCTGAAGTGTACTACTAATTTTTGTTAAAGAAAATATTGTTTTGCACTATTTTTTTAATTATTCTATTAAAATATCTATACTACAAAAGTATTTCTTCTGTCCATAAATTATTATAATTATTTAATAATTTGTTAATTTAAAAAATATATGGGGAGTGTTTATCTTATGATTTACATTTTATGATTGTTGCATTTAATGAGTTTTACATAAGAAAAATGGTGGCGTACCTAATAAATGCTAGAATAAATTTTTCATATAATTTATTAAAACAAATTTTTGACATGTTTATATATTGTTACCTAAGAGATCTCTCTTTGGCCCTATGTCATTCGCATTCCAGTTCCAGGACACTTTAGATGGCCAAAGTGTGAATCCTTCGTGATGCTTACTGGTCAAAACTACGTATCTGAAGAAAAAAAAAGTTTTAATGTAATACAAGTACGAGAACTACTGCATATTTCAATAATTACCTTGTTGTTTAAGGTACGATTTAAATGTTCATATTTTTAATAAAAATATATAGCTATAAAAATACTGTGAATAAAAACTTAAATGAATATGTTACGACATTATTTTTACTTACTCGGTGTACGTGTATTAGAGACAAATGTTATTTTAGAAAAAATCATGACTAAGCTTCAAGCAACACAATTTGAACCTATGACCTCCAATTCTATAACCGGTATTAAGTTCCAATCCCTCAAAATACCAAGTTCGACCACCAAAATGCAACATATCATGTAATATCTATTGTAAAATATCAAACGGTTATACAAAAAAAATCTAATGTTACGCACGTTATTATTACTTCGACATCTAAAAATTATCCGCGAATAATACCATAGAATTCATTACCAGCAGTTTGTTATTTTTATCAAACTAATTCAAATCGAATTCGAAACTAACAATTAATATGATTAAAACATGGAATAAAAAAATCAATTTAAATATAAAACAATTATGCTGTAATGTAATTGTTTAAATAAAAGTTTATTTCACTGTCAAAATTTATTAATCTTATTAACATAAAATAGTTTTTAAAATGTTCTTACATATTGCCATTTCAATCACACAATATTATTAATAACATATTTAACAAAAGAAGACGACATTTTTTTTTCTAAACTTCAATCAACTTACTTCGCTCCAGAAGCCTCGAACAACTCTGCCCATTTCTCAGGTTCATAGAACTCAGCCGTGAACTGTGAAGCGAATTCCGGATAAGTAAATCCTGGTTTAAAATTCTTGTTCATAAAATCAACGTATGATGAAGAATTGCCATTCCAATAAGACCAAAACCATTCGGAACCAAATCCAGGAACTGCAAACACACCCCAGTGAAGGAAAATCCCGACTTTTACATTATCGTACCACGGTGGTAAAGGTCTAGCGTCCAAAGACGCCCAATCCGCTGTGTATTTACCACACACAACGGACAAAGAGAATAATCCAAGCAAAAATATTGCAATTTTTGCCATGATGAATCGTTAGTTAGACAAGATATTTCACGTTTTTGTTACTTTACAACTCAAAACACTTGTTAAATATACAAGATTATCACCTCATGATCGCTTTAATCAGATTTTGGAACAATGAGCTTCTGATTGTACTGCGATATTAGAATTAGCGAAGCAATTTCATAACTGGTAATCTCAGAAACTAAAGGCAATATTGTGCTTTGACGTTCAGGTTACTTTCACCCTGCCACTATCTGCTGCATGTAAACAAACTGATTAGCTTTCACATATTTGATATTTCATAACGCTATCAAACTCATGTTTTTCGATTTGATAAGCTAATAAATGAACTCCGGAATTAACAATAAGATTAAAAAAATATCATAAAGAAATATTTCCGATATCGGTAAAAACTACAATCGTAAGAATATTTCGAAACCAAATTAATCTAATGACGAGGATTATTCTATAATCACTTCTATATTTGATAACATAACCAAATACGTACTATAAGATCCTATTAAACAATTTTTTTGTTATTACAACTGATTCTTTTTCTTATATCGCAAAAAGACAATACTGTACTAAATGTATAAGATCATGATTTATCAACAGTTTCAATCGTGCCTTAGATCCTAATAAAACACCAGACAACCAGATAAGGAAGATGATATTTACAGGAACACGGCAGTGCTGCCTTTAAGATACATTAACAAATCATTTTGGTTCTTCTTGAAACATAAATTTAACCATTTAAACTAATCAAAACGTGATTAAAGAAGTTTTTATGTTAACAGTGGTTTTCTATCTAAATACAGTGGATAATGGTGGTTGATCTGATAAATAATCACATGTTTTCCTTAGATCTTTCAAAACAATTAGTTAGGGAGCATTCATTTATTACGTCATGCTATTTTTAATCCTTTTAAATGCTTCCCTTACCCCCATTGTTACGTCACGATAATATTTCCAGTTAAAAAACAGTCATTAACATTTAATTATGAGTATTTTATCAAACATCTCCTTAGTGACTTCTATAAAAAATAATGTATGTGAAAGTTTGGAAAAGAAATTTCAGCATTTATTTATCTAAAATTATTTGTTAATTATGCTAAAATTATGTCACGCATCCACTAAGATTTCTCACCACAGCCATGCATGAAATATAATAACTAATCAAGATTTTGCACAGAAAAAACACGAAACTTTGTGATAGAGATATGCAACTTTAAATTTCAACTAATGATGCTTTCACATTTAAAGAAAGAAAGTACAGCAATAAGTACTCTTAATACAAATACTACTTTAAAAGAATAAAAGACATTTTAAAATGTGTAATACTCCCTACAGATGCATCATGGATATTTACTTCTTTTATAAAATTTGAATTCATAAAAAATATAACAATAACTTTATAAAGTAACCTAGCATTCAATATAATCCTTAAAACAAACTAATAAAAATAATTTATGTTATATTTTAAGTTAAATAAGCTTACTTTGCTCCAGCAGCTTCGAACAGCTCTGCCCATTTTTCCGGTTCATAAAACTCAGCTGTCAGCAATGGTCCGAACTCGGGATACGAAAAACCCGGTTTATAGTTCTTGTCCATGAACTCTACATAGGCCGTGGAATTTCTTTTCCAGTTGGACCAAAACCATTCCGATCCAAATCCAGGTACTGAAAACACTCCCCAGTGAAGAAAAATACCGATTTTTGCATCATCATACCAGAGAGGCAAAGGTCTCGCATCCAAAGATTTCCAATCCGCTGTGTATTTACCTCGTACAACAGACAGCGAAAGCAGTCCTAGAAATGCAACTGCAAACACATCCATGACATTTAGTTATCCTTTCGAGTTTTCTTACAAATTAAAATACTGGGAATGTTTCTCGTCACTTCAGTTGGCTTGTTTTAAAGTCTATATAGTTTGCGACATCTCAAGAAAGCATGATTACTTTAATCAGTTTTGAAAATAGCTTCTATTAGATAATGTGACTGTGCAGATTGAAAAGATTTCTGTACTTGATATCACCCAGAACAGTCTTATTCTTCCCCATTTAGGAGAGTTCGTCTAAATTTTGACAACGTTCTGTAAACACATCTTATCTTTTTTAAGATTAGAAATTCCTCCAACAGCCGTTCCAACTCACTGGCGTTGTTCCAATTTTCGCTTCCATTTGCAAAACGCATCGAAAAACGGCTTTTGTTGGAGTACAAACAATATCCACAACTTTGATACAAATGTTATTTTATATATTTCTAATGAAGAGGTCGCCATATTTTATATTTGCATTTAAGTATTTTCATTAATATTATCACTTTTTTTTAATATCCGAAAGTTTTGGGTTGTGAAACGTATGCGTTCTTCGTTGTCCAGATCAGTCCAAAATAAATAAGATTTCTGATAATATAACGTGTAACTCATACATTAATTCTTGAATATTTTTCGAAAGAAATCTACTTTAAACCACTGGGGATGCCAACAAAAAAAAGCCGGATTTGGCTTCTTCATTGGTATCTTGACTACTTTAAACAAACCCTCCTCTAACAGACTGAGAAATTAAAATTTTTCAACGATGCAGCGACAATAGTAATCCAAAACGACAAAAACACACACACACACATATATATATATATATATATATATATATATATATATATATATATATATATATATATATATATATATATATATATATATATATATATATATATATATATACACATTGTTTATATATTAACAAAATTAAATTAAATACTCTTGTTTTTTAACAAACTATCAACCAGAACACATTTTGATTAACGCTACTTGCTACATGCATTAATTACTTGAACGTAAACAGTACTTTTAAATATAATAAAAAATCGTCTGTGGAACAAATTAAAAATAGCCTAAATACATAATAGATTTCAGAACTAAAATAAACCACAAATTATAATAACAGGTATTCTTTTTTTGGAATAATAAATAATAAAAATATCGATTTTTCAAAATGGCGAATTACAACTTGCTTTTAGAAAACTTTAATACAACTCTAAACTCTAACAACAGTTCATTAAGAATAATATGTATTGCGTTTTTATAAGCTGACGGTTGTTAATTATTCTATTTTATCAAGTTAATAATTTGAATAAACAAATTGTTTTATAATGCCTTTTTAGACGAAAAATTCCATGATTTCAAAATTACCACCTAATCAATAAACCGATTAAAAAAATATATAAGCCTCAGCATTAAATAAATATAAATTGCTGTGTTCCCAATAAAAAAATAACGTTTTTGTAAAACAATTATACATTTTCAATTTTGTAAATAGAAATTGGACATTGAACGTAAAACAAATCGAGTTTCAATGCCCATTTTCCCTCACTTTATCCTACTAAATTTAACACAAATGTAATCATTAAGATAAAAAGCGGTTCTGAAAAACTAGCATCAAGACAATTGAAGGGAATACGTGTAAAACGATGAGAGTTCATTTTTTGTTAAAATCGAGATCCTAAATACTTCTATTAGTACATTACTGTACTTTAATTGTTCGAAGTTGTGAATTAGTAAGAACAATATTAGTGCGTCAAAAATTAATTTTAAAGAATATAATGATGTATATGTCTGTGAGATAATATTTTTTTTTCGGGGGGGGGGGCATTTTCTGTCGGATCATTCATTATAAACTATCATAGTTCATCCCCAGGACCCATCTATTTAAACCAAAATATTATTATTCGAATTAATAAACAACTAGTAAAAAGACACCACATGTTTCGAGGGAAAAATCTCTTTTCACGAAAAACTAAAAAGTTTTGGTAATGTTTGGAAAGTTTGGTCAATTGTTACTTGACAGATTATATGTAACATTTGTTCTGAGTAACAATTTAATAAGAAACCATACATCAAAATTGTGCTTCATTTCCTACAGAACTGTTTTTTTACAAAGAACTTCTGAAAACTACTTCAAAAAAAAAATTTCAAACAGATTCAAAAAAAAAAAAATTCAAGGAACTTTAAAAATTCGAATTAATAATTTTCTGTCCCGATTTTTTTAGAAATATTTTGATACTAAAAAAATAATTAAGATATAAAAAATTTACAGTAAATTAATTTTATAATTTTTTTTATTATTACATAATATGATACATTTAAATACAAAATATTTGCATTTGACCACGAATTTTTATAATTTTGTAGAAATCACTTTACAACGCTAATCATTCAAATTTAAACTATTACTGATGCATATTTTTAATTTAAAGATAAGAATTTAAGTAATTTTAGATAACTATATAGACTATTTCCGTAATATATTAACTTTAAATTCGGCACTTAAAACTTTCTTCTAGCATGAATTTATTCTCCGTCATTGAGAATTTTAACGTTTTGTTAAGAAAACTAGACGTGCAAGTGAGAAATATCACTTATCTATGTGTAAAATAAATAAATAAATTGACTTTAAATTATACCCCATGGCAGCGTTAATTTAACCTAAAGACTTCAGAATTACTTCTCAAGAAGTGAAAAACTATGAAAGTGAATTGATTAAAATTTAAATTTCTCCTAACGAAAGATTTAATAATTGAAAAATACGGGTTGATTTTTTTTTTAATTATTCGTGATTATAATAATAATAATAAAATTAAATAATTTAACGTGTTGGTTTTTCTCTGCTTAGTGTTTTGCGGAAGACGTCAGTGCTGCCTTTAGGATACATTATAAATCGTTTAGGTTCTTCTTGAAACAAATATTTACCCTCTAAGCTAATAAAATTGAGATTAAATAAATTTTTATGTTACGTATTATTATCTATCTATAGACAGTGGATAATGATGGTCTGCTAAATAATCACATGTTTTTCGTAGACCTATCAAAAAATTTCATACAGTTAGGGAGAGTTACCTTTTACACTCCCCTTATCCCAGTGGCGTACGCAGGAAATTTATAAGGGGGGGGTTGAGCGTCAGATTACTTTACACGTGTATTTATATATTAGGGATGAAACGGATATCCGGGGTAACTATCCGGTATCCGGCTGATTTTTAACTATCCGGTAACTATCCGATATCCGGAAGTAAAGTGCCGGATATCCGATTTACCAAGCCGGATATCCGGATGAATAAAACATCTAAGATTTTTTTTGTGGCGGTCAATTATTTTTGCTTTAAGTATTTTCCTGAAAATTCTACCAATGTATTAACAGTGTGCAGATTCTCCCTTGAATTTTTCTCGTTTTTAACTTTAAAATTCTATTAATTTTTTTTTTAACGAATCGTTATGGCGGAGGGTCATAACATCTCACAACTAATATAAAGTTGAAATAAAAATAAATTTCTCAAAAGTTTATGCAAACTTGAGTTTTCATGTTTGGAATGAAAGGGCATATGGTAAAAATACAATTATTCAGAAATTAAGCGAAAGTGTACAAAACATACGCCCATTGCTAGAAGCACCCTAGAATAACCCTTTGTAAATAAAAAAAGTTTTTTGAATGTTTATTCAATCTTGATATCACCTTAAAGGTAAGCAATCGGGGAATATTATAGAATAAAAAAATATTTTGTAACTTTTGACCGATTTCCGTTTTTTCTAGTGTGTATAAGAAGATATTTTCATAAAAAATAAACTGCCGGATATCCGGCAAAATCCAGTTCGGATATCCGATATCCGGTTTGTAATGTGCACCGGATATCCGGTATCCGGCAAAACCACTATCCGGTTCATCCCTTATATATATATATATATATATATATATATATATATATATATATATATATATATATATATATATATATATATATATATATATATAAAGTTAGCAACAACCCTAATTTCTGATTGAACAATAGAAGGGGGAAGGGGCAAAGTTCATCTTAAATTTTAAACTAAAAAGAAAAAATATTAAAAAAAAAAAACTTACTGAAGACTACAAAAAATTTAATTTAGGGACTAATGGAACAAAATTAATTATTTAGAATTAATTTTGTACTTTTTACCACTCTTTAAAGTTCGTGCCAATTCACAAAAAAGAAACACCTAAATTTTAGAGCCAATTTCAAAAAGTGATAATGTGCATAAAAGTAATACTTAAATATTAAAAAAAATTCCACTTTTGTTCCTTAAATTAATAACGATTTTTAAAAAAAACGTTTTAGACCTTTTTTTTAAAGCCGGTTTTATTTTGAAAAAAAGATTATTTTATACTATCGTATTTTATTCATATTAACTACTAGCAACATGGTCCGGTGTTGCTCGTGGTCAATTTGCGAAGTAAGAGCTGTGCAATTATGTTCCCCAATTGACATTAATTTTATTATTTAGACACTAATTTCGCCATTTTGCTGGTATTTTTCAATATAGGACCATATTTTAGCTCATTTGGCAACATTTTCATTCTTTTAGCGACATTTTCATTCATTTAGCAATATTTAAATTTTTTGGCGACATAAAAAAAAATTTGCGACATTTTAATTTTTTGGCGAAATTATTTATTTTTATGGCGACATTTTCATTCATTTGGCGCTTTTTTTAAATTCATTTGGCAACATTTGTCGAAATTTACTTATCACCCAATCAAAATGCATCGTTTATCCCAATCGTCAAAAAATATTTTTGGTAGCCGAGATGATTTTTAACAATCATGTTATGAAGAGAAGATCTACATGTAAATTTCCAATAGGAATAACGTATGGTAAAACAGAAAAAGTTCTAAAAACCATGGTTTCCACATGAAACAAAGTGCAGATTTTAAGTTGAGAAAATATTGTTAAAATGGCCCAAGTTTAATAAAAATACGCTCAGTCGTTTTTTAGTTAAATCCGGACAAACAGACAGACAAAAAAATATTTAATCTGATTTTATGAATCAGTGTATCTTAATTCGTGAAGAAAACTCAAAATGAGGTGTTTTGTTCGATTCAACAGACAGACACTCCATTCTTATATATAAGTATTGGTTGATTATTATGCTTGAATTTACTTGTAATTCGGGCAAAATTAATTTTGATACTTACGAATCTGCCACTGTTTTTCACATACGCTTAAAAAAATTGCATATGTTTGTACAAAATATAAGTCATTTGTATTTTAGCAATTGAATTTTGAAGTAAAAGTAGTACAATTGTTATAATTCTTTTAAATTAGTATGCGTGGGAACTGACAATAGGAATGAAGTCTTTTTAAAACACATATGGAATCATCTCACCTTTCCTGATTGATTCGTTGGGTTGTCGTTTTCTTCGCTTTTGTTTTTTTTTAAAGAAAAAAAGTAACTATACTGGATTGTTATTACCTTAGCTTTCTTCTAGAAAATAATTTAACACAATCATCTGATACATGTTTCATTTTGGCTATAAAAGGCAAAACAAAGCACCTTAACTTTCCGAAATACTAAACAAATAAAGCCTCAAAAACTAAAGTCCAATTTTCAGGAGTACAGTAAGTAGAAAATGTTCAAAACATCTTTTCATTTGACCTTTATATCACCTGACTATTTTAGTCATCCTTTACTTCTATACTATAAGACTTACAAGATGTCTATATATTTTAAACGATACCTTCGACGACAAATATTTTGAAACAAAATATTCTAAACTAAAAAAAACATATTTTATTTACCATTGAAAAAAAATATTTCATATTGTCTTATTAAATTTTCAACGTAGACATATCGGCGCCAACATTTATCCCGCTCTGTGAAATCGAAACCGATTGCCTATGTTTATCTTATTTTATTTTTATTTTCAGTCAAACGATAAATATTTTGTAATGACGGAAATGGGAAGTAAGGCGCCTAAATGGCTGTTAGCTGTCTGCCTATTGGGAAGAAATAATACGAGAAAATAAAATCGATAGTAAATGTAATTAATATAAGTAACAAAAAGAATTAGGGTTGGGGTACGAAATTTTTCTTTGGTTCGTCAATTCAGTACCAAAATTTATTATGTTTTTTTTAAAGTGCAAATTTAAAATAAAGGAGTGCAACATCCAAAAAAAGTGTGATGGTGACCCCCACCAACCCCTCTAATTGCCTGTAGTAGTAGGAAAGTGTTGGGGTTACGTTTCATTTTTAAAAGTACAATATTGAAAAAGTGAGGGGGCAACATCCAACCCCCTCTAGCAAACCAGTCAATGATTTTAAAAAGGTTCTTCTTTACAGAATGGATGCATAACTCTTCCTATTAACGAAAGGAGATCTCTTTGAACAATAAAATGTTACGTCTAAGTGAAAATGGTTGTGCTTGTCGGCGGACATCGGGTCGGACTACCCAGTAATAAAATGCATAAATTGTTAGCATAAACCTCCCACTTATCAGTAACCCGCGCCGAAATTGTGTCATTTTTTTTTTGCAAACAAATGTAGGGTTATAAATGCAGAAAAAAAACCGTTGTGTTTTTTTAAAACTTTTTGTTTTGTTTTGGAATTTTTTATTAATCGGGGAAAAAAAGCATTATTTTTGTACTATTTTTTTTTTAAACTTCATACCGATGGGGGGGGGTTACAGCCCCCCTCAACCACCCCCTACGTACACCACAGGTCTGGGTGAAAATGGAGAATGGTTTACTTTTGCCGACTCGTTAAACGCCGTTCTAGCCATGCCTATAAGCAGCTGCTTATAGAAAGCCGTCTCAGGCTCGAACACCCCCGCGACCACATTCCAATTGGGTCCGTTGAAAGTTTTCAGTGAAAAAATTTAAAAAAAATTATTTTCCGCAAACAAAGGTAGGTTCTTAAATGTAAAAAAATATATTTGTATTTGTATTTTATTTTTTTTTCAAAATAAAAAAAGCATTATATTTTGATTTTTTTTAAACTACAGACAGATGGGGGGGGGGTTGTGACCCCCCTCAACCCCCCCCCCTGCGTACGCCACTGCCTTATCCCCATTGTTACGTCACGATATTTCCAGTTAAAAAACAGGTTCATGGATTTTTACATCTTTTTTTATAAAATTTTAATGCGTAAAAAATATAACAATAACTTTATAAAGTAATCTAACATTCAATATAATCTTTAAAATAAAATAATAAAATTAATTTATTTTATATTTTAAGTTAAATAAGATTACTTTGCTCCAGCAGCTTCGAACAGTTCGGCCCATTTTTCCGGTTCATAAAACTCAGCAGTCAGCAATGGTCCGAACTCGGGATAAGAAAAACCCGGTTTATAGTTCTTATCCATAAACTCTACATAGGCAGTAGAATTTCCTTTCCAGTTTGACCAAAACCATGCCGATCCAAATCCAGGAACTGAAAACACTCCCCAGTGAAGAAAAATACCGATTTTTGCATCATCATACTAAAACGGCAAAGGTCTCGCATCCAAAGATTTCCTATCCGCTGTGTATTTACCTTGTACAACAGACAGCGAAAGCAGTCCTAGAAATGCAACTGCAAACACATCCATAATATTTAGTTATCCATTCGAGTTTTCTTAGAAATTAAAATATTGGGAATGTTTCTCGCCACTATAGTTAATTTCTTTTAGATTCTATATAGTGTGCGACATCTCAAGGAAGCATGATTACTTTAATCACTTTTGTAAATAGCTTCTATTAGATATTGCAGATTGAAAAGATTTCTGTACTTGATAATCACACAGAACAGTCTTATTCTTCCCCATTTAGGAGAGTTCGTCTAAATTTTGACAACGTTCTGTAAACACATCTTATCTTTTTTAAGATTAGAAATTCCTCCAACAGCCGTTCCAACTCACTGGCGTTGTTCCAATTTTCGCTTCCATTTGCAAAACGCATTGAAAAACTGCTTTTGTTGAATACAAACAATATCCACAACTTTGTTACAAATGTTATTTTATATATTTTTAATGAAGGTACAAGACGTCATTCCAGCTGCCTAATTAAATTTATTTAAAAAAAATGGTCGCCATATTTTATATTTGCATTTAAGTATTTTCATTAATATTATCCCTTTTTTTTAATTTCTGAAAGTTTTGGTGGTGGTGAAACGTATGCGTTCTACGTTGCCAGATCAGTCCATAATAAATAAGATTTTTACCGTTTCTGATAATATAACGAGTAACCCGTAAATTAACTTTTTAAACATTTGCGAAAGAAATATATTTCAAACCATTGGGAATTCCCAACAAAAAAACGCCGGACTGGGCTTCTTCAGTTGTATCTTGACTACATTAAACAAACCCTCCTCTAACAGACTGAGTAATTAAAATACTTCAACAATTCAGCGACAATAGTAATCCGAAACGGCGAAACATACTTTATTTTCTATTATGAAAAGTATACAATTTGCTTCAAAATTATTTCTTGCATTAATGTAAAATTTAATTGAAGTATATTAACATCATATAGTGCAGCATATATATTTATTGAATATTTCTTTAGACATATCCGACCCCTTAACGCAATAAAATGTGGTAACATTGGCTTATAATCGCGATATAAAATTTAACAACACATGTGGAATGTACATGCAAAAGATAACACTTCTTAAATTCGGAAATCGAGGGAAACTGTAAAAACGTTTGGTTAGGTGCGTGCATTTCTATGAACCTCCGGATTTTCAAGCTTAAAAGTAAAAGGGATATTTTTGGAAATAGTAAATTTTTTTCGTAAAGACGAATCGATATGTTTTTATTAATATTCAATGCTCATTCTTAATCTGATATTTTATATTTTTTATATGTTTGGTTTTGCATATACGCTCCTCACATATATCATTTATCAAAAATTATTAAACACATAAGAATAATTCTGTTTTACAAAAATTAACAATACTTTGATATTTTCCGCATTCCACGACTTTTTAAAGAATGACAATCTCAATTTCTTTGTGGAAATTTTATATAATTAACTACCATTAATGATAATCAAAATACTTGACTTTGAGCTTGTTTTTACGAAACTTTATCTGTTAAATTAAAAAACAATTATACTGTCAAATGGTAGTTTATTTTTCTATTTTCCCATTATTTATGGTGATTACTTAGGATGGTTGAAATCAGTAACTATCTGTACCTTTTTTTTCAAATTCAAAACGACAAAATACCCATTAGTGAATTTAAAAACTATTGACTGAATTGTCAAAAAATTTCAAGCGAAAGAAGACTCTTTTATTTTCTATCATCCATTTTTGGATTATTTTTAAGATTGACTATTTCTATAAATTAAAAGCATTTATTTTTCTACTTTGCACTTCTTATACACAAACATTTTAAGTTCTTATTTTTTACTAATTACTAAATACATAAATTGTCAAACTTCATTTTTATTAAACTTCATTTTCTAAATAAATAAAATAATGATGCCGTTAAGTCATATGTTTCAAAAAATAATTTTGCATTACGTTTGGAGAATATTACAGATGATTATTAAAAAAAGTGGCCATTGATTCTTAATTTTAAAATTCAGAAAGGCAAAATATCCATTACTCAAATTAATACCTATTGATTCAACTTACTTATACCTTTAGTTTGAACTGAAAATTAAAGGTCAATAATAAAATATATAAAATACTGAAATAAAATAGAATGTTTTACATTGTATTGCTAATTTTCTGTGCTAAATTGCGCAAGTAAGACTGCCTGTAAAATATACCTATATCAATAGTTCAATTGATAAAAGTAAAATTTATTATTAAAAAATATATACAGAAAAACAATTAGCTTTAAACGTTCACAATAGCGTTGTCGGTTGAGGGGTGATTCGAAATCGGAGGGTTGCGAGTTCGATTTTCGTCGTTCGACCAAACATTCACTGTGTGAAAATGGCTGATGCACGTTAAATCTGTAGTATTTCCCATATTTTGACTTGGTCTTGATGTGGAATTTTGGGGAACGAGGTGCAAGTCCAAGTGTTCTCTTCGTCTGATTCGAAATTACGAAGCTATATCCCGAACCGTCACCAATAGCCCATTATATAATTCTAGCGCGACGTTATTTCAAATAACCAATGCTAATAACTACATTTCTCTAAGTTGGTCTGGAGGCCTCCGTGGCCGAGCGGTTAAAGGCGTCAGCTGGGAATCCGAGGATTCCTGGTTCGATCCAAATCGATGAACTTGAAAAGAAAAGTAAAAAAAAAATAGTGATCTTGTGATCGGAGGGTTGCCAGCTTCGCAACAAAATACTAGAAAAGTCGTCCAGAACATCCGCAAAAATAAACGGCGTACTGTATACGGGACTGGTGCATAATAAATCGGATCGGGGTTCAAAGTAACGAAGTCTATTGAAGGCGTTAGGTGCCAGTTCCGGTGTTTCCTCGTCATGTGACCATGGTTCTAAAATAATGAGGTGCATGTATGAATGTGTTTGTATGTGTTCCCGGGTCTTTCCTTCGAGATAGACCCCGAACCGTCACCAATAGCCCACTGTGCAGCTCTAGTGCGACGTTAATAAACCAAACCAAACCAAACCAAACCAACTAAGTTGGTCTGGTGGGGGGGGGGTGATTTAATACATACAGATATTATTAATTATGTTAAGTGTTACAGATTTACCTTATCCAACTTTCCACTGGTAAATAATACCTGTTATATACTGAAGAAGACATTTTGTGTACTGTGGATCATTTTTGTGCTTATTTACAAAAAGAAAATTAGCCGCACACCTGACTTAAACAACACAAACGAACCAGGTAATTGAGGTCACTCTGTTAGTGAATCGGTTCTCTAAAGACAGGCCTACTCTACAGTTACATCACAGTTATTACCGCCCGCATATAGACAAAGGGAGAGACAGATGGTGACCCAAAAGATACTTAGAATTGAGGTCAAAAGGAAGATTTTTTTTGTCATCTTTCATTAGTGTGTGACGTGATCAGGGTAATGCTGAAACAACACTTGTAATGATTTAATCAAACAACCGGATAAATACTCTACGTTATTTTGACTTTATATTATATCTTGGATATATCTCCAAGTGAGAATATAAACTGAATGAGTATTTCAAAAATTAATAAATTAATTTTTGAAGTAAAAACTTCTTTAAGTACTAATTTTTTCTATTGTGTAAGTATATCAATTTGAATTACAGAATGTTCCAATGCAAAAACACTATTATCTGTTTTCTTTTTGTTTTCTTTATGGGAGAAAGACATTTTAGTACATTTATTAGAAATATACATCGCATGTATATAACAATTAATAAATATTGTTATTAAATTAATTAAAAGACGACAAATAATCTTCATTTATAATAAAAAAATTATTATATTTATTTTAACTTTACACTGAGAAAAAATTTTAAATAAATAATTCCTTCTAAATCTTTAAAAATTATAAAACAAACTCATAATAGTTATTTTATATTCACAAGCCGAAAATAACGTGTCATATCAGTTAACAACTCATATACAAAAAGATGACGAATTTTGTTAGGATCACTGAGCTAGAAAATAATATAAATATGTTATAATATAATATATATATATGTTATAATATAATATAAATATGTTATAATATAATATAAATATGTTATAATATAATATAAATATGTTATAATATAATATAAATATGTTATAATATAATATAAATATGTTATAATATAATATGAATATGTTAAAATATAATATAAATATGTTATAATATAATATAAATATCTTAGAATATAATATAAATATGTTAGAATATAATATAAATATGTTAGAATATAATATAAATATGTTAGAATATACTATAAATATGTTAGAATAAAATATAAATATGTTAAAATATAATATAAATATGTAAGAATATAATATAAATATGTTAGAATATAATATAAATATAAACACTGGAGCGAGGACTCCCATTGAACAACGATGTACTTTACCACGCCACGCGGATGCATACAATTCGGAAGAAGGTTTAGAAAACATTCATCATTGGCTATGCGGATATCTCACGTAACGTCACAGAAATTTTTAAAACTATTTTTTTTTCCGTGTCGTTTGTCTTTTTTTCTTGAAGTAAGAAAGTAAGTATGGAAAAACATTAAATGTGTAACATTTAATGTACTTTTGAAAGCCAGAAATGCGTTTTTAAATTTACGCAAACGTATGCGAAAGGACTATTTTTTTACTTTAACTCAAAAAGGAGCAAAGTGGTCGGCGACGCTTAGTCCTTGCTCCAATGCTTATAGTTATATTATTCTAGCTCAGTAGTTAAAACTAAATTTCATTCATTAATTTATTTCAAACGTTAGACTCAAGGTTACTTTTTTTGTATAAAATATTTTTAAGAAACACATGCACATAACAAATGTACGCACATTTTAATTTTCATTAAAAAATCTGCTATGTCAACAAATAATTTAAATAGCCCTTATAAAATAAAAATTTATTCCTCCAAAGTTTACATAAATATAATGTTTAAAACTTGAATTTATTTTTTTATTGTAAAATTGTTACCTATTTCCATTAACTTTTTCAAGAAACTGTTCAAAAGAATATTTTTTTATAACATTTATTCAATATATCTAGATATTTATTTTAAATGTATACATAATAGTACTTTTATTTCTTAAATTTTAGCCAACAAAAATATCAAAATTTACATTTAATTTCGTTTAGTCACCTTATGCATAGCTCATAGAATTGGCTTATATTATCTATTTGTCTTAATTATTACATCTTTCAACTCAATTACTAAGATAATTCATTTTCCCGCCCTTTTTACTATAAGTTAAAACCAGACACTAAATAATTCTTGATTAATATTGCTTTCCTGTAGTCATCCTTTTAACGATAACGCAGTTAGTCGCCGTCGTAAAACGAGATGACCTTGAAATTGTTAGCATTTTCAGTGTACATTTTCTTCGGGTATCTAATAGTTAGAGCGTGTGATCGAACTTGACGTTCTAATTTGGTCCTTTGAGAACATGATTGTGTCCCATACACGCGTCGAGCAAATTGCAGCTCTAGTTAAATTTGATACTTCGAAAACTGGACTTCTTAACGTCAACCATTTTCTGGAGAGAGAGAAAAATTATAACGGTTTGTAAATAACAAATTTGTTCCTAGAATATCTCCTTCACGTATAATCTTCTTGATTAATATTTGAATTAATAAGTATTAATTAGTATGACCAAAAATAATTGTGGAAGATCTGTACGCGTTTCGTTATTTATGAACGGAATAATTACATTGAATTTTTGCTATAATTTTTCTTTAAAAAAAACTCTTTTTCTTTTTGGTAGAATGTCAAAAATAAAAGATATATTAAAGTACGGAAAAGGAAAATGTTTTTTTTTAATTAAATCTAAATTGCACATTTCTAAATGGTACATCTAAATTGCACTTTGATTTCGTTCTATTATTTTTAATTTAGTTCGTTTAATGGTGCACAATTCGTTAAAAAACTAAATTTCTGGGAGATTTCATTCAAGTCCAAAAGTCTGTTTATTTGAGAATACAAAAATATATGATGGTTTGATACATGAAAACTTCTATATATAAACTAAAAAATTGATTTACTTAATAATATTCCAGGGTTGTATATAAAAAAGAATACTTTTAAAAGATTTCAATTACATTTTTTTTAAATATTCTACTTTATTAGTTTTTTTTTCAATGATATGCAAAGTAGAGGAAATGGGTAATCGAATTATTAATTCAAAAGAATATGAAATTCGAAAAAAATTTAACGATCTTTGAAAAAAAAGGGCGATTCAGTTGAAACATAAATTTCGAAACTTATAAATGACATGAATTAACTACAATATATATAACATTGTTTATATATTAACAAAATTAAATTAAATACTCTTGTTTTTTAACAAACTATCAACCAGAACACATTTTGATTAACGCTACTTGCTACTTGCATTAATTACTTGAACATAAACAGTATTTTTAAATGAAATAAAAAATCGTCTGTGGAACAAATTAAAAATAGCCTAAATACATCATAGATTTCAGAACTAAAATAAACCACAAATTATAATAACAGGAATTCTTTTTTTGGGATAATAAATAATAAAAATATCGATTTTTAAAAATGGCGTATTACAACTTGCTTTTAAAAAAAATTTAATAACAACAGTCCATTAAGAACCATATGTATTGAGTTTTTATAAGTTGATGGTTGTTATTTATTCTCCTTTATCAAGTTAATAATTTGACTAAACAAATTGTTTAATAATGCCTTTTTAGACGAAAAATTCCATGATTTCAAAGTTACCCACCCAATCAATAAACCGATTTTTAAAAAAATATAAGCCTCAGAAATAAATAAATATAAATCATTGTGTTCCCAATAAAAAATTAACATTTTTATAAAACAACTATACTTTTGCAATTTTTTTTTCTAAATAGAAATTGGACATTGAACGTAAAACAAATCGAGTTTCAATACCCATTTTCCCTCACTTTATCCTACTAAATTTAACACAAATGATAAGACACATTAAGATAAAAAGCGGTTCTGAAAAACTAGCATCAAGACAATTGAAGGGAATACGTGTGAAACGATGAGAGTTCATTTTTTGTTAAAATCGAGATCCTAAAGACTTCTATTAGTACAATGCTCTACTTTAATTGTTCGAAGTTGTGAATTAGTAAGAACGATATTAGTCCGTCAAAAACAAATTTTAAAGAATATAATGCTGTGTATGTCTGTGAGACAATATATATATATATATATATATATATATATATATATATATATATATATATATATATATATATATATATATATATATATATATATATATTGCATTTTCTGTCGGATCATTTACGATGGACTGCCCTCGTTCATCTCCTGTACCCATCCATTTACTTCTAAAAACTTCTAAAAAATACTTCTTAAAAAAATTTTAAAAGTCCTTCAAAAAAAAATTCAAGGAACTTTAAAAATTCGGATAAATAATTTTCTGTCCAGATTTTTTTAGAAATATTTTAGTATACAAAAAAAAATTAAGATATCAAAACTTTACAGTAAATTAATTTTATATATATATTTTCTAATATTACATAATATGATACAAAATACTTGTATTTGACCTCGAATTTTTATAATTTTTTAGCAATCACTTTACAAAGCTAATCATTTAACTTTAAACTAGAACTAATTTATATTTTTAATTTAAAGGTTTGAAGAATTTAAGTAATTTTAGATAACTATAGACTATTTCCGTAATATATTAACCATTTCAACTTTAAATTCGGCACTTAAAACTTTCTTTTAGTATGAGTTTATTCTCCGGCATTGAGAATTTTAACGTTTTATTAAGAAAACTAGACGTGCAAGTGAGAAAAATCACTTAGCTAATGTGTAAAATAAATAAATAAATTGACTTTAAATTATACCCCATGGAAGCGTTAATTGAAACTAAAGACTCCCGAATTGCTTTTCTAGAAGTGAAAAACTATGAAAGTGAATTGATTAAAATTTAAATTTCTCCTAACGAAAGATTTAATAATTGCAAAATACTGGTTGATTTTTTATCACTATTCGTGATTATAATAATAATAAAATTAAATAATTTAACGTGTTTGTTTTTCTCTGTTTAGTGTTTTGCTATAAGTCATTAAATGTCTATTAATCAGACTTATTGTGTTTGGTTTTTATATCCACTCTTTCACATGTTAAGTTCAATGTGCGCAAAATTATAATTAACTCAATAAAAATGTATCTCGATATCTGCTTTTTTTTCCATGCAATTCCACCTTTTGAGATAGAGTTCTAGAAGATTCTTTTCTTTTGATTTGTCTTTATTCTCTAAGTCATTGATTTATTTCACTTTTCTTTATTCAACTGCTCTTATATGTCTATTGTCATTCATTTTATAGATTTCGTTATGGTCCCCATTTATCTTACTGGAAATTATATTCCAGTGAATAGAATAAATCGGAAGGGTATAGCTCTATATAGTCTTTTGAGCAAAAACCTTGCCTCTGATTTGTGACGTCATCACGAGTAGGCTGGATTTCTCCTTTCCCGCTCTGTTTCTTCGCTTGAAGCGCTTTGTTTTTCGAGTAGATGAATAAAATTTTTCTTTAGAAAATGAACTGTTACGTTACCTAAACATTATTTACCTTACCTTTGCATTTCATTAAAGATTTTTAAATAAATATACCCAAAAAAATACTCACATTAGCATGAAAATAAAAGTATAAAAGACCAAATTAACAAAAATTCTTTATTGAACTGAGCGTTTATATACAGTTATGCAATTTTATATTTTTGTACCTTTTCTACAACAGTGATCCCTTTTTTCAATGTCTCAATTTTTGTAGACTTTTTTTAAATTAAATTTTTTTTTGCCTGCAATAGTTTTTTAATAATGAATTTGTAGCTAAAGTTAATATTAGTTTTAAAACACTCTCAGAACTATGGCCCGCTTCACATTGATCATCAACAACAACAAAATTCCTTACAATTTATTAATCCAAAGCTGGCAATCAAAGGATTTCTAGTTCGAGTTGACAAAGAAAAGTAAAAAAAGTAGTGATCTTGCAATCGGAGAGTTACCAGCTACGCTTCAAAAATACTAGAAAGTCGTCCAGAACATCCAACAAATTATACTGGCGTGTATGCGGGACCGCTGCACGAAAAATTTTGGTAAGGGGTCAAATGTCCTGACACCTATTGAAGTTGCGTTGGATGCCAGCACAGGTGTTGTCATCGTCATCTGACCATGGTTCCAAAATACGAAGCATCGTTCTCGGGTTTTTAACTTATTCAGGTTTTCACCCAGGATCAAGTGAATAAAACTTGCTAGCTAGCGCCCAACCATCTAAACCACAATTTAGCGTTCTTTAGTTCTCTCTACACAGCGATTCTTTAGTTGGAATTGCAAAAATCCGATTAATATTACGACTTTCAAATATATATTATTTGGATGTTTAAAGTTAACTTATGCGTAAATAATAGATATATCAGTTGGGTTAAAACCACGCTCAAAGAATATCTCGTGTTACAATAGGGACTACAGAAAAGACTTTAAACTTTAAAATGGAATTTGAGCGACCAAGAACGTACTAACTTTTCCAGGATTTGAACCAGGATTTTAGTATTGGCGATCAAAGTCCGCAATGTCAGCTACAAATTGGACTATAAAGATCATAAAGGATAGTACGATATCAAGATTTTACGATATCAAGATTTAAATATGCTCATAGAATTGGAATAAAATGTTAGTCCATAAATGCATTAATATAACAAAAATCGTGGGTGACTGTGTTGATGTACATCCACAAAGGTTTTATGTAAAAAGTCAATTCAGCTGATTATAGAAAAAAAAGGATTGGTCGCCAACAATTACCTTACCAACATTAGAAAGAAGCCCGCAAGCTATTATGTCTGAATCCTCGAGCTCACGCTCATTTATACATTGCTCTATTTAAATTTTTCACACCCATCAACGTCTAAATTTCGATAGAAAATCTAAATTCATGTCAATCGTACTATTTGAATCGAAACAGATCACCCTAATATTTTAAAATGCTTTTTTTCTATCCTAATATCCCATGTAGTTAATTTTAAAAACGTTTAGCTTCAAAAAAATTATAAAATTTATTGTATAGTACTTTAACCCACTGACGGAGCTAAACGACTTAAATCGTCCAAGAATTTCCAATTTTTCTGGCAATACACATACACTTTAAATTCACAAAAATATTATATGTTGAAATATTTTTAAAAGCAAAAGCTTTATATCGCTTCTTTAAATCTATATCTATTAAAATAATAAAAATTAAAAATATATATAACATATATGCATTGTAAATAATAAGTAAACAAATTTATAGAGAAAACAACTTTACAATTTTGTTCTTTTTCTTACCGCTCAGAACGTATAACACCTACTAAAACGCTTAGAAATAGTGAAATATATTTACACATATTAACATAAACGCACATAATAATCAAAATAAAACCTTTTTACAAAAATAATAATTACGATTTTATTAGATAAAACTACATCATCTTATATTAATTGTAACGTTGTATTTAGATTACTATAGCCAAGTCATTGCATTCGTTCACGACTTTTATGACAGAGCTCAATCCTATATAATTAAAAATAAGCTTTGTTTCTAATTATAACAACAATTCTTAACATATTCACTTACCTTATTATTAATGAAGTTCCCTTATAAATTATTCAGTACATTTTTATTTTCTCTGTGTTAAGTCTTCTCACCTAATCAACTTTGCTCCTCAATTCACTTCCCCAGTGGAACAACAGAGCTGGTTCTACAAAGAGCTCTAAAGGGGTTCTACAAAGGGTTCTTAAAGTAAGGTTTCAATTTCCATTGTAGAAATCCTCACAGAATAGGTCTAATTAATTCTGCACACGGCCGACTCATAATTGAGTCGCTGATATTCGAACGCCGTGATTGCGTTATTTTCAATTCGAACGGTTCTCAATCACTCAAGAAACCTTAGAACACAAAATGAAGCCCGGTTCACACTTTCTCATACAACAATAAACCCGCCATTTAAGCAGAATCATCAGAGCGCGATGTTTACTGTCATGGTTGTAAATTATAAGGCTTATTAAACGCCTTCAATTCATACATCTGATTCGTTTATTTGAAAATAGGCATTCCAATGGATATATATTATAATTGAATGAAAGGTTTCCCTATTAAACTGACCTTTATCAATATATATATATATATATATATATATATATATATATATATATAATAACCTCTTTTGGTTTCAAATCTCAATATAAGATAACTAATTAACATAATAATCCCCCACAACCGCATTTAAAAGTTTTAAATTAATTATTTAACAATATGATAAAAATAAACTGCTTTTTGATTAATTCAGCGGCCAGCAAATTTCCGAAAATATAAAGCTGCAGGATAAATTTAAATTATTTTTTTTTAATTTATTTAAATTTTTTTATCTGGATTATTTTTAAATATTTAGATTTTAATTTATACCCCAATCACACAGACACAAAAAATATTGAAAAATAAAGTATTTATATTAATTTAAAACCGGGGTATATTGCTGAAAAAAACGTTGATCCCACGGCGGAAAATCCCGGGACAGTCGATAGGAAGATCAAAGTGTTTAAACTTTACAGAAAAAACAGTTACTGCTTCTGATAAACACATTATTTTGATTTCTGTTTTTATAGGTTTTAGATCAAACAGGTTAGTGAACTGTAAACAATTAATAATTAACTAAAGCATTTTTAAAAGGAGTTCCATTACCAACATTGCGGCTTTGTCCTATCAAACATGATTATTTATTAATAAACGGATGACTTTTTGTAGCTAATTTAAATTTTAATTTCTCTCCGAAGACATTTTCTCGTTCGTTGTTGAATAAAAATTAAATTACATTCCTACAATTGCCTAACTAGAATAGCAATATCAATTACTGTATTTATTTTGATGTAAATGAGTTTTTTTTCTGCTTGTTTTGATTCATGTTACATTTTAATTAAAAATTAAATCTCATCAAAGTGTTTCCCTTTTCTCTCTCTTCTTTTGTACTTTTGCAATATTCAATTCAAATGCTCATTTAAGACATATCGGAAATAGCATCAAGGTATTAAATTAATTATTTATACATTAAAGAAACTAACACAAGAAAACAATGCGAAATATTAAGCTTGCCTTTATAAATAGTATATCCACGTGCTGTGCTCTAAAGCAATAACATGATATAGGTAAATAATAGAACAATATCACTTTTTGTGTGGGTAGCGATTATTCAATTATTTGAAACAAAACCACTATTTTTGAGCACTGTAAAAATTTATGGGTAATGTTTTCCAACCCACGCGCAAATATATGTATATTTAACTATAAATTTCTGATAAACAAAAAAACGTTGAAGTGATTCCCTAAATTATACTTCTCTATTACTATCCGTAACTATCTATCTTGAATTGTAAAGACATAAAGTGTCGCATTAAACTTAGTAACTAGGCGAAAACAATCACTGTTTAAAACAGGTACTTAAAATAAGTTCAATGTACTCATTTTTAATTACATTCTATGGTTATCATATCTCCGAATACATAAGTTTCATTTTTGAAAAAGACATGTACTCAACAATGAGTAAAATGAATGAAAGGAGCAGTTTCTTGCCTACATAGGCTGCCTTCATAAATCCCTTTTAATAACTTTCAACAATTACAACCAGGACTTAAACCCATTACGTCTACCTAAGGCCGTTCGCATCCAAGTCCAGGGCTTATCCGTTGTACCACCAGAGCGCGTGAAGAAGTTATAAGCAAAAGTAATGTTAAAAAGACGTGGCAAAAGAATGGGAAGTAAGACTATTGAGTCGTAATAACTCAGTTTCCATTTAAGCAATCGACATCAAATAATGTGAAAACCATCTTCTGAACAAATATTTTATTCTCAAATCGCTTTGTTAAGATAGCTTGAACAGATGCTGATATTAACAATATTAAATCACACTGCTCAGTTTTGAGAAAGTACGGTAGCTTAAATTTTAGTAAGTCATAGCTCATTTACGGTGCAATTATACTCAAAGAAAAACGAGTGCGTCCATGTACTCATTTTTAAGCACATTTTTTTACATTGTTCCCTTTTATTAATATTGAAACTTTTGTTGTTATAATTTTTAAAACCTAACATAAATTCTGGTTAGTAAAAAAAGCTGATTTATTTCTTCGCTGCTTAAATATTTAATACTTTGTTCATCATTTCTAAAATTAAGCAATTCAAAAAATTCTATAAAAAGAATTGCCCCATACATAAAAAAAATTATTTCAAATATACAATATGAAGTTCTTGAAATCTATTTTATATTTCGTATTTACAGAATGGTTTCAAATATCCACCTGTTCTATTTATAGAATCTTAATGCGATGAAACTGAAATCTCCCCCTACCCTTTTCTACAAATCTTGTTTTCTAACCGTCGATACTTGAGAAGACTGTCTATATAACGAAATCATTGTAAACAGGGATAGAATAATATGTTGTAAACAACACAGTCAAATCTAATTATAATTAATTACTAATAAATATATTAAGGTATAGAACTTTTCATGCTGGAAAAATCAATAACCTTAATTGATTATATGGGAATGTTAATGTTACGATGCGTTGTCATAAATGTTAAATTACGTAATTAATTTGCGAATAAGTTTATTGTATATGTGTAAAAATGTATCGTATATAAACTTCACTTCTTTAATAAAAATGGAATATTTAAGCTTGTAGCTACTTCACCAGCTTTCGTATTTTTTTTGTACAACACTGTTTTTTAGTACATATAAAAATGCATATAAAAAAGGGTTCCCAACTCGTAGTCCGCAGACCACGAGTTGAGAGTTTGCGATAAACAAAAATTAATAATTGTTGTGCTTATAAAAATCAGCACAACTACAATAATATTAATTCAATTGGAATAAAATGTTGTTTACATGTGGAGAAAACAATATTTAACAAAGTTCAAGTACAATATTTCATGCATTTAGTATACTTTTTATGAAAAAAAGTAATTTTATAACTGTAGTATTTTAAGTTATAAAGTTCGTAAGGTACACTTTTCTATAACAGTTTTCAATGTACAAGGACCAACATTTATTTTTATGTGGAATCCATTGCAATTAAACTACAGTTATCACTCTAGTTGTTTTTTGAAGGGCGGTCCGCCCTGTCCGCCCTTTTTTCATCTCGATAGCGCCCTCATGCCCCTTTTTTCAAAAATGCCGCCCTCTTTTGAAAAAATTCCGCCCTTCTTGCCCTTTTCAGTCAAGCACAAGCATCATTGCTTCCCTAGTTGTCTTTAAAAAAGGCATCGATTAAAAAAAAATGTGTGTGTAAATTGGAATTAAGTGAATTATGACAGTAGAAAACTCCTTTATAACTACGCGTGTTGTGAAATCGCGATGATTCTTCGGTAATTTCGAGCACGGGGCATTCCAAAATTCCTATTGGTTGCCTGTGCATGCATATGAAATTCTAAGTTTTTTTTTCTGTGGTTTTTTTAAAAAGAATATAGTTTGGGACTAGGTAGGGATTGGTTTGCAAGACTAGGCATTTTATTACCAAATTTTGGATTTAAGTAGCCTTTTTATCAGTTTTATAAGGGATCTTATTCCTACTTACAGAATTGCTTTTTAGGGGGAAAAATCATTTTAAAATGTCATATTTTAGATTTTAAATAATATTTTCATAAAGAGACATTAATTTTGTACAGGTCTTTCCTTCGAGATAGGCCCCGAACCGTTAACAATAGCCCAATCTGCAGCTCTGGCGCAATGTCAACCAACAAATCGGAACTTTTTGTTGTTTGGTCACGGGTCCGATGTGTCAATGTGTGGCCACGCCCACGCAAATCATTTTTTTAAAAAGTGCCCTTTTAAAAACAAGAAATGCCTTTTTAAAAATGAGGTCCCCTTTTACTGCCAACTGCGCCTTGCCCCTTTTTATTTCTAGAGTGAACACTAAAACTACTAAACCTAATTTTAATTTTGGTTTTAAACTAGAAAAAAGTTACCGTACTTTTTTTTCGAAAATGAAGAATTTTTGTTTACATTTTGACTCATATTTTCGCACATATATTTTTTTATTCTAGTAAAACAACTAACATTTAGGTTTAACATTTAAATTTTACACTAAACTAATAGTCCATAAAATTTCGTTTTCACTGGAAATATACTTTTTGAGAAAAGTGTATCAAAAGATAGAAAAGACCATTTCTTCTACCATTACAGAAAATGTGCAAAACGTAAAATCGCTAGTAATTCTAAATTGATTTTTTGGTCTTCTCGTTCAAATATTTCTCAACTATTTAGGATCAGAGTGAGTTCACAAAATATTAGCTAGCATTATTTTAAACTATTAAATTTCCAAATTTTCAAATCAAATAGTGCCTGCTTCCAAAAGGGTGTGTGTTCACTTTTATTTAAATTTTATTTTCAAATTTTATATAACTTAAAATGTGATTTTTTTCAAGAACTTAGTATCAAACGATAGGTAATAACATTATAAACCCCATACGTTATAAACCGAAAATCCAATTTTTTTTTTAAGGTTTGTAAGTACAATGTCCCTTTTAGAAACAGATATTTCCGTCGTGGTCCCATTTTTCAATGACTACACGAATCACGCTTTATTATTTCCTAACTTCCTGGAATTTCTTTAACAATGACGTAAAGTGAATTCCAGAATTTGGCACCCTCGACGCTTTTCCATCAATCTCTCGCTGCGTCCCGTCTCGCTGCAAAATGCAAACACCTTCTAATTCTAATGGAACTTCTTAAAATAGATTTTCAGAAAGCTTTCAGTGGCAAGCGCTTGTTTAACTCAATCAAAGGCGCAACATAAACACATTAGTTCGCTAGGATTGACTTCCATTTATGGGAAAGTGTACTTATCAAACGGATTCGTTGACATTTGCGATGGTAACTCACGTGGTTGATGTGGGTTTTTTTAAAACAATTACTTCCAAATAAGATATTTTAATGTAACATACTTTAAACCGGACTAATTGCAACTCGTTTGATATTTTTTTATAAATAAAATTTAAAAATTAATACTTCAAATATTAAGTGAAAATGTATTGCAATAATATAACAAAATATTACTACTTAATATTACTAAGATTAACTAAGGCTTAATTGGTTGTACTTACGAAATAAATTGCGTTGTGTATTAAATATTATTTTTACCCGAACGTATCTTTTCCTGCTGGTTTGATAGCATAGAATTCTGAAAACATATAACATAGTAAAATTAGAAACACTTAAGCAATTTAACAAGTTCTATTAATATGCGATGAAAAAAAGTAGGAAATAATTAACCAGACAACTAGATACGGAGATGTAAATATGATTTAAGACTATTTAAATTCACAATTAATCAGTTAACGTATAAATAAAGTTAAGACCTCTCCGGTACATTTTTGCCGTCTGAAATTTTCTTAAGAAAAGAGGAGAGCAAGTCACTCCAAACTTGAGTGTCCAATTTTCGATGTTCAGGGACTGAAATTAAATGTGAATCTCTCAGGGTTCAATACCACAGAGTTTTGTAGGGATCAAAAGTCTGTATTTATAAGTCCCTGCCTGTCCTGGAGTTACAAGTCCCAGTCTGATGGGTCACTTTGGTCGATCTCCATATAATCTGCTGGGCCCTCATTGGGCCCCTGAACTCGTAACATGGTTAGAAGTCGGTGTCACAAAAGAGCCACATAACTTAAGTTTACTGCCCACCATGGCTCCTCGAAGTCTGACATATTGTTAAAATAACCATTCACTTGGTTTTATGATGGACTTAAAATTGCGACAAACCAGGATGTCTGCCGCCGGATCGAGGGTATCCGTGAGAAAACATGGGTCGAAATGTGCAAGTGATATGACGAATATTGCGTCACACCATATTTATATTTTCATATTCACAGTATTGATAATGTGAAACACGTTTTCTACACTACATAAAAACTTCTCAAATATCAACTTTTGTGGATTCGCAACTGAAAGCTACGATTTAAAACATACCTGAAAATTGAATTTTGGTAGTAATTAAAGATATTTTTTTATTAATAAGTAAAGATAGATTCTTTATTTAATTAAAGGTAGATCCTTCATTAAATTAAAGGTAGATTCTTCATTAAATTAAATATAAATTCTTCATTAAATTAAAGGTAGATTCTTCATTAAATTAAAGGTAGATTCTTCAATAAATTAAAGGTAGATTCTTCAACTAGTTTTTATATATAAGAAAGCATTTATGATATTTTTAATTTTGATAATAAAACTGGCATAAAAATATTTATTTTAAGTATATTTTATTGGTTAAAAAATATTAATTAACTATATTTATTCTTATGTTATTTCAGATAATCAAACTATAGTATCTTTTCATTGCCATTCTTTTAAATTACACCAAAAGCCACATTTAAAAAACTGTTGTGAGAAAATTACTGCTTAACACACCTTGTCTATCATTTTGAAACATTCTAGAAATAACTACTAATCAAACAACGCTTTCATTACTTCCCCGTGTTCACTCTAATAGCGTTCCATTTAAGACACAATGGCTGGAACAAATTGAAAAGGTCTGACATTGACACATAAAATAACAAAGATTATAATAATGGAAATGTTTACGGAAATAAAAATATATTTTTTTAAGTTTCATTAAAAGCAGGATCGGCCAGAATAACACAAACTTTAACTATTCGTTAAAAGACCATATAAATATCATTAATTTACAAAACGGAAACAAAAGTTTATTTTAAGATAAAAACTCGCCTTATAGAAACATTGCGTTATAGAATTTTAAAATAAAAATACAACGTTAAAATACGCAATAAAAATCTATCAAATCTGGACATGTTTCGG
Organism: Troglohyphantes excavatus; assembly: GCA_963932185.1. Classification (NCBI taxonomy): domain Eukaryota; kingdom Metazoa; phylum Arthropoda; class Arachnida; order Araneae; family Linyphiidae; genus Troglohyphantes; species Troglohyphantes excavatus. The sequence goes on from OZ010675.1 coordinate 30,005,353, forward strand.
GAGATACGTCTCCCTTCATCAGCAGAGAAGGAAAAAGTCTGTGTAATAAAATATAAATAAATAAACCCAGAAATTGAAAGTGTTGCCAAAATAAAAAAACAAAAAGACTATATCAATCGTTTGGAGTTAACTATTGTGTGCCAACAAACGGGAAATACTGGGACTGTAAATGTTTCGTTGACAATCGAATCAATATTGCTAAAAATATGAAACGCCTCCAGGAAGTCAAGTTCAACTGGAGATTTGGGTTTGCAAATTAAATGTGGGTTAGAAAAATTAAATATATGACCATGTTCCCAAGAGGACTTCTTTATTTCTTGTTTAACAGTATGTGCTAGGTGCTCCTTAATACGAAATCTCAAAGCTCTCTTTGTTTGACCGATATATGACATGCCACATTGACATGAAATCCTGTATATGCCCCAGTTATTTAGATCGTCGTATTTTAACGTTGTATTTATATTTTAAAATAAAAAAAAACCTTTATTTTGACGAGAGTTTGATATTTATAATATCAATTGCTATGCTTTTTGAGAAACAATCCGTCTAGAAAGTGCATTTTTTCATGCTGTACATAAATAAAGTATTTTACTGATAAAGTGGTTACAAAACTTGCTGCTGTTAAATTTTTCAGAATAAATGACACTCATGATTTTTCAATTATTAATTTATACGGCAATATAATGGCATCATCATGTATATTATTTCTGTAGTAAAGATCCTTTTAATGGCCTTTATACTCAATGGATCTTAAGACATGCGGTATCAAAAGAAAAATAATTCTCAAGAGCAGTGACGAATGGAACGTACATCTCATAAATATCAACGGTTTTGTTTAAAAAATTAGTTTAAAATAATTCATTTAAACCCGGGTTTTTTTTGCTTGTTAAACACACTTTTGATATTGTTGCAATCTATGAATGAGCTGAAGCGTTAAACTTTTATGATTTTTGGGTGATAAAAAATACGCTAATATATTTCCCCCTTTACAACGAATTTGCGTGGGAGGGAGTTGGTCATGCGATAATTATCGCACGGGCATGCCAGTATATATTATTTCTGTAGTAAAGATCTCTATTGCGTGGTACTCATGAGGTATCAAAAGAAAGAGAATTTCATGGACTAGTGACAGATTGTACTCTCATCCCATAAATATCAAAAAAAAAATTTTAATGCGTTTAAAATACTTCATCGTAACGAGTTTGTTTAAACAAGCCGATGATAATGGTGCCATTTTTCAGCAGCATTTAAACTTTCGTTAATTTTTTGGCCATAAAAGATTAGTTAATAATCATTTTACAACGAATAGATGTCTGGTGTGTTGGAGGTAGGGGGGGGGGTCATGTGATAAGTTTCGAACGGTCATGCTGGTATTATATAATAAATAGAAAGTAGAAATAGAGAAAACTCTACCCTTTGATACTAATATACCTTTATACTTGTCTAATGCCGGGTGTTTTTTCAGTTTGTATTTTACAAAGAGTTGAATCGTAACTCTTCGACTACTTCATGTAATAAAATCAGTTATAAATATATAACCGAACAGAATATCCATACAAAAATATATTTGAATTTAAATAGTAAATATACAAGAATAATTCTAAAAACATCAAGTTGCGAATACAATTTAACGTTTACTTTACAACTCACTTCAATTACTGAAATCATCTAATTTTTTTATTGCGTTAAACAGTTTTCTACACAACTTTTTTTTATTAAAGTGAATTATCTTAATTTTGTATCTAAATATATATCTTAATTATTCTTTTATTTATCTTAACACACCTAAATGAATACTTAACATGCATCTATTTATAAATTATACTTTATGTAAATAATTATTATTTCAGGGATTTATTTTGTGATCATTAACGACATAATATTAAATTTTCTAAGTATTTCAAAAATGTACCTCAGTTAATTAGTTAATAGCTATAAATAGAGCTATAATTTTGCACTTACAGTGTGTTTAAAGATCGATTAAATCTCGCTGCTTACGCGAAATTGAGTATCTTCTGACCTGTGCCTTAATTGTTTCAATATCGTTATTTCATCTACTGTAAATTTCTTAATGTCATCAGGAAAATAAATATTTTGTGGTTTCAAAAGGAGAAAACTCACGCTTTGAAATTAATTTTAATTTTAAAATCGTTATAAAAAATTTAAATTAAATTTAGTTTTGAAATATAAAAAGAATAGACGCTCACAAAAAAGATAAAGTATTTACAAAAGCACTTCCCTCAACGAATCAAAAAATTATCACGAAAAGTATAATTTATTTTAGAATTTTTTACTGTTATCTGCAACATATAATAATTATTTCTATTAAAATTTAGATATTGAGTTTTCATTGTTTCTATAAGTTTTAAAGTACCCTGTGCCCGGAAATGTATTTTCTTAATTATACTAATGATAATCCACATTTGGTATATATTATATATTATTTAAAAACAAAGTTTTTTTGGATAAATATTGACAGGCATTGGTTTTTTATAAGTCCCCAAAAAACAATACTAAGCGGAACAAAACCGCATCACCAAAATATAATACTAATCAAGACAAAATCACATCACCAATAAATAATACTAAGCAAAACAAAACCGCATCACCTAAAAACAATACTAAGCAAAACAAAACCACATCACCAAAAAACAATACTAAGCAAAACAAAACCGCATCAACAAAAATCCATTCTAAGCAAAACAAAACCCCATCAACAAAAAAGAATACTAAGCAAAACAAAACCGCATCACCAAAAAACGATATCAAGAAAACAAAACCGCATTACTAAAAATCCATACCAAGAAAAACAAAACCGCGTCTCCAAAAAACAATACTAAGCAAAACAAACCGCATCACCAAAAAACAAAACCGCTTCGCCAAAAAACAAAACCGCATCACCAAAAAACAAAACCGCATCACCAAAAAACAAAACCGCATCACCAAAAAACAATACTAAGCAAAACGAAACCGCATCAACAAAATACAATACTAAGCAAAACGAAACCGCATGACCTAAAAACTATACTAAGCCAAACAAAACCAGCTTTAATTCAGAGAAAGCCTACTATAAAATACTTCAAAAAGAAATGGGAATCAAACTGAAGCATAATCTTAAAAAAAATTGCACAGTTTCAATAAAAGTTTACAGTATTGTGTTACGAAAGCTAAGTAATATAAATTCGATACTTGCGCATAGATTTTTAATGGCGGATAAATACAAAATTATGTGATGTTGCATACCATACTTTTAAAAATATATTATAAACGCTTCTCTCCACACAAAATCGTAAAACATAAAAATATAAAGTGATAGAAACATAGTTAAATATACAGTCTTCAAATAATTATTTATACTGCATTTAAATTATCTCTCATCAAAAATCAGTCACTTCCGGTATTAAACTTTTGAATTTTAACGTAAAGTTAGACGAACTCCTCAAACAATTTTATGAATGTTTAAACATAATGATCGTTCCCAACAGCTTTTAATTCCCAAGAGGTTAATTATAATCGCTGATATTTTAGACGATCTTTTATTGGTTAAGAGAGACTCTCTAGAGCATTATCGTTAATATATCTATTAAAGATGTAGTTTTTCTATCATTATGGCTATTATTAACTCTACTATTGTTTAAGTTGTATATTTAAATTCTGATTAATTTTAAGTATTTTATAATGTCGCACACAATAGATCAGAAATTTATTCGATTTTCTGTTCTTTGAATGAAAATGGCTATAATGTGCGAAAAATGAAAGTGTTTTATATTTAAAATGTATATATTTTTTATAGTAGTAAATTTTTATCTCTAATACATGTTAAAGTATAAATAAAAAGTTAAAAATATAAAAAAGTTATGAAAATTTATTACACAATTAATTAGAATTATGCATTTAAGATCTGTTTTAAATACTTTTTTGGTGAAGAACAACTTTTAGTTTTTAAAATGTAATGAATTACTGGTATACACAAAAATAATACTTTTTGCGCTCTTTCTACTTTTTGGCATTTTCATATTTTAAAAAGATAAAGTTATTTATCCTCTAAATATGTTCGAATTTTTCACGTATTTTCGTTTTGCACGCAAATATGGGATTGATTTCCAAGATTAAATACATTTCTATCAATTAAGTCTCAAAAAGAAAATATAAATTAAAAAAATACATTTCTTTTAAAAAAAGTTTTGTAAGAAAAGTTATTATTCTTTCCTTAACATCTTTAGGAAATAAAATGCCTTAAACTTCTAACATAATCTACATTCTATGCACAAAAAAACATCAGAAAATGTTCAGTTAAATCTTATACACCCACTGCTGATGATAATAAATTAATATTATTTGTACTATTAAATAATTCCATTAAATAAATTCCAATAATTTCAGGTCATAATATATTCTTTCGCAAAATAAACAGGACAAAATAACTTGCTGTATTCCTTCAAAATCAAAGTATGTCTGTGTTTTCTATCTATTAATCAAACAAGACAGAGTCGGACTACAACGATGAAGAATTATGTCATCTAAAGCCGCAAAACGCTTTCATTTTTGAAGTACGCCATGATTAAAAGACGAAAAGCGTTCAGCCAGTAAAATAGTTAAAAAAATATTTTATTTGATTAGGATTATGTCTCACATTTTTTTAAGAAAATCAAGAAACTGATTGCGTCGCGACGGCCAAATTTTTTTTTATATGTCTACGAAATCCAATGCCTTTAAATGCACTTAATCGAGTCTTTTTCTCACTTTATTGCCCCTATAACTTTCACGTAATCGTTCAGCGAACTCCGCCTACTCTTTTCGAACTTCCTTAATTTGTAAAAATGTCCGTCAAAGAATAAATATTTTTAGGGTAAACTATCTCAACGACTTGCATTCATAAAAAGATTTTATGTATCAGTTATATTTTACAATATTTTTCAGTATTACATTCACTTTAAATAAAATAGAAAAATAGTGCCATTTTTAATCCAGACGATTTTGTTTTGAAAATGTATTAGAGAATAATCTTACACGTTTATTGGTAAATTTTTAACAACTATTTTAATTAACGTTTATTTAAAATGCTTAAACTGTCAGGAATTATAACTTAAATAATTCAATTCCATTATTTTCTGACAGTTAAAATCTCTTAAATTGTTTTTAAAAAGAACGTTTTAGAAATATTTATAACAGTTATTTTCGTCCACTCATCATAATACACTTATTCCATGTAGAAATAAAATGACAACAGATGCAACAAAATAAATTCTCAAGAAATTCAAAATATTTATCAAACAAATGTTATAAACTAAACCAAAAGAGTGAATAAATAGTACACAAAATTTAACTCTATAATCCCAAATGACATGTGACATAAAAACATTACAAACTAATCGGGAAAGATCGAATTCGCTTTGTAATTTTTCGAAGCATATTCAAATGTTTAAAAACGATTATCCAGCTTCAAGATTTGATGATAATTCGTTCTAAATTTTTAATATGGATAGACGGACGAACGGACATACGAACATTTAGATTTTTACAATTTTAATACTCAGTTATACGCTCATAGGAAGTAGGCTTGGGCAATGATTCGAAAAATACGGAAGTAAAAAATCATCACGATTTCGATTTTTTTTTAATGTACGATTTTACGATTAATCGATTTAATTATAAATCGATTTGATTATTAATTGATTTGATGATTAATCTATTTGATGATTAATCAATTTGACAATTAATCGATTTTACAATTAATGAATTTGATGCTTAAACAATTTGACAATTGTCGAAAGTACACTCGGAAGTCCGGAAGAACCCTCGGGATGCCAAATAAGAAAAATCAAAATACACATTACCACTATGTAACTATATATCAAAAATATCGATTAATCTTTAATATCGATTAATTTTTAATATCGATTAATCTTTAATATCGATTAATCTTTAATATCGATTAATCTTTAATATAGATTAATCTTTAATATCGATTAATTTTTAATATCGATTAATCTGAAAAAGTCGATTAATCTAAAATATCGACTAATCGGAAAATATCGTGTTTGGCTGGCGATTAATCGCGATGTCAAAATATCTTCATCGCCCAAATCTAATAGAAAGACATAATGTTTTCAATCATTTACAACATGGAAACCAACTCTCTGATGAAAACCAATAAAATACGAAGAGATGGGGATACTTTCTCAACCAAATAGCACCAGCACGATTAATCAATTCTAGCGATGTTCAGTAATAAAATAGTTTAGTAGAAAGGTAAAATCTCTGAACGGTTTCTAATCCTCGAGAAAGCCCATTCGTTGAAACTTCGAACATTTTCGTAACAATTTAATCTGTGTGTGCAGTTCCAATTATTCTTCAAGGAAATAAAAACTAAATCAACTAAGCTATAAAAGTATAATTAGAAACTTTAAATACTTGCCCTTCTAAAGGCTTTAAAGTCAGAAAATGTTCCTAGAATTCGAAATCGATTTTAATTATTTTAAAAATAGCATGCATTCAAACTAAAATGAAGGACTACTTCGTTGAATGAAATGAGTTAATTCAGAAAGCAGTGAAGAACAGTTAAAATAGTGAAAACATTTGGTTTAAAATATCTAAAATATGTTAATGTACATTTTAATATTTAAATCAATATATTACTCATAATTAGTAATTTAAAAATAACCTAATATTTTTTTAAAACTGTGTTTTTTAAAAGTACAAGTTTACCTAACTTTTATTCTTACCTATCTGAAATCGTTTAGTTTAATCAAAAGTATTTAAGTATTGCCCATATATTTAAGAAATCAATAATTTTTATATTGATACAAACTTGTTATTTAAAAAAATAATTTTACAACATTTATAAATATTTTATTATTAATAATTATATTTATTTATAATTTTAATATTTATGACTAAGTTATATATCTTTCCAATTATTAGATTATATGAGGAAATCATTACTTATAGTATAAAATCAGTTACATAATCAGCTTAAATTTGTTTTGTTTTTTATAATTTATCAGATTCGGTGAATAAGTTCATGCTAATTTTTAACTTAAAATGTTTGCTTAAATTTTTGTTAATATTACAAAATATCCAAAGCCTTGGAATAAGAATTTACATTTGAAGGGACAAAGGGGAAAAAAGATAAGGATTCACTTTTTGTTGAAATCATATGTATCCACCATGTCAAGTTATAATAAATTTTTGCAGTTCAAAAACAATCATTAAAATTTCCGTTCTATGTATTTTCCCAAACATTTCATTAAAATTTAGTAATTTCCATAAAAAGCGACTTAACTCAATGTTTGAAAGAAATTTCAGACCTTCTTTTTTACAAATTTTTGCTACGTCACACAACTACTGAGATCCCAGTACATGTCACGCATGATAAGCCTCCTACCCCATCAAGGGTGCGGGACGTAATAAAAAATTGCCCTCTAATATGCATCATTATATATTTTTTTTCTAGAAATCTCTATAAAATTTATCAAAATAAAACATTTTTGACATTTCACATTCCATTGACTCTAACAAAAGAAACGAACGCACGAAACAACCTAGTGCTATATCTTCAGAAATCTCTCCGAGGAGAAAATTTCGCACCTGTGTGAGTTTCTTCTCTGTATCCTTCCGCCGGCTGTTCTCTGATTGGCTGATTCCTTGTGTCGTCAGCTTCCGTATTTAAAACGAGGTTTTTGATATTTGGTGTTATACATCAGAGACATTCTCAAAGTGCTCATATGAAGTATCGGTATTCGAGAAGGAACTAGCGATACTCGTGCCCACTCTACGCATCATAATACTGCTACCTATAGGTAATTTGTTTCGTGTCATTTTAAACACAACTTGATTTTTTATTTAACATAGTAAAAATGTATATTTCTTTTAATACTTATATTTTTGCTGGTTTTAAAAATTGAAAATTTTACTGAAATAGTTCATGTACATTATTCTATTAGCTTTTAACATTCCATAAATATAGTATGAAATAAATATTCTCAATGAAATTATGTTCTTGAATAGTTTATTAAATTAATTGTAATATTTATAGTCAGTTTAATTTATTTCAGTCAACTTTAAAATTTAAACTTATTATTTGTATTATATTTTGCTTAAAATGTAATTTACAAAATAAATAAAATTTATTGTTTTGTTTACAATAGAAAATTTTCCATAGAACACAATATATTATTTAGAAAAGAAAATCTTTTTCCTGAAATGTTTGAAATGGAATATTTAAATATATATTTCTTGTATTGATTTTCATATTTATCGTGTTAAAATAATTTTATTCATTTGTGCAAACTAGAAAAAAATAGCCATGTTTTACATATCCTTTATAAATATTGCTCAATAGTATCATAAAATTATATTCATATATTATGAATTTCCTAATGATTTTCTTCAATAAAGAATTGATTTATTATTTATTTAACAAATAACTAGCCATCCAGCTTTTCCCAATTTATATAATTTGTCATTTTATATGCTACGAATTATTTTACTTAGTTCATTAGTATATACGTTTCTTTATTAATATATTGTTTATTGTATCAAAGATACGTGTGATTGCTTTAGTAATAAATTTGCAATTTTAATAGTTTAAAAAAAACTTACTTAAAAGGAGTCTCAAATGTATTTATTATGCACATTAAATAACGCTAAATTAATAATCACTCATAAACTACTTATATACTTTATATGCAACTTTATATACTTTATACGACGGAAATTCAACAAAGGCTTTCAAATGTACTGCATACTTTATTAAAAGTGTAATCATACAAAAGCTAACTACAAAAAGTTTTATAATGTTACACAATTATTCTTTTGCGCACTTATTATACCAATAGATATACAGACTTTTACTGTTTGATATGCCTCAGTAAATATCAAAACTTAAATTATTCATTTCAGAAAATTTAATCATATAGCTTTAAATTAATTATTTATAGCATGCACCTTTCTTTAAAAAAAATACATACTTGTTTCAAAAAAAAATTCTTTTGGAAAATAGCAATAACTAAAATAAATGGTAAAAACACCAAGTGTTAAAAAATAAAAATATTAATTACATTTTTGATGATCAAGCGTCATAATGTAAATAACAATATATTTATTTTTTACTATCTGCTTAAAATTATAGCTTTTTTTGTGTATATTAAGTATTGAAACCTCAAAAATATTTAGAAGCTTTATTTACTAAACAAAATTGTTAAACTTTTTTCTTTTTAAATTTGTAATATTTATTTTATTTTTATTTCTTTTACACAAAAGGATTTCTACCACTTTTTTTAAACGATAAAACTATTTTTGTTTCTTGATTCACACATATATCCCCTTCATCGAAATTAAATTTTTTAGGTTAAAATAATTTACAAATAAATCTCTTCAGATAAATGATATCTAAATTAAACATGGTGACTTTTTACGCAGGTAAGCATTAAAAATATTAAAAAATACATTGACTTCGAACCAATATTTTTCTAGAAGTCTCTCAAAATAGAGTCCGCATCCATCTTTTACTCTATCTTAATTGGGAATTGCTATCAGTAACTGGATTGCAACTGCTCTGCTCTATTATAACTCTACTATGTAATAACTAATGGACATAAATTACAACACTAAATTTAGCATTACTAGACATTTTACGAAGTTGCATAATTAACGCTGTGGGGTCCATTTCATTTACCCGATACACCCACTTAGTCTCCAGTGATCACTTTAGCCTGATGGTAAAGTATCGGCGTAGCAAGCAGAACGTCCCCGGTTCGATTCCAAGTGACTGCCAAGTGCACCGAGTTACAAAGTGGCGGCAAAATTCAACCTTCAGTCAACGCAAACTTCAATTAAAAAAAATGCTACAACGCCAAAAACTGGAGAAAAAAGTTAAACACTGGTAAATTGCAGCGTCATCAACCACTGCTCATTTGATAACACTTCACGGGCATTAATCATTCGTTACTCCGTCCGACTCCCTGAGAGGAGAATCACTTCACATACCGATACTCCTACTTAATCTCGAGTGATCACTTTAGCCTGACTGGCGTAGCAAGCAGAACGTCCCCGGTTCGATTCCAAGCGAGTGCACCGAACTACAATGCAATTGTCAATATAATGCATATTCTGTAGTATTTCTTTTCGTATTTCCTAGCCCTATCAAACCCATTGAAAATACCTACCATAAAATCCCTACAACAATTATAATTACCCAGGAGTATATGTTAAAAATTCATCAGCACTAAAACATCAAAACATTAATTTTTAAATAGTATTTTAAGTGATTATGAATAATATCAATACTAACAAAAACAATACCCAAGACCGTGTCATTGTACTCTCTTTTAACAAACACAATGAATCAGATGTCTTCAACGAACATCTACGCAGATCCGATAGACATCTTGAAAGAAAGTGGAAGACCCATTTACGTCACGATCTTTACAATGCATATAAGCTGATTAAATACCGATACTATCCCTTTAGCATAGGATTGCTATTGATGAGCTGTAATATTGTAATGCTCAAAACTGACTGCAGTATATTTTCAAAATGAAAGTGAAATAAGGTTTCTAGAACTCAATGAATATCGTGAAAGGTTCTCAAAATAACTTAATCGTCACTCGAAATATTCTGAATAACTTTTATGAGGCAGTTATTATATTATAAGGATATAATAAAAACGAAATTATGGCATAAAATCTTTAAAAATACTACATTTTAATAGCTTAGGGAGAAGTTAATATTAAATACCTTTGTGATGTGTTACCGTATAAGTAGTTATTCATAACGCATTTCAAATATGTTCAATGATTTTAATGATTTTGGTTATAACATCAACACGCGCGTGTGTCCACAGATTTTTGAAGTTTTCAATTAAAATTTTATTGCAACAGCCATGATTTGTTTATATTTTTTATTAAGGCGTATAATTAACGACCATGTATTTTGTCTGTTAACTCTGTATTTTCAATATTTTTAGATCCCTTTTACTATTTATTTCTACGTTTTGATTGTATAATAGAGAATACACTTGCTTATATACAATTTATGTTTTAATTTAAATTTATCTTATGAATAAACAAATGTATAAATAAGTAAATGTACTCTTGCTTAATTAAAACATTTTTAAAAGTTAATGAGAGAAAAAATTAAAGGGGTAATGGACAAAAGAAAACTTTACAGATGTTACAGTAAAATGCCTCAGTAAATTTAATGGTAGATAAACCAGAATAACATATTACGAATAAATCACTTTTTTTATTTGCAAAAACAAAGCAGTTTTATTGCGCTTTGAGAGTTTGCAGCTTCAGCTTGTTTTTCGTATGTTTTTATGTTGTTATATAAAATATCCATCAATGAAATATCCATCCAAGTCCACACAGTAGTTCTCGCATTTTTGGCAAAAATAAACATATTAGAGTAGATTTTTTTTTTCGGGACGGGGGGGGGGGGCTTTTATTCTATGTAAAAAATATCGCTGAGGTAAAATTTATAAAATTATTCTCTATTTAATCACTATCCCTCGCATCTCTTAATAAAAATAAATATATTAAACGAATCCATTATATCACATATTATTCATTTACTATTAAATTAATAATATATAACGCATCGTTTAAATTTATCTCAATTAATTTTATTCATTTGCTTTTAATGCGTATTATTTTTATAAGTTCATTATAAAAATTCAGATTTTTTTTTAATTATTACAGATGAGTTATTTTGAAACTATTTTTAACTTTTCCTGATTTTTATCGGTTGTAATTAAGTGCTCGTTCCATTCAGTGTTTAAATAATTGTTGAAAATAACCAGGATTAAAAATAGATTTTAAACAAAAAAAAATTACTGAATGCTTTGTGTTTTAAATTACAATGATTAAATACATTTTATTTTCTTGGAGTTCTTTTTCGTACGTAAAATTATTTTTATTCGAAAATCAATAACGGAGTCCTTTTAAGGTTATTTCAATTAAATATAAAAGTTGAAATATTAATTAGAAATTTGAGATCTTCTAATAATAAATTATATATAGAGTTAAAAAAAAACTGAGCTTTGATATTTTTATGACAATTTTACTATCCAGAAAAATATATTATTGTTTAATGCCTTAAATATATATTTAACGTGCTTGCGTGATACTAAAAATACAAATATTAATCTTTAACTAATAATTTATAATTCTAAATGTTTTCCTATCTCACAAAAGTACAATGCATTCGAAACATTTTTTTCCTATTAAAGGGTTGCTTTATAGCTATTCACTCATTTGACATGCTTTTCTCGGTAAATTTAGACCGATTACCTTCCGAATCCAGGTCATTCTTTTTAAATATTAATACTGGCCTTATTTACTAGACCAAAACACATCTTTACTGACTTACAAGCTTACGAAGCAAAAAAAGAAGTATAGAGAATAGTATACGATAGGTATTTTCTTTCAATTATTATTTTATATATATATATATATATACAGGGCTCGATTTGAGCCGGAACGCACCAGAACGACGTTCCGGTACCTCTATATCTACAAGTCGTATATATATATATATATATATATATATATATATATATATATATATATATATATATATATATATAATATATATATTATATATATATATATATATATATATATATATATATATATATATTATATAAATATATATATATATATATATATATATATATATATATATATATATATATATATATATATATATATATTATATATATATATATATATATATATATATATATATATATATATATATATATATATATATATATATATGTATATATATATGTATATATATATATGTATATATATGTATATATATATATATCATATGCTGCACTCAATTACTGTTTAAAACTATCATATATATTATTACTGTATTTTAGATCCCTTTTACAACCCTTAGATACAACGGATCTTACACATGAGGTGTCAAAAGAAAGAAAATTTCATGGAGCATTGACGAATCGTACTTTCATTTCATAAATATGAACGGCTTTTTTTAAACAAATGTGTTTAAAATAATTAATTAAAAAAGGTATTTAAAAAAAAACAAGGCGTTGCTAATGCCATTTATGACCGTTATTTATTTTTTACCATAAAGAATTTGCTAATATCTTTCACCCGAATAAATGTGTGTAGGGGGAGGGGTTATTCATACGATAATTATCACACGGCATGCTAGTATTCTCTAATAAATACACATTTTATTTGAGTTTTATAAATTTTTAATTCGAAATAAAATTGATTGCATACTAATAAATAAGTTTCTGATAGTTTAAAAAAATATTTATGCATTAAAAAAATTTAAATTTAAATAACATTAATTAATATCTTGCCTTGGTATGCTTAAAGTCAATGCTCATAAAATATATTTGTAACATAAAAATCAATTCTTGTAACGTTTAAAAAAAAACTTTCACAAGTTGAAAGAGGGATTCAACTTTTTCCTTTTCGCAAACAAAAATGCGTCTGGGTCTATTTTAGTTTCCATATCATTGGTCCCGACGCCATTTTTATCCCAGTCTGAGACCATAAAACGTATTTGTTAAAACAGAAAAACATTTCTATCAATAAAAGGCATTCATAAAATACTCTCCTTGAATGTGTATGGTTTTAGTCGGTTGAAAAGAAACTTTCATGACATGTAACATACGGCATCTTTTGGATTGCACTTCGATGACTTTTTTCTGAGTCATAGATGACTGTTTTTTGTTTGAAATGCGGGCAAACGACAGCTGGTTATCTGTGTTTTTCGATGCAATACATTTTTAGGTTTTTGTGGATTTTTATAAATATATTATTACTTATAGTTGAAAGATCTCTCTTTGAAAAAGTTTTTAAAAGACTGCTTAACTTCTTTATATAAATAATCATTTTTAAGTATTTATTATTGTGAAATTACGTTTTATGACACGCGTAAAATTAAAAAAATGAATTAGGATGCGGGTATATATATAACTGAAAGTTGTTGTGTAAAAGTTATATAAATATCACTTTATTTTTATTAGATTGAAAAAAGTTTTTAAAGGCTGCTTAACTTCTTTATATAAATATTTATTTTTAAGGATTTATTCTTGTGAAATTACGTTTTATTACAGGCGTAAAATTTTAAAAGAATTTAATTAGGATACGGGTATATATATAACTGAAAGTTGTCGTATAAAAATTATATAAATATCACTTTTTTTTTTTAATTTGACTGAAAAAAGTTTTTAAAAGGCTGCTTAACTTTTAATATAAATAATCATTTTTAAGAATTTATTATTGTAAAATTACGTCTTATGACATGCGTAAAATTTTTTTTTTAAATAATTAGGGTGCGGGTATATACAACTGAAAGTTGTCGTATAAAAATTATATAAATATCACATTTTTTTTTAATTGGAATGAAATTTTTTTTAAAGGACTGCTTAACTTCTTTATATAAATATTTATTTTTAAGGATTTATTCTTGCGAAATTACGTCTTATTACAGGCGTAAAATTAAAAAAGAATTGAATTAGGATGAGGATATATATAATGAAAGTTATCGTATAAAAATCATATAAATATCACTCTTTTTTTAATTGAGGTGAAAGAATTTTTGAAAGTTTTCTCTATTAATTTATATTTTTTGATTAATTTACTTCTATTGACTTATTCAAAAATCTGCACTTTTCAATAGATAAAATTTTATACCAGTAAATTATTATATGTGGAATGCGTTGGGGATACATTATAATCCAATTAAATTTGATGTCTATGTACTACGAGAATTCAAGAGTCTTTCACGTGTATGATAAAAATATTTTTAACAAAAGAGCACAAAATAACCTTTTCTTGGCGATTTACATTAACAAATCTGTAAAAGCATGAATATAAATTACAAATGCATGGAAATAGCTCTTTCTTTTATACCTACTCCAAATATACTCTAAAAATATTTTATGGACCTTGATAGCTATTTTTAAATTTATATTTTTATTTTTATTTAACTTCGATAAACTTACTAATTATAAAATAATTTTATTTGTGCTTATATATACTTATTCGTTTTGTGAATACTCGTAACAACTGCGTATCTTCAGAAAATTTATATTAATTATAGAAAAATGTATGCACAATTCTGTAAATTGTTTAAGAGAAACCACAATGGCAAACATTTTGCAGAGGAATATCTGAAATATTAATGAATATTTCATTAATATTTGATTATGAAATATTCATTAATGAATATTATATTAATATTATATTAATTACATCATATGAATATTATATTAATAATATTAGTGAAATATTAATATGAAATCAATTGACTATAAAAATCAACTATTCGAATTGATTTCCTCCTTTTTATTTATTACATATTCTATTTTTAATTCCTTGTTGTTAAATAAGATAAGGTGGAGGGAAATGGGATAAAATGTTTTTTTAATTAATATTTAAATTATACATTGTTAAACTTATACTTTTATCTTATCATCTTTTTAAAAATTACTTCATAAAAACAAATATCTTCAGGAATATTCAAAAAAAAACTTGTGATAATTTGATGCATAACATTTCTCTATAAAAACCTAGAAAAGTTGAATTATTTATTAATATTCCTGGATTTTATTTAAAAATGCAACCTTTTAATATATTTAAATGAAAAAAATAGATTTTTTTTAATTTATATAGCTTTTTGTTCAATGTTTTACGAAGAAGAAAAAATTGGTCTTCTAATTATTAATGCTATAGAACAGGAAATTAGTAAATATTTAACAATCTCCGGTAAAAATACAATTGTTCTACAAAAAAAATGAATTTCGAAGCTTATAACGACAAGAGTAAACTGCAATACATTTAATACTGTTAATATCATAATATAATTAAGTTACATAATTGTTCTTTATTTATTTTTTCAAATAAACTGTCAACAAAAGAAAATATTTCGATAAAAAATTAACTTTATTTGCTTGTTTGATTAGAAGTTAAATAAAATGCTTTAAAATAAATTTAAAAAAATCGTCTGCAGGATAAATTAAAAATAACGTTAATGCAGCAAATATTCATGTATCGAAATAAACGAAAATTATACTGGCAGCTATTCTTTTTTAAAGATAATAAATAATAGAAACGTCGATTTTTCAAAATGGTGGAATATAGTAGGAACTAATTTAAATAGCTGTAACAAAATGATTGTCGCAATAATCAAGTATACTGCGTTTTTAAGAGTTGATGATTGTTATATTTTATTCAAGTTACCAATTTGACAATTCCAGTTGACTTATTAAACTTAGTTACCAATTGACTTCTAATTAAATGTTCATTGTGCTTACAATTATTTAAATAAGGCCTTATTGCAAAATAAATTTAAATTAAACATAAATGTTCCTTGAGTCTGCTTATGGGTAAACAACATTAAATTTAAAAAAAACAGTGGGACAGAAAATTATTAGTAAATTTGAATTTTTACATAAGCATCGTATTTGTTATGAATGACATTTTTAGCTTCTCAAAGACTGGAAGAAACTGAAAATATATTTTGATGAACAAAATTTAGCCTTAAGGTAACCATTGCAATATAAAATGTATGATTAATCGCAACTGTCATTTAAAGAAATTAATATTACTAAATTTATAATATTAAAGAAAAATTCTTCACGTTGAAAAAATACTTTACTCTTTCCTTTCACAATTTTAATCAATTGAACTCGACTTTCAAAAAAAATTCGGAAACTATTTTCTATTTTTTAAAAGTTATTTTAAGATTTATTATTATTGAATTTATAAATAAAATATCATGAAAATAATAAACAAAACCACTCTTGGTACTCTATCTAATAAAAAATCACTTTATAAACTTCGGGTTCGATTTAAATCTGCAATTAATATTTGTCTTGATATTTTAAAATAAGAAATGTCCAAGTAATCCTTTTCTGAAATAATTATTTATAATTGCGTCTTTGGCATTGCTCTTTTCAAAACTTTTGTTTTCTATTCGAAAAGTTTAATTAAAATTAAATACTAATTTTAATAACGATATGCGACGCAAAATAAATCCAAAAACTAATAAACTTTTTAAATAATCATACGTGATTTTATGCTCCTCAAATGAATATTTAAGAATTTTTGTTCTTTCAGTTTTCTGTTTTTAAGAAACAAAATTATCTTATACATTTAATACACAATAAAGATTATTAAACTTAACTATATAACCAAACCTCCACTACCTGCCAATTTACTATTAACTACATTCTATTTTTTTATGAATAATTAAAGAAAATAATTACAGGACACAGTATATATCTTAATAAACAGTTTATTATATCTCGAAAACATTCTTCTAAAATTGTTGATTTCATTGATCAGGATTAATTAAAGTATATACTTATTCCAGGTACAATTCATATTTAATGCACATAGGCATTTCATATTTGATGCATCCACATATTTAATACGTTGTTGATGATTGATAAATTAACATTTCGAAAAGTTATTTTTGATATTGTGTAAATCCAGTAAATATTTCACTGTAAAGAAAGGTAATTAAAAATGAGTATCTGAACATATTAATTTTTCTTTGAGCACAATTGCATCGTAAATGAGCGATGACTTACTCAAATTTAAGTAATCGTTCTTTCTCAAAATGTGCAGTGTGATTTAATTTTGGTAATCTCAGCTTTTGTTCAAGCCATCTTAACAAAGCGACCTGATAAACTTAAAATAGTTCGGATAGAATTGTTATAGTTAAATAGTTGTTCGGAAGATGGGTTTCTACATTACTTGATGCCGATTGCTTAAACGGAAACTGAGTTTTTACTACTCAATTATCTTACTTCCCATTCTTTAGGCACACCTTTTTAACATTTCTTCTGTGTATAACTTCTTCACGTCGTCCTGGTAGTACAACGGATAAGGCACTCGACTGCGGTGCCTTAGGATTTGGGTTCGAGTCCCGGTAAGTCTTGGTTGTAATTGTTGATGTTTATTGAAAATGATTTATGAAGGCAGCCTACGTAGGCAAGCAACTGTATTTTTTTTCAATTTTACTCATTTTGCTCATTTTTGAGTACTTGTCTTTTTCAAAAATGAAAATTATGTATTTAGAGCTATTACAAGCATCGAATGAACTCAAAAATGAGTACATTTTAATTATGTTTGAGTACCTATTTTTAACAGTGTGTAATACAATTATAAAAGAACATAGTTTACAAGAGTTATCCAAATATTCTTAAAGTTCAAAATAGTAGGCTTTCAGTTGATAGTAATCCATAAAATTATTTAAATTACAACCTTTAATTTTACAGATCTAGTATTTTTTAACAAATTGTAATAGTTTAGTAAAAAAATATTCTAAAAAAAAATACGCTACAAACAATAGATCAGAAAATTGTTATAATAATGAAAAATTAGATTGGGAAATTTCAATTTATGAAAATAAAATATAACGCCCACCCAAAAACACGTTTACTTATTTTATTTATATTAAAAAATTATACTTTTAAATTAATCAACTGCAAAAAAAAAAAATCATGTTTCCACGCACTAAATTCACGTCAAATTTCAAAACTTGGTATTTTTAACTAAAAATCTCCATTTGAAAACAAAAATACTAAATGGGTTTTACCAAGTGCTAATAATTATCTGCGCGTGTGACATTTAAAAAAAATATTAACAATGTACTCAAAAAACTTTTCAGCGGATAAGTACACAAATACAAAAGTCATTTTCTTATTTCTGATAAAAATAATATTTTGACATATTTATTTAGACAAAGTACGTTGTTCCTAAACAATTGAATAAATCTTTCTCTGGAATTATTCAAGTCAATGCTATTTTCTAACTTCGAATGGTGAAAAATAGTATTTTCTGTGTTTCTATTTTTAATCAGAAGATGAAATAAATTGTTTTTTAAAAATTAGGAATATTTTGTCTAGTAAAATAAATATCACGTCTTTTCCCAGTTGGTTCTAATTACTTTAAGATTTCAAATATATTTAAAAATACAACCAACTTTAATTATATTCGTATTTAAACGTCACTTTTTTATAAAATATGCCATTGCTTCTGTTAATTGTAAGTGTTGATAAGTAAAACAATTAGTAAATAAGTAATAAGATCATAAACCACCTACTTATAATAATGAATGAATATTAAACTAGAATTTTCAAAATTTAACTGTAGAAGAAAAAACTAAGTACTAAAATGTAATTATATTATTAGACTTTAAACATGAATATAAAAATAAAATTAATCATTTTAAAAAAAGGAAACCCGACTTAAAGAAAAATGCGATAAAAAGAAAAAAATAATTTTTAATTTTGCGAACAAGTTGAAAAAAAATTATTATTTAATATCAACTTTATACTTATTATAATTTTTTTTAAACGACGCTAAAATTTAGGTATGTTTGTTGTAAATTGACATCAACTTCAAAAAACTGTTAATTTGACAAGTCGGAGACAGTTGCTTAGTAGAAAATTGAGGGTCCCTACAGATACTTTTAATATCAAGGTCAGGGTCTTTCGCATTTCGTTTCCAAATTGACATGGTAAGCTTTTAATTAAATGCAATTTGAAGTTTCCCAGAGTTGGAAGTTTCTGTTTGTTGATATGCGTAATATTTAGAGTCAAGTCATCCATAAAACATCTAAATTCCATCGCCTTATTTAAAGAATAATTACACTTATTAACGAAATATTTACTAGTAGGTAAGTTATGAACACTAAACTTTATTGAATTTCGATATTTTACTCTGTTATATTAGATTATTTGAAGGTGTAATAAGATGTGTCCACATTTGTAGCAACTAATCCCGCCCCATTAAAGATGGGTGCCAACAATAATTCTAAGCAGCAATAATTAACCGAGTGTTAGTGATGTCTCTTCCTTAACTGGACCTTTCGGCATTTCGTCTATTTGTAAATTTGTTTGTTACGCAGTTACGACCAAACACGTTGTTCGATTTTCTTCACATTTGGCATGATTGTTCCTTGAAGTCATTAAAAATGACGTAAATGATGTTTTTATTATTATTATTTGGATTGGGGCGGGAGGTATCTTCTGTTCCCACAACTACTAGTATTAATAATAAGTAAATAGTTTCATGATAAATTGACTAGTTGTATAAAGCGTGCCTTGTTTGATAGCTTATTTAAAGTTTCATCTTTTGTCGAGATATATAAAATAAAAAAAGTTAACTGAACATAAATTGATAAATTAATATGCATATCGCCGTTTTTTTTACCTGTAAATTTGTTTTCAAGATAGTTTAATTTATATTTCCGCATCATTTTCTTTTTTTAAGAAAATATAATTTAATCCTTTTAGTAGAGACGTTTGGGTCTGCTCCGGACCATATTCAGTAATATAATTATAATATTCTCCTTTTCTGCCAATCATTGAACGAGGTCCTCCTTGAATGGTCATTAACCTATTGCCCTTTGTGCGCCGCGCTATTCTGTCGTCTTAGACATCCCGAGTATACCACTCGCCTTATCTTTGATTTATTCAAATGTATCTAGCTATATATGAGACTGCTTATCGCAGTTTAGGTTGAGTGCCTAGGAGGTCCCACTTAGGAAAAACCACTCATTGCTGATTCTAATGTTGATTTCTTGGTTTTATTAGTCTAGTCGTTGAAAATAAATTTGTCTACGTTTTTAATCTTGGTTCGTATTTTTTAATCGCTTTTCGACGAGGGATTATTAAATCTAAATAATCAAGAGAATTAATTTTAAAATTCCAAATAGCTTCAGATTCGAAAAATATTTTCAATTTGAGATTTATTATGAATTTTTTAATTAGATGTATTACTGGAAAATGCATTAAAGAGTATACACGTTCGATATTTTTTAAATGGTAATCATATTAATATATTTATTATTTATAATGAAACCAATCAAATAAATACACTGTCTCATTATTTTTTTTTACTTTCAGGAGGAAATTTTAAAGGTATTCTCCAAGAAAACTTCGAGAGAAATTATGTAAAGACCACAACCATTAAACACCAAAATACTTGACATATCTCTTTAAGAAACATTTTGTACCTGATACGAGACAGTAACCCTTGAAGACTTTGTTTGTGACTTTAAATCTACAACCATGCCTAGCATTCACACAGAATCTCTCGATGCTGTGCAAATGTCCAAAAGCCTAAAAGCGTGTGACCACCCGAGGGTCGTGGTACTCGGTGCCACCGGAGTCGGGAAAACCGCCATTGTCCACCGCTTCTTTTACGAGACTTACCCCGTGAACCACGTGCCGACAGTGGAAGAAATGCACAACACAGTGTACGAGCTGTCCGGATCCACGCTGAACCTGGATGTCCTGGACACCAGCGGCTACTACGAGTTTCCTGCAATGAGGAGGCTGGCCATCAAGACCGGCGATGCTTTTATTCTTGTGTACGCCATTAACGACTCTGAATCGTTTAGGTATGTGTCCACCCTCCGAGAACTGATTCTTGAGATGAGGCAGAAGGGCGATGACAACGTCCCCATTGTTGTGGTAGGCAACAAGTGCGATCTTGAGGACTCGAGGGCCGTCTCCAAGGACATTACGGAATCGGTTGTCACCATCGACTGGGAGAACGGATTCGTAGAGGCATCGGCCAAGGATAATGTTAACATCCTGCAGATTTTCAAGGCCGTTCTCACCCAGGCGCACATCTGTTATGCTTTGGGCACAGCTGTGGAGAAACGCAGAAAGTCGCTGCCTGTTCAGCCTACTTATCCGAAAATAAGGAATGCTCTGGAGCAAAAGAGGCATAGTTGCACTATTCAGTAATGCTATATTCTGCATTCAACGTATTAGAGATGATACCCAGGTAGTGTGAACTCGTCCCATCAGAAAGAAGGCGAAATTATTAAATGGAATTGCATGCATTGTGTTCGCATTAGTGCATTAAAGTGGAAAGAATGCGATCCTACAGATTGTAAACTATATTTGGATCCAGGTTTTATACCAAATCCTCGACTTTATTGTAGATAAGACATTGAAAAAACTGTGACAGGCAGTTGGTTTCAGACTTCTTTATCGTGAAAGAGTTAAGACTGTAAAGTGATTAACCAAACCTGGTCTCTGACATTGCCATAGTGCCGTTATTAGTTGCAGTACAGGCACCTCTGTAAGACTTTAAAAGTTTTTAGCATTTATTTGTGAAGCATCGAAAGTCACGTTCTCGCCAAGCGAATACGAGGTCTGTGAGTATATTCCATTAGCAAGAGGAAACATCGGAAAATTAACAATAAATATAATCTCGTTGAGAGCTTGCAATTAATTAATAACCAATTTGAAGGAAGAAATCTCAATGGCAAATCATCTCTTTGGAGAGCACACTACCTGTCTATTATATCTACATATATTATTCTGGATTCACTTTCTGCATATTGTGCCGTATAAGTGTATATTAAGGATGTGATAAGGTACTTTTGGCTAAAATGAAAACTAAACCGCTTTTTATAAGTGGTTTATTTTAAATGTTTTATTTATTTCCTTTTTGTTAGAAAAATGTCTTTACATGAAGGATAATATTCATTTTTAAATGTTCTGCTTATAAATGGGTTCCTTTCCATGTCTATTTTTAACTAAGAAACTTGATACTTCAAATTTATACGGTGCTCTTCTTGTTTATACAGATTTCTATTCGTATTTGTACAGAAACGAATGATAATGAAAGGTATTATATGGTAAATAAGTCTCGCTTCATGAAAATTGTTTATAGATGATTAGCCAATATAAAAAGAAACCTTAATTCTTTCCAATTTTCCAAAATGGCATCATTAAAGAAAAAAGTTGAAATCCGATAACTTTTTAATGTATAATTTGTATTGTTCAATATGGCATTTTAATAGATAGCATTTTAAATAAATACGAGTAATGTATAATATTACGAGTAATAACCTAATATTAAGCAATATATCAATTAGATAAATATTAGATATTTGTCAGTACTTATACTTGTCTTAGATACTTATTTGATTATTTTCCATAACCGATTGCAACATTTCTTAAATTTCGATTTATTAATATATTTTTATTGTCTGTTAAGAACAACCGGCAGTTTGTTTCAACATGAAAATCGAATGAAATAGTAGTTAGTACGCCTATATAATATATGTTTTTCTGTCAACAATATCTGATAACACGCAAGTGTATTTTGGAAGTTTAAAATGAATTTATATAGTAAACTTTAAATATATTTGTGAATTTTAAAAAATATTCTTAGGATAGTCGGGAACGGCAATTTCAATGTGCTTATTGATTTTTCTTTTAATTCTAATTGTATCGTTTAATATCAAAATGTTAAATGTTTAGATTTGTTGGACACTTAATATTTTTGACTTATGAATATCTAAAAACCATAAGAGTATCATTAAATCATTACAAATTGTGTGCATTTGTAAACTCTCTATAGCTACGGCTTGTTTTGTGATACATTTTAAATTTTTTATATATCTAATACGTATTCACATTATACAATGACTGTTTACAACCGTGATGTTTTATGAAAAATAAAGATTCAGAATTCAACCGGTGTATTTATTTCATGAATTAAACATTTGCACCAATTAACCATTCGCTTAACATCGAAAATACGATTCATCGACAGATCGTTTAGCAATTGTAATGGCAAAACGAAGAATGAGAATAAATACCTCATCTAACGAAATCACTCTAAAAGATCACTGATGCCAACTTTTTGTCAATTAGTTCTGAATCACATTGATAAATCCTTGAATATTTTATGTTACCAAAATTGAAACTGAGCATAATTAAAGTACTTCAATGCCTTCAAAAATGCGAAATTATGGGGGATGCACAGTGCATAGTGATAATAATTAATAATTTATATTCATTAAACCATTGACGCTGAAGCGATTTTTTGCAATTGCCAAGTTGGAACTTTCCAAGCTGTGTCTCATTGGAAAAAATTAACATCGGAATGTAGCATTTCGTGATATTGGAATTTCACAGCTGTGCTAGTAGTTGTACAACTTGGATGGTTCTGACTGTTAAACATGTGTTTCTAAAATGACAAAAGGCAGCCCTTCTGAATGGTAAAATGACAGCTGTATAAAAAAAAGTACTCGGCGGGGAATGAAAAAGTGATCAGAAAAGACAATTCCAAAGCATATTAGGAATTTTAACTTCGAATAAATAACCTTGAATAAATGCTGCTTCTAACACACAATTTTTAATTTTATTGAAATCTTACTTTAATGAGCGCCATGATTAACAATTTATGTATTAAATTATGAATAACAAATTAGAATTTTAAAGGACAAAGGCATAATTTTAAATACCCACGCATGAAATCCTAAACTAGTTATAATTAAAGTATATTTAAATACAAAATTCTGTATAAATTTTCCAGTTATATAAGACAAACAAAATATAGAAATTTAAAATGATATATTTTTAATTGATGAATTGTACATTTATTGTAACTATTTTTGGTGTTTAATATTCTTTTACTTTTGTAAAAAGGTCAAAAAATGAAGTTTTACCGTTTACTATACATTTAATATTTTTACCCTTTTATTTTTCGCAGTAAATTTAAAATTTCCATTTAAAAAGAAATTAATTACGAAACACTTATATTTCATCACTTTCAAATGTAAGAGTTTGAAATTAAATAGTAATAGAATATTTTTTTATTTAAAAAATACCATTATAATTTTCTAGAAATGAAAATAAAGAGGATATTTAAAATTATTAAATTTTAGATAATTTTATTTTATTTAAACCCATCAAAAGAGCAAATCGAATTTCCGGTTACTTATTTTTCACCTGTTGAATTGCAATTGCAAGTGTCAAATTTCCTAAATAATGGTTAGTACTAAGAAAATAAATATAGAATGTAATCAACCAACTTTAAAATACTTGATAAGATCCGTCTCATATATTTTCAAAAAAAAATGATACTTACAAAATAGTGCTGAAAATGGTCATGTTTACGTTCCATCTTCCCATGAATATTTTTCAAATTTTCTTGCCGTTTAGAATAAAGCTAATTTCGTTTTGAATGTGTCTAATTGTTTCAATGATTTTTAAGAAAAGACACTGAGTATTAAAAAACTTAATTTGGTGGGTGCATGTACTAGATTCACATAAAGTTAGGTACCAAAAATAAAGTTAAATTAAAATAAATTATATTTTTCAAACCAGTTAGCTAAATTGGTTAACTTTTCATCGCATCAATAATGTTTGATACAGTAAAATTTATTAGTTTAAGTTTTTAAAGAAGATCCTATAACATAATTTGTTAAAAATTCCAAATTTAGAAATTTTTATATTCTTAAAAATTAAATTAAAGTAAATTAAAAAATTAACAATGATGTTAAAAAGTAAAGAAAAAGAACTCAAAACACAAACTTCTTACATAGGGCAAACTAAGCAAGACGTCACCACCAATTCCACAATAAAAACCTTCAACAAGAATTAGGTTTCTTCCAGAAGAAACTGGAATAAATGGAAGAAACCAACACAAAACAAAATTGATGCTCAAAATTAAAATATATTAACTATATAAAATAATTACTACATTATTATTATTGTATAATTATTATATAATCTAGTTAGCTAATTATCATATAATTATAATCATTAATTATCATATAATTATAATCATTAATTATCATATAATTATAATCATTAATTATCATATAATTATAATCATTAATTATCATATAATTATAATCATTAATTATCATATAATTATAATCATTAATTATCATATAATTATAATCATTAATTATCATATAATTATAATCATTAATTATCATATAATTATAATCATTAATTATCATATAATTATAATCATTAATTATCATATAATTATAATCATTAATTATCATATAATTATAATCATTAATTATCATATGATTATAATCATTATCATATAATTATTATCATTAATTTTCATATAATTATAATCATTAATTTTTATATAATTATAATCATTAATTTTCATATAATCATTTCCGGTTACTTATTTTTCACCTGTTGAATTGCTATTGCAAGTGTCAAATTTTCTAAATAATGGTTAGTACTAAGAAATTAAATATAGAATGTAATCAACCAACTTTAAAATACTTGATAAGATCCGTCTCATATATTTTCAAAAAAAAGACGAGACTTACAAAATACTGCTGAAAATGGTCATGTTTACGTTCCATCTTCCCATGAATATTTTTCAAATTTTCTTGCCGTTTAGAATAAAGCTAATTTCGTTTAGAATGTGTCTAATTGCTTCAATGATTTTTAAGAAAAGATACAGAGTATTAAAAAACTTAATTTGGTGGGTGCATGTACTAGATTCACATAAAGTTAGGTACCAAAAATAAAGTTAAATTAAAATAAATTATATTTTTCAAACCAGTTAGTTAAATTGGTTAACTTTTCATCGCATCAATAATGTTTGATACAGTAAAATTTATTAGTTTAAGTTTTTAAAGAAGATCCTTCCTATAACATAATTTGTTAAAAATTGCAAATTTATAAATTTTTATATTCTTAAAAATTAAATTAAAGTAAATTAAAAAATTAACAATGATGTTAAAAAGTAAAGAAAAAGAACTCAAAACACAAACTTCTTACATAGGGCAAACTAAGCAAGACGTCACCACCAATT
Source organism: Troglohyphantes excavatus (assembly GCA_963932185.1). Lineage (NCBI taxonomy): Eukaryota > Metazoa > Arthropoda > Arachnida > Araneae > Linyphiidae > Troglohyphantes > Troglohyphantes excavatus. The sequence continues at coordinate 30,031,965 of OZ010675.1, forward strand.
CCTCAATAAAAACCTTCAACAAGGATTAGGTTTCTTCCAGAAGAAACTGGAATAAATGGAAGAAACCAACACAAAACAAAATTGATTCTCAAAATTAAAATATATTAACTATATAAAATAATTACTACATTATTATTATTGTATAATTATTATATAATCTAGTTAGCTAATTATCATATAATTATAATCATTAATTATCATATGATTATAATCATTATCATATAATTATTATCATTAATTTTCATATAATTATAATCATTATTTTTTATATAATTATAATCATTAATTTTCATATAATTATAATCAATAATTTTCATATAATTATAATCAATAATTATAATAATTATAATCAATAATTATAATAAATATAATCAATAATTATAATAATTAATTATCATATAATTTTAATAATTAATTATCATATTATAATTAATTTTTATATTATAATAATTAATTATCATATAATTATAATAATTATCATAAAATTATAATCATAAATTATCACATAATTATAATCATTATCATATAATTATTAATCAAATAATTATTATCATATAATTAATATATTATTCCTAAATTAATTATATAATAAATTATTAATTATTTTTAGGAAAAAACTATTTTTAATAACAAACTTCAGGTATTTACAGGTGATGGTAAATAAATTATCTAATAACTATATAATACTACTTAATAGTTAATAATACTAATAATTACTAACATTATTTACCACAAGTTAAAGAAGTTTACATAATAAAAATATATACTGGTTAAATTGTAATGGATAACTTTTAATGGGTTTTGGATAAAACTTTTGTTCAATTAACAAATGAAAAACTTTAGTTAGGTGTATTATCTGACCTACGGTTAAAAAAAATTTAATTATTAATTTAGCATTATAATTAATAAAATTTGTATAGGTCTAATTAAATTTAATTAAGGTTATCTATAAGAAAAATGAATTTATTGTATATTTCACAGTTGCAACTTATACGGTAAATTCTTAAAGAAAAAGTTTGTTCCATTTGTTCCACTAGCGGAAGAAAGTTGCCAACTCTGTTAACGCATAAAAAAAATTAACTTAATAAGGGATTCCTCCTGATCATCAGACTGTTGGTGAGTTTAACCCATGCAGAGCTTGTGCTTGTCAATGCAAGGCGAGTCAAATTGGAGGCAAGACGAATTGGAAAGATTCCAACTGGAATTACATCATTTAATATTAGGGACTGTACCATAACTTATTACGCCCAACAGGCTCGCAAGAACTAACAAATGATCTTTCATAAAAGATGATTTCGCTGATATGGAGAAAAGGGTGACCAGGTTCGAGTGGTTTATTTTCTTTGTTATTTTGCCGCTCGGAAGAGTACAAATAAAAATTGTTTTACCTCAAGTGAAAAAATTTATGAAAATTAGACAATAACTTTTCGTTGCACAATATGTAAATATGTTTATGTGTTATGATTGTTTCTTATACTCTAGTCAAATGTGTGGTTGTCCTTGGTAGGATATCATGAAAATATCAAAAGCGAATCAAATCGCGATGTGTGACGCAATAAGCAACAGCCCTAACAAGTATACGCCATCCAAGTCCTTATTTTTCCAATATCGTCCAACCTACAATTCTATTCGTCTTAAATTGTGCCTGTCAAACACAGCGTGAGCCCTGCAGTGTTTAAGTTACAGTTGTACACCAAAATCTTTTTTTTTAAGTAATCAAAAATATATATTATTTCTATAGAGCGCATACATAGATTACGAACCCAAATTACAAAAATAACATCCGCAGAAAAACTGATTGAAGTATAAAGGAAAATTGAACTTTATGATTACCATTGCAAGAGGAGTTCAAATAACGGTATATCATGATAAAGTATAATAAATGCAAATAATACTTTATTAAACACTTATATTTGTGATGCAACTTTTTTCACTTTAGAAAAAAAAACATTATTTTCAAACCATTTTTTTTTAATTAGGGAGAACACTAAAATGTTTAAATACTCTCAATTCAACTAATTAAAATGAACCAAGAATATTGTTTGTAAAATTTTATTTGCAAGCAATATCCATTCACAAAATTATAATAAGGTTGAGATGAAAAGCCAGACTTGAAAATAACAAAACGTCCTTTTAAAAACTTTGAATATTGGCCTTACATAAAAATTAAGACAAATTTGAACTGAAGAGACACACACATATAACATACAAATGTACAATACGGTAAATTTCATTTCTTTACATAGTAAATATTTGAGTTATTTTATTTACAGCTATTTCATATTTACAAATATCATAAAATTTTGTTTTACAACTTTTAACAATATAGGTGAGTATTTGCTAGGTATTTAGAGCAGTTAAAGTCAGAATCGAAAAAGTACATGTTATTTTTATATTAAGAAGTAGAAAAAATAGTTTTAAAAGACTAAACAAAATATGGAGTAATAAATAACTTTAAAACTCCATGAATATTTATTTTTTATAGTATATTTAGGATTTAGACTGTTGCTTAGAATCAAAATTATTATATAACTAAAATATGTTAATTGTACTAATATTAAAAACATTTATCTAAAATTTCATTATTTTTAGTAAAATTAAAATATTAAATTTATAAGGCTTTAAAAAATATCATAAATTTTACATGTTTAAAAAATGAATCAATGTCCAAAAGCAGAATTACAACTAAATTTTGGATAAGAATCTCAATGGTAAGAAAAGCAATGAAATGTAAAAGGCTCAATACTTATACTTTAAAAAAGCACTAAAACAAATTAAACTTTTAAATGTATTTAATCACATAGGTTTTTATTAAAGATTAAAAAAAAAATAATCATCATTGGTATGATTCGTATACAAATTAAAATGTCAAAAGCCACTCAAAGTTAATTTTACATGAAGAGTAAAACTTATGTACACCAATAATCAATTTGCAACAAATATTTATAGGCACAAAAATAACAAAAGTTTAACATAATACAGTGAATAAATCTATAGTACAACAACATCTGTATAGTACAAAAATGGCAGGAAGAGCATGATAGTCGAAATTTCTAATAGTACAAGCTAAACAATACATTATCCAAAGCCAAACACAAAACTATGGTTTCAGAAATGAATAATACATCGTCATAACAATAAAAAATTATAAAAGAAATTTTACAATCACAAATGCAATTAAAAAAACATCAAAATGTTGCTTTTAAATCAACTTTTACTATTTTTAGTAAAGAAAAAGAATTATTTTCAAACAAAAAAGTTTAGATGTTGCAAAGTGAAAATACAGACAATTCTAACAAGCTATTGAGTATAATAATCTATGGAACTAGCAAGTACCTATGGCGGAATTATTGTGACCATACCTATAGACTATTATATTAAGTTATACTTGATAAATAAAAAATGTAAAACTTTTACAGTAAATAATATAAAATTGTGCCTTTTTTAAAAATATATTAAAAAATTAAAATCTAATTAAACTAGAGCACAAAAATTAGTTATAATTCAAATGTCTTCACACAGCAATAGAAAACCTGTAAAATTAAATGCAATATATTAAAATAAATATTTAGTCAATTAAATAAAGAATCATCAACCAACAGCGAGAAATTTCTACATGAACTAGCTAGTGGTATCAGTGTTAAAAAACAGTTATAGTATATAGATCTCCAAATGTGTAGTTTGATTAACATTGCATTAGAGCTGCACACTGCTCTATTGACATATCCAGTGTTCACTCTAGAAACAAAAATGAACAGGGCACTGTAACTTCTTGTTTTTAAAAGGGCACTTTTAAAAAAAAGTTCGGGGCAGGCGTGGCCACCCGTTGACACATCGAACACGTGACTGTGGGTACTCAATTCTTAGCATGAGTGTAATGATCTTCTCTTTAAAATCTTCTACCATCTTCTCTTAAAAAAAAAAACACAAAAAAAAATACTTAGTATTTCATATGCGAGCATAGGCAACCAATAGAATTCGTGGAATGCCCTGTGCTCGAAACAACAGCGGAATCATCGCGATTGTTCAACACGCGTAGTTAAATAGAAGTTTGCATGCATAGTTAAATTTTGATACTGTCATAATTCACTTATTCCAATTTACAATAAAAAAAAATCGATGCCTTTTTTAACGACAGCTAGGAAAACAAAGACTCTTGTGCTTGACTGAAAAGAGCAAAAGAGGCTGTAGTTTTTCAAAAAAGAGGGACGCATTTTTGAAAAAAGGGCACAAGGGCGCTATAGAGATGAAAAAAGGGAGGGCCGCCCTTCAAAAAAAGCCTAGAATGAACACTGACATATCTATCCTCAAGCACACGATGGAAAATTTAAAAAAACAGGAAAATCAAAATATGGTGCCATTGCACGAAAAATACATGAACTGTAAAGTATAATGCACTTCAATATTTTTCTTTAACATACAACATTGAACTTTAACAAACAACTTTAACTGAAAAAACAGAGAAGGAAAAAAAAGTATTCCCTAAATCTGAAACATAAGTAAACCCTGCTCATTCTGTTCTGGTGATATATAAAATATATATTAAACTGTCTATGAAGACATTAAAATTCAATAGTAAACAAATACATGCATAATCACTCTTTGACTCGGGTAATATAAGTGTCACAGGGTTCATACGCATTCATATGAAAATATAAATAAGTAATTTATAAGGACTTTAAATGGAATTTATAAGGACCTTCTTTTGTAATGCAAACAACTTGTACATTTGTAATGAAAAGTTAGCTCTAAAGACGCAAATAGGCTTCTTAGTAAAAAAAAATACCGAAAAATTTAAATAAATGAATATGAAATAGGTGCAAGCAGCTAAAAGCTATTGAGTGCAAAGAAGCCTTGGGTATTTTTTTTTATCCCTCAGATATAAAGTTGTGTTTAATTCACATTAAGATAAAACATTTTTAATTAATAGAGGTTTAATTAATCTGGTATCCAGTGGTCTTGGAAGGACAAAAATTGTTTACACATAGGTCTACATCCTACATCCATGTGATTAATTACATTACAGACAAAAACAGCAAGCCTGCTCCTAGTTTAATGATATTTCGAGAGTTGCAACACCCTATTAGTAGACTCATCATAAGTACAAACATAAATGGTGATTTTTTTGTAATTGCCATTACAAAATGAAAAAAAAAAAATTTGGTTAAATAGGGTTGGGAAAAGGGCCAGAAATGTGTTATCATAGGCACAAAGGGGAAAAAATATTTTTGCTAAAATAAGGAAAAAGGGACCATAATCTGAAAAAAAGGACTTTTAAGTAATTCTAGTCACAAAAGGGACTTTTAGGGAAAAAAGGGACCTGTTGCGAAGCCTGAATAAGAGACAAATTAATACTAAACTTGCCATTCATTGGAACTCGTCATCCGAGCTAAGAAGTAGGATTTTCTCCCCATATTGCAAAGGAGGTTGGGTGGCCTGCCCGTTACCATTGGATCCTCCTGTCTGCCTTCCATTGGGGTGGTGCTCAACAGAACCATTTGCGACCGGCTCACCACTCATCCCTGGCAGAGGGGGTGGGGGAGCTGTGTACTGAGTGTACTGCTGGTACTGGGGGTGGAAATTATGTATGGCATCGTTCATTATGTCTTTAGGATTTATGGTCTCCTGTGGGAAAAATGAAATATCTTATATAAGTAATTATGGTAGTATACACATGGAAATATTACAAAATTCTAATCCTTAAAATAGTTTTCTCACAACAAATTCGCATTAAATTGCTTTTTATTGCAACAATTCAAAAGTTTCCAATTTAGTTAGTATTGCATAATAAAAATACTAAGCTTTAACGAAATTTCACTAATTGTTTAACACGTTAACTGCCACATCAAATATTGGTAAAGTGGCTGATATTAAGTCATACTATTTTTTTATGCTGTTTTTCTGCTTAAATCTGCCACGGAATTGTATGTAACTCACGTGGCGCCTAAACCCAATGTCCTGCGAGTTGTATTTAACTTGTGTTGCAGTCAACATGTTAATAGTTAATTTTTCTATTTTTAATTATACTAACTTGCCTTGTAATTGCATGTGCTGATTTCACAAAAAAAAACATCAATTTAACAGAATTTTTTTTTTTTTAATATTATCAGCAAACCAAGATTTCATGAAGCATTGCAATTTAACATATACACATTAAACATATTTTATACATATTAAAGGCTCATTTGTCTATTAAAACAGCATGTTTTTTGTAAAGAAAACATCCCTTGAAATCCTTACTAGTTTAGAAACTAACTCCACGCACTTACAAAATTATTAAAATATGTACACTGTATGGACAATCTATACAAGTTGGAAAGTATACATTAAAATTAGGAATTATGTTTCAATTGTGCGATGTAGATATCCTTATTTGTCAACAGAGATTGATTCAGATTACACTTATTACTAAAAAACTTCATAAAAATTTTATATTTGACAAGAGATGATACATAAAAAATATCAAAAAATTCAAAAGTAAGAAAAGTATGACACAGGCATTGAACAAAAATTGTTACTGCTAATTCTAGCAAGGAGAAAACTTGATAGAGTTCCCACTTAAAATTAGATATGCGAGAAAAATGCTTACTTTCAAACTGCTAGATATACTTTGCATCGTTACAGATCTACCATAGCCATCAGTCTGAAATCCAGTCATGTACACAGTGTGAGGAAAGGCACACCTCAGGGCCATTGATGCTAAAAACATCTCAATACAAATCAGGAAGTTCTGATAGCCTGCCGACACTGTCCCAGCACTTGTGCCAGGAATCGACGATATAACACCGCCTTTTTCAAGTATTGCAAGAACAACACCTAATGAAAGACAAACATTATTGCACTTCACATTAAAATATTTATACAAAAATAAAAATATTTAATGCTTAATGTGAATGTACAATTAACTGACCGATTTAATGCAAAAGATCTCTTAAGAGATATTGTAAAATCAAATTGGTAATATACGGTATAATACACAAATGGTAGAAGTTTCCTATTGAATAGATTGTTCTGCAAATTACAGATACCAATATCTCAAATCTATGTAGAATAATAATATATAAAAACTATATATTGGAAATTAATATATCCAACAAAAAAAATCCATATCTTATTTCATTTAAATACTAAATCAGCTATTTTGATTCAATTTACTTATGAAATTAACAATGCCAAATGATAATGATCTGCCAAAAGTACATAATAAATCCCCATGATGTTCAACAGCAACCAGATTCATTGAGCTTTAAGCAGTTCCAAGTAAGGCATGTTACTTATATAAACCTCTTAAAATTTGCTAAACAAGCTGAAACAATCCATACAGTGCAAGCAAATGGAACAGTTTAGCACAAAACAGAATATTTTGACGATTTCAACAAGAATCGATCTGACCACTCTTTTAATACAAACATTGCATGTGATATCAATTATTTTTTTAAAAATCGTTTAACATACGACAATGTTCCTTAGATAATTAAATACGATAAATGCAAATTGTTCATAAGTTGAAATAATGAGTATGAATAAAAGTGATAAATCAAATAATTAAAAGTTCTATTGCCAACCTTGTTACAATAATAAATGCCTTGAACACCCCCCCCCCCCCCATTGGAAATACACATGAATACAGGTCTCTAAGGCATGTAGTTGGGTTAAACAAATATTTGTACAGCTGAAGTGATATCAGAGCAACTGTTATCAGAATAATTTCTACAATAAAATAAATTACCTTGCCAAAAAGAAAGAAAGATGACAGACTTTATAGTAAGAAATTTCCACACTGGCTCGTAAGGAGATAAAAGTTCTTTAGTAGCAAAATAAAACAAAACAAGGCCATAAAGAGCTAAAGTTATGCTTATATTGTAGATAATTGTGATATACAGATAACCACTGTCAGGCCTGCAAATAAAAAAGTACATAAAGTCAACAATTATAAGATATATAGAAATCATATTAAAAATGAAAATACGCAATATTCTGATGTAGTTTGGTTTTAAAATGTGACATTTGTGACAAAGTATACATTGAAATGTTTAATTCTGTAAAAGTCTAATACACATTAGACACAGTGAACTTCCTTAACTGGTATTTTACTATGAATATTAATATTTGGTCAAATATAATGTTTAAGGTATTTAGTGATCAATTTAACTCAAAATTAACTTTTTCTGTAGGCATTTTTGAACATGTCTTTAAAAATAAATTATAATTATTTTGTTAACTTTTAGGTATAACTTTTCAACAGGTATAATAGAAAAACTGTCAAACAACTATCAATCGCATAACTGACTTAAAAAATTTGCAAATTTTTTGTAATACTTTTTATATTTCTAGATTTTTTAAAATACAATGTAGATTTTCAAAACAAAATTTTAAAATCATAATAATATAAATTTCATTTGCAAATGTACTGTGCAAAACATAAAATAGATGTACCTGAAATCTCCATCGGAATACTTTCCGAAAGGCTGCAATATTAATGTAATAACTGACATCAAAGGTTTTACTGCACAAAACTGGAGTGTAGCCTACAAAAAATTGTTTTATTGTATTAATGACTCTTTTTAAGTAAATTATATGTCTATATTTTAACAGTTTAGACAAATTTTTGCTGATTTAAAAGCTAAAATTATATCAAATACACTACTGCTTTTTAAGATAAGTACTGCTTTTATAAGAAACTTTTTCATTGGGGTTCCCATCCACTTAAGTAAATATATATATTCATTGATATCCAACATTTATAATCAAAAAGGTAAAAAAGCATATTTATTATAGGAAAAATTAACTCACTTGCTTACAAAACCTCAAAATACCGATCGTGTATGTTTTGCTACTGAGGCAGCAAGTTCCGTACAAAAGGCTAGACCTTAAAAAACAAAAATACAAATTAAAAGTTTTAAAATATTATATATTTAAGCATAGATTAACAAAATCTTTTACAATTCTTATCAGAATACTGCAATTTAAAATACATTAATGTCTAAAACATGAGCATGAAATTTCCAAAATAAAAGATTAATAACTATTTAAAATTTGAAATTGATGTGTAAAGTAAATGACTTAAACCCTTAAGCTTTCAGCAAATGCACATTTTACCAGACCACATTAATATATGCAAAACGATCAGCAGCAACTTGACCAAATCAAGATTAAACAATCTGCAAATTTCAATTAGTATTCTGACAATTCTAGTCCTAAAGCTCGCATAATTGAGTAGAAAGGACGAATTCTGAGACCAATATGCCCCAGATGGACAAGTTTTTTTATTGAAAATATCATTCAAATGCTGTAATTTAGAAGTTCCAAATAAAGGCTTAATAAATTGTGCCACAAAATGTCATCTTCAGGCTGTGATAAAGATTCCAAATTACTGGAAATGTAAGCAAAGACAAAGATTCACTACTCAAAGCCTAAAACAATATCTGGCAGTCACTGCACAACATCACTGGATTGTGTTTGGAAGATAGTCAGATTTTATAGCAGTAACTATAAGACAGGACCTGAATGTCATATAAATGACAATTTACATCCTGCTATCATAAATGCACAATTGGATTTAACATGTACAGTATCGTACAGGATCAATTAACCCTATGACATATTTGTGGCATGGTGTTAATTGACCCATTGTCGCACTTGTAAATAGTTTCTGCACTGGGATAATTGACAACGAGGTGCACTAGTGATACGGATTTGACCATCTGCACTGAACGCGTTAAGATCCAAGATTATTAAATATTAGTACAACTTTTCTTTGCAGAACAAGCCTCACAAATTATTGAAATGTAATTTTTACGAAATTATAGAATAGCGAATCTTTTAATCTGTGAAATCTAAAATTATCATCTTGAAAAATATTCATGTCTAAGTAGGCATATACATTTTAAAAACAATATACAATGTGGATTTTTACTTTTCAGACTCGTTGTATACTAAATCATTAAACCAACTAAGATTAACATAAATAACTCATTAATCATTAGTAACTATATGAAGGACTTCTATTACTGAATACAATGAACAATAACTTTACTCACTTTATGGGTTGACCCCTAATCTCTGCCATTATGTTACTTTCTCCACCAAGATATTCGTAAAATAAGCTTAAGAAATTGTAGATTACAAAAGCTATAGGGAGAAAAATTAAATTCAATTGTAAAACTTGTCATACACACAAAGCCACTAGCAAAAAATTTAAGCTACTCATGATATTTACTCAAAAGAAATGACATAAATTGGACAGTTATTTTTTCAACACATAAAAAATTTTAAACACATTTATTTACAAATGTTTGTAGGATAATGCCAATTGTACTAATTTTATTGAAAACCTGCACTATATTTGTTGGGTGTCTGTTTCTCTCTCGTCCACATCCCAATATAGTCATATTTCTTAGAAAATACTACAATACACTCAAGGAAATTTTGAAATTAATTTCCAAGAGAGAATTTTGAACATGAATATCCGCCAACATTCAAAACTGTACAAACTACATAAATTGATTAAATAATACTGTGAAAGACTATAGTTTAATTGGTGCCACATAGGGGAAAAAATTAACTATAAACCTCCTCAATTCCAATAAGAAGGTTTTTAACATGGCCTTGAAAACTTACACTTTTACAAAAACATTGTGGGAAAAGAGTGAGCATCTAAAACAAATGTGTTGCTAAATTTGTAGTTTTTAAAAAAGTATTTATTCAATTGGATTTTTATTATTATTTTTTTTTTGTCCTTTTAACCTTACTCATAATTGAGATATGTAAATGAACCAGCTTACTATTAAATCCTTCCTATAATAATGGTTTGCCAATATAAGAATATTTGTAACTCTTGTAAGTAACAAGGTATTAAAATTTTAATGTTAATGATCGCTTATTTTAATTATATAATTTTAAATATTCAAACGTTAAAAAACAATTAGCTATATATTTATCTCATATCCTTTACACGCCGAATAAATCTTTGACATTTAGGTTGTTTTAAGAAACAATTACTCCCTATTTTTCCAAATATCTTTACTGCTCATGGATGAAAAAAATAATCTGTTTTAGAGTTAGTGAAAGAACAAACAAGCAAAAAGATTTTGTATTTTTAAACTCAAGAACATACTGTCCTTTAAAGAACATGGGGGAAAAGAGGACAGGGCCATTACAATTAAGTGCAAAAAGTTAAAAGAAAAAAGATCCGAGAGGCCATGTTTTGAAAAAAAAATTTACATGAGAAGTCGGCATAGAGATTAACTATTTTTAAAAATATAAATGAACTAAAAGTCTGAAATTTTTAAAAAAAATTAAAAATTCCTTATAAAATGATCTTTGAAAACTAAAACATTATTTGAGATTGATTTTTTTTTTTGCTTACCTTCGTACCAGTTTCTAACACTGTCAAAATACACATAGTACATATCATGAAAGAAGACCAAGGATAGCCAGGAATCAAAAGCATATATGGGCACAATAAATAGAATCCTCACAATCCATCTTTGCTCTGCTGGACTTGTATAATAACATAAATGTAAATATATCTGTAATAAAAAAAATATGTATTGCAATTGTACCTGCTTACTGTAAATGAATTCCTAATACATAACATATTTAAAGAAATTTTTTCTTTAAAACACAACAAACAAAAACTTAATTAGCAAGCAATGTGTTTTTTTCCATATATACATAAATAAAATCTAAGTATGATTTTCTTAACTAACAATACTTTGCAATATACAGTAGAACTCCAATTATTCAGATCAAACAATACGGATCACAAATTATCCAGATATGGATCACTTTGAGAAAAAAAATCATTAAATTCCACATTTTAAAAGTTTCTTACAGGTGAACCCAAAAACATCAAATTGTAATTTTGAACAAAGGTCGGATAAAGACAAAACCTTAGCTGGTACCCCTTCTCCCTGGCATATTACCACACCGGCTCTGTATGACATTTGCTGAAGAAGGGGCAGGCAGACTAAACTTATCAGTTACATATATTTTGAATGCTAATTAAAATTATACTAATAATCATTCTTTTTTTCTTCAATGAAACTCGTAAAAATATAAAAGCTGAGCACATGATTATTTTTTTGTATATTTTTAAATCTATATTACAAGTTATAATGTGCTTCTAACCGTTTTTACAAATGACAATACAAAATAAAAGAAAAATACATTAAAGGTTCATTTGCAATATTTGCATGTACCCCACTAATAAAATAACAATATAACTTTAGTTATATTTACACTAGATCCTGTAAGCAAAAACAATTATATTAAGAATGTAAATTTTTTTATATATATAATATATAAACTGTATCTAATTAGAAACTTTAAAAAAAACCTCCTAGATATATCAGACATATTGTGAGTCCAATAAAAAGAGAAAATTCTAGCTTTGAAAATGTGTAAAGAAACAAGAATTTCTCATTGTCAAAACTAGAAAGTTGCTGTACAAGTTTTTTGAAAAATTGTTGAAAGCCTGCATTTTTCATGCATTCTATAAGATGAGAACCAGTTTTTGCTAAACAAACAATTGCATTTTGGAGAAATAAAGACTCAGAACATGTTTTTCTAAAATGTGTGGATTCATTGTTCACATCCAGTCAAGCGTGATTGTGTAACTTTTATTGAGATGGGGTACACAGATTTGGTAATTTAACAGTTTGCATTTTTTTATATGCTTGATTTAAATGCCTTATTTTGTTGGAAAATTTATTAATTTCAGACTGAATTTTATCTTGCAAAATATCAGGTTTGCAAATTTAATTCCTTTCATTAAAGTGCAGGGTTCATACGCTTTTCCGACAATAAAAATAAAGAGTTATTAAAGACTTCTTATGGACCTTGAAATTAATATGTAAGGATCTTATTATTTAATGCAGACAAAATTGTACACATTTGCAACGAAAAATTAGCTATAAAATCACAAATAGGCTTCTTAGTAAAAAATATTTTATAAATTAAAATTAATATGGAATAGCTGCAAGCAGCTGAAAGCTAATGCATGCAAAGAAGCTGTGGGTTTTTCACCCAGATACATAGCTCTGTTTTAATTCACATTAGGATCAAACAGATTAGTTAACTGGGGCATATACAGTATTTCATGTCAATGTGGCATGTCATATATTGGTCAAACAAAGAGAGCATTAAGATTTCGTATCAAGGAGCACCAAGCACATACTGTTAAACAAGAAATAAAGAAGTCCTCCATTGCCAAGCACTCTTGGGAACATGGTCACATATTTAATTTTTCTAACTCACATTTAATTTGCAAACCTAAATCTCCAGTTGAACTTGACTTCCTGGAGGCGTTTCATATTTTTAGCAATATTGATTCGGTTGTCAATGAAACGTTTGCAGTCCCAGTGTTTCCCGCTTGTTGGCACACAATAGTTAACTCCAACCGATTGTAATAGTTTTTTGGTCTTTGGCAACATTTTAGATTGCTTGGGTTTATTTATATTTCATTACACACAGACTTTGCATTTTCCGCTGATGAAGGGTGATGTATCTCCCGAAACATGTCTGGATTATACAGACTTTTATTGCGTATTTTAACGTTGCATTTGTATTTTAATATTCTTAACGCAATGTTCTATAAGACGAGTTTTTATCTTAGATTAGTTAAATGATTAAAGTGATAGTCATTTGAATGACTTTTTAAGAGTCTTTGGTAACTTTGAAATTTCTAAGGAGTCTTTAAACAAAAATTAGGCGTTTCTAAGTACTCTAAAAGGACCATTACAGACATCAAATCAAAATAAGGAGTTTCTAAGGACCATACGAACCCTGTAGTGAATTAACAAGCAAAATATCAAGTATTTACAAAATTAATTAACTTGTATACAAAGATTAAATTGTAATAAATATAAATATATATATATTATATACAAATAGTAAACTACAGATAAAATTAAACGATACAGATATTGCCATGAATGCAAAATTTGAAAAACTAGACACAATTACAACAGAAAATGAGAAGTGAAATTAAAATCTATTAAAAAACAATTGAGATCTTTAAAGATATGACAACCTATATTCAATTATTATTTATTGCTATTTTGTATTTAACTCTTGAGTAGTACTCGAGTAGTTTACTTGAAAGTACTTTATAACCATATTTTATACGATGACTATTAATCTTCGAAACACACCATCCAAGATCATTGCAGCTTAACATCAAACTTAAAAGATTATAAGAAATATAAAGAGTATTGCTAGCCATGATTAATTTATATGCAAGGACAAAATATTACAATACTACAACTCACCTGATGGCAAGTTATAAGTAGGGCAGCCCAAACAAAAACACCCGATATAGTTTGTGCACCCACAGTTTGTAAGAATATGGGTGAGGTAACTGTTGTGCCATTTGTAGCAGACACATTTAGAATCGCTGCTGAAGCATCTGTTATGTCACTGCCAAGAGGGACAGACATGAAGTGCCTTCTTGGTGGAATCCAAGTTGGTGTGTCATTCATTCTAAAAATAGAAAAAATACAATAGGCAATAAGTTTTGCACAGAATTGTGTAGTGTTACTTTAAATTTATAAAGTATAAATCCAGTGTTCACTATATGCGTTTTTTTAAGGGCGGTCCGCCCTGCCCGCCCTTTTTTCATCTCAGCAGCGCCCTCATGCCCTTTTTTCAAAAATCCTGCCCTCTTCCAAAAACAATTCCTCCCCTATTGTCCTTTTTAGTCAAGCACAAACATCCTTGCTTTCCTAGCTGTCTTTAAAAAAGGCATTTTTTTTTTTTGTAAATTTATAATTAAGTGAATTATGACAGTAGAAAAAAAACTTCTTTTTAACTAAGCGTGTTGTGAAATCGCGATGATTCCTCGGTAATTTCGAGCACGGACCAAACAATTTGGGGCGAGATTACAAGATTATACATTTTATTACCAAATTTTGGATTTTAGTAACCTTTTCATCAGTTTTGTAAAGTGCCTAATTCGGGCAACTTACCGATTTGGTTTTTAGTGAAAACATTAATTTTAAAATGTCAAATTTTGGATTTTAAGTAGTATTTCCACAAAGTGACATCAATTTTGTACTGTTCTTTCCTTCGAGATAAGCCCTGAACCGTCACTAATAGCCCAATATGCAGCTCTATCGTAATGTCAACCAATAAATCAGACTTTTTTTCTATTTGGTCACGGTTCCGATGTGTCCGACGGGTGCGATTGTTTTTTGAAAGTGCCCTTTTAAAAACAAGAAGTGCCTTTCCAAAAACGGGGTGCCCTTTTTCTGCTAACAGCGCCCATAAACTTGCCTTTAAGTATAAAAACAATAACCATTTACAAACCTTTAACCACAAAAAAATCAAACTCTTTTAGGAATATTTTGAGTTTGAAACTAAATTGTGCCATAAAACACATCTTAGCCAAGATGGACTGTAATGGCATAATCAAATCGAAGTTCATTATCTCATAAACTCCATAGCATCATCATATCACAAATTAAATTTATGAGACAATGTTCCCAGGTCAGATCAAAATTACAAAGTAGTTAGTTGGTTCAATTGCTGTTGCCAAAAAAGGGCACTTAAATGAGAACGCGAAATCGACTGAGTGACAAAATGCTCCATTTTTGTTGTTGTTGTTTTTTGCACAACTGATAGGTTTTGAATATGTAGTCAAATAATTGTAGAACATAGCTCAAACTAAGAAAAGACTTTCAAAACAAGCTTTAAATATGCAGAAAATCTTAAATTTCCACCTTTACAATAGGAAAAACCAACAAGCTGAAATTTCCATATTTGCTAAAACTGCCCACTATAGTTAACTGATGATAACCAAATAGTTAGTAAGTTAAAACTATAAAAATGTATAATGCTAGAAAGAAAACAACAATAATTAGTATACAAAAAAAAATCATCAAATGGATGATTTTCCAAAAACTTGAATCATTGATTACTTATTGTTAATCATATAACAAATAAATATAATCAATGCTAAAAAGTGCAATAAAGCTAAAAATATAATAGTAAATCCATAAGCAAACATCACTTTTTCATAACTAAATAAAGAAAGTCCTGTTTTAAATTAGTACAGATTCCACTCTTAAAGAACAGGATGACAGTTTAAGATCTATCCTGAAAGAAAGGTCGGGAAACACAGGCTTGCAATTTTTAACAACGATCAGATCGCAAGAGCAACACCCGAGCTTTGGTACCCTACTCTCCAAACTTCCACACCATAACCAAAGTGAGGCTATTTGACCACAAAAATTTTAGCATATATTACATATATTTATACAAAACTACGATCCATGAACAACTTAAGTTGTCCAGCTCCATCAAATGGGTTAAAAACACAATTTAAGAATCAAATTTCTTATACACTTGTAAACATATAAAATATTAACAAAAATTGCATTTTTAATTTTGGGACAGGCAAGTGGTAAAGAAAAAACATTCTAACAATATATGTTACTAAAAAAATTAAATATTTATGGATCTTATTTTCACTAAGTTAAGTTGAATTGACATTTGCAGAAAATTACATACTTGGTTCACTCTCAATCAAAACAATAATCAGCAGTATCCAAAAACTGTACCAAGTATTTCAGAGAATTAACTTGACCTTGTGTATGAGTATTTCATTTAATTTTACGCAAATTACATCATTTTTTTATATTTTAGAACATAAAAAAACAATTACTTCAACTTATTGCAAGCACAAAATACAAATTCAGTAACCTACAATTTTTGTAATTTCATTGACATACTTAATTTATGTGCACACACAAAACTTTAATATTTAACAGATGAATTTTATTGATAATTGGCTTAAGTATATATTTTTTGCCAGCTAATTAGTTGTGCATACATACAACTTATAATTTCATGAATAAAATTGGTAAAATTATAAAAACATTTTCAAAACAAACTTATAGGCATCTAGGTAATCTTTTCCTGAAAATATCAACTCTTGTCGCTATAAAATGTAACTGCATTTGTAAACTATTGCCAATAAAAGAACTCCTTTTTCTATCAACAGGATTGCCCAAAAAAGTCACCAGATTTGGCGAGAAATCAAGGTTATCATTCAATACATTTTCACCGAGTTTTCAAACTGCTTATAAAATTAATTTTGTTAAAATGTACTAGTTTATAGAAAATCCACGATAATTTAAATAATTTCACATCTGGGAAAAACAAGAACCACTATTTTTGTCATAAGTTAGCACTTAACAATTTCCCTTTTTTTCAATAAATCAAATTTGGCCGAAAATAAGTTTCGTTCATAAAAATTGCGATACCCGTCTGTTTCATTTAACAAATTTGATTTAAAATATTTAATAGAAAGAAAACGATGAAGATATTTTAAAAAATTTATCATAAAAATCATATTGGTTCGTTCCTATGAAGCGAACATTTTATTGTGTGTCAATGCGCATTGTATTGATTTGATAACTGTTCAATATACTGGTGTATAGAATTACGTTTCACGTGCGCTTACTAAAACAAGGTCACACATCAATTGCCTGAGAATAAAACAAACTAAATTTCAAGGGATCAACTTACTTCAAATAAAAATTGAATTGCAATATTGCGACGTATCAATCAGTTCAAACATTATAATTTATAAGATATTTTGATTTCAAAGATTTAAATAATTTAAAAACCAATGGATATTTTCAATAGGTACGAAAACTTCACAATACGAATATTGATACAAAAAAAATTATTTAATAAGCTGGAAATTTCACTGTTTTTAATCAAAATAGGGCATATCTAAAACAATTGTCAAAAAAACAATAGGCACCCACAAGTAAAAAATGCCACAACAAACGTATTGCCAAGCAAACTGGAAACTGGTTTGTTTACTCCTCAACCAGTAGTCTTCATTTGATAAAAAGAACCAATCAGGTGTAAGAATTTTCAGAACTCGAAACTATTTATTGCCCCATGCTTGGTGGGTAATGTTAAAATTTAAGTTACCTAAATCATCATTAATAAGCATTCATGAGATTTTATTCGTATAAACACTTTGTGTTCATTTTAGAAGTAAATCGTGTTGATTGTGGTGTAAAAAATTGGAGAGTGGGGTGCTATCACAGGTATTCTACTTGTTATCTGACGGTTGAAAAAAATTACGAGGACGTTTTCCCGTGTCTTTCCGATAGATCTCTGCTACAAAAATACTAGAAAGTCGTCCAGAATATCCAACAAATTATACTGGCGTGTATACAGGACTGGTGCACGATAAATCTGATCGAGGTCCAAAGTCCCGACGTCTATTGAAGGCGTTGGGTGCCAGTTCAGGTGTTTCCTCGTCATCTGACCATGGTTCTAAAATAACGAGGTGCATGTATGAATGTGTGTGTGAATGTGTTCCCGGGTCTTTCCTTCGAGATTGACCCCGAACCGTCGCCAATAGCCCGCTATTCAGCTCTAGTGCGACGTTAATTAACAAACCATCCACTCGATCTGAAGTAATTAATTTATCACGACAGGTAGATAATCGGCGTACCACAAGAAAGGTCCCGGGTTCAATCCCAGACTACACATCGCTACAAGATATAAAAATTTTACTCCCCCGGAACGTAGTAAACTACTGTAGATTTGATTAACGTAATCCTTGAGTTAGAAAAAAAGACCGTTAGTGCTCTCGTCATATTTGACCATGATATAAATTTAAATATCAGTGTTCCCGGGTCTTTCCTTATTAAAATGGTAGCGTGAAATGAGAGCGGGTTCGATCCCCAAGATGTGTATAGCGATCTATGGTAACCAGAGAATTGTCAGAATCATTCCATTCGTCCCTTAAAAAATAGCCAGGGGACTATAAGAATATAGCGGACTGGTGTTCGTTAAATACATATCGGTGGTCCGCGTTTTGACATTTATTGAAATTGCACCTTAGTGATTCCAATATAGGTTTTTTTTAGTTTACATTGAAATTCCACTTAAAAAAAAAAGATCATTTAAAAACAAAATTGTGCGAATTGGGGCCCCAAAATCATATTCGCTTGCTTTAAAAGAATTCCTTGAACAGTCTCTGATGTTTATAAGTAAAGCTGTTAAACTACACACAGAAAATTATATTCACTACTAAGCAGACTGTAGTGCATGATCTAATGCTTGTATGAATGATCTATCAAGTACTAATCCTTAAAAATGAAGCCAAAACATTTTATTTGAATTTATTTTATTCAGTTTCAGGAATGTTTAACGAATAAGAATTGCTTAATAGTAAAAATTATGACTGAAAGTGAAAGAAATGAGTAATTGTTATTTTAAAATAAAAATGAGAATATATTTTAATTCATTGATTTATATATTGAGGTGCAAAAGTTTAAATAAAAAGTTTTTTTGTATTTAAAATTGTCATTTCATAGAAGTTACACATATTTGTGGTTTATTTAAATAAACTTAAGTTTTAAATTAGTGAGTATTTTATCATAAAAGACACAAACAGAAAATAATCACTTTATAATACAAATTTTATTTGGCAACTATTATATAATATAAGTAATAATACACACAGACTTTAACATTCACTTTTGAATTCCTGTAGGAATTATTTTTACTTATAGCAGCAAACATATTTTTTTGATGAACAATAAATGATGGATAAAATAAAACTACTTGATAAACTCTCTCGTTAAAAAAACTTTATATAGATAGCTGCACAATAAAAAAATACATATATATAGAACTAAGCAATAAATAAATTATAATATTCACAATAAACAACATACTCTCTTCGCCAAATTAAATACAAATTAATTACATGTACAGTGACAAATTTCAAAACTATCAACAAATAAAAACTTGATATTAGAAAAAAAAATGTGATAATATAAAGCTGTTTAATGTCTTAAAATTAGATACTTTACTAAAATATAGAACTTACTAGAATTTGAGGAACTAAATAGGTTCAACAAATAAATGATTAATTTTTTAATAATTCAAGAACTAGGCTGTTTTAATTATAAAAGAGCCTAAAACTAAATTCACAGATAAAGTACCTATCATACTATAGGAGTTGTGTATTATTTGATAAGTATTAAACAAGAAAATTTCAAATTCTATCATAAACAAAATAGCTAAAAGCTAAAAACATGACCAAGATCCTAAAAATTTCATTTAACAATATTATTGTTCAGGCATTTATTGCACAAACTGTTATTGTGCTTTTGAAACTTACAAAGAGATATACCATAAAATATCCTTTTATAAGGTTTAAAATTGCAAAAAGAAATTTGACCACTTACTTACATATATGTCACTATGTATCATCACTTACGTATATGTCAATAAAATTAATATTGGAGTATTCATTATTGAGGACATATTAAAAAGAAAACAAAATCATGATTGCGATAATTTCTTTTACTTATTAGCAAACAAGAGTTAAATTTAAAATTAGAATATAATATTTATTAAAATGGATATAAATCATGTTTATTTTTCTAACAAAAAATAAATTATGTTATTTAGGTAAGATTTTTTTTAAACAATCTGTAATGCAACCAAAATGATCTGAAAAACGCCTATTTTATTAAAATTTTATTTACATACTTTACCTTACATTCAGACAATACTTTCAAATACTACTATACAAATTTTTATTTTACAAATGAAACAAAAATATTTAAAATGCCACATACATAGGGTACACTAGTAGCTTTTAATGCAATCAATTTATAGTAAAAATAATAAAGCAAAAGAGGGCCAATTATACAATGCACATAATATAAGATTAAAATATCAACAGCAACTTTAAAGACAACATCTAATTTTAAGTTATTACACTTTATGCATAATACTATCAAATGAAGGGTAAACGGGATAAAGGCGCAATGCCCACTAAAAGGATTCTTTCAAAAAACAAGTTTTTATTGTTAACAATGTGCCTTTTTCTTCAGTATAGCAAAACTTTCCCATCACTTACACTTGTTATAACATTTTTATTGCCAATATTAAAATACAGTTTAATAGTTCCCTTTGGTTGCCACTAGATGGTACGAGAATCTACTTTTTGACAAAGTGTGCCTTTGTCCCTTGTCATTTATTACAAATGAAATAAACTTTTTTCATGTACTTGGTTTTAATTTAAAATTCACTTAATGGATTTTTTATAAAATATATATATACACTTTATACAAAATATAATAGATGGAAATCTGATTATTATTGTGCATCAATATCAATAGTTGTCGGGAATTTATTTGACAATAACTACTTTCATACATGAGTACATAGATATTTGAAAAAAAGATGGAAAAGGGGTTAGGTGACTTGGTTTAGTTATAACAATTTAAAGAAGGTTTATTTTAGTTATGATATATTTTATTATTAGAGCTCTGTTGAGTGTATGATCATCGTTGCTATCCAAAGTCATTCTTAACATCCGATTGATTCTTCACCAGAGGTAATCGCTGTGAGTGCAAATATAGTATTGGCGAAAAATCGCTGTATTGGCGAGACACCACAGAGTATCCCTTCAGTGAGAGAGCCAAATGACACTGATAAAACTTAAGAATAGGTTAGTCTATCAGGAAAATGAACTCTACAGCCAGTTTTGGTTGTTATAGGTATAGAGTAACTATGTGATGGTTCATCTGACACATTTTCAGAAACGTCCGAGTTAGTGGTAAGTAGCCCTATTTTTGTGCATCTCGACTTAAAATCATGCAGTCATGTGTTTTTACACACTGACTGCAATAAGCCTCCTTCAAGTCAACCAGTAAATTAATTTAAAAAGGATAAATATGAACACACAAAGGCATTTTTCCATACATGCACTATACATACCAAATTTGATACTGTATGTCAGAAGAAAATTAATCGTAATAGGAAAAAAATATACCTGTCTTTGGGATGATTAAATTAGTGAAAATTAAAGAGGAATACATATGCTAAGGTGAATGGTAATAAGAATATTAAAAAAAAATATCTGAAAATATATAAGGTGTCTCACTGCAAAAGAGCCTATATCCATGTACAGGTTAGTATAATGCCGTAAGACACCTTATATACCAAAATGCAAAATATGCAAATAAATAGTAGCCTCTAAAACGTACTTAATATCAGCATTTATAATATAAAAAGTATGGAAATATAACAATTACTTTTGGAAGACAACTCTATGCTAATGCATTTCTATGACAATTTCTTTGATGACGATTGCGAGAGTTCCTATGCCTAAAAACCTTTAGACACAATCCACAACCATATGGACGCTCACCTGTGTGTATAAGCATATGAACACCAAGATTACCTTTCATTGCAAATTTTTTTCCACATACCAAACAAGCATGTTTAAAAGAAAATGAATCCTTTTCAGCAAAGTTATTTTCATATTGAAATGCTCCAAAATTGTTAGACATGTAAACGCCAAGGTCTAAAGAGATAAAAAAATAAAATACTTAAATATTAGAACGAATATATGAAAAAATACATATATTACAAGCCAATGTACATACAAGCAAATAATAACACGCTTCAAGGCTAAGAAAAAGAACAGGAATAAATGAATTAATAAAACTTAAGAATGAGGGACACCCTGCCAAATAAAATTTCTTAGTCAACTTTGGTGTAAAAAGCATATGATTACCATACATGATATTTTCGCACGCATAATATAAACTTTATCGACCAATCATTTGTCACCAAATCCCATATGGCGAGGGTACCGGACACTAGGAATTAACCAAGAATTGTATTTGGTAACATGATTTAAATAGTTTGGCAGAGTCCCCCATATTAATTATCTCAATCATTGGTATTATATTTACCTATACACTAAAAATGGAAATATTAATACAGCAATGAAAAGAAAACATGTAAATTATCAATAATAAAATTCAAATACAATACAAAATAATTTTATTTTTCGCAATCTCATAAATATACATATATTAACTTTTATTAGAGAATAAACATAGTAATATATATCTATTTCGTAAAAAAATATTTAAATTACAACTAAATATGCTTAAAACTAAAATATACTAAATGATAAACAACTCTATAAATTCTAAATAAAATATTTATTTTATGTTTTGAACTATATAAACTTTATTAAACATTAAAGTGCCATAGATAAATTGCTCAATCAAATTATTAAATGACAGTATAAACGAATAAGAAGTTTGCATTTAAAATGGTCCAGATCAATCAAATTTCAAAGAAAGCCATATTTTTCTACTTTATAATTTACAATGTGGATCAATGGCTGTGTATTTCAAAACGGTTTACATTAGCTACTTGAACGCGCGTGGATCTGGACCAAATTAAACACAATTGTCTCATATTTAGTCTCATTATATAACCAATAAAATTAATTTAGTTGAGGATTTAAGAAACTGTCATTTTCATGCTTTGTTGTTGTTTCGAAATGCAGTATCAGTATTGCCAGTTACAAAATATTTATGAGAAAAATTAAGCTAAATTTTTATTAAAAATACTTAAATTTTGTTAAAAAAATAGTAATAAAATTAAAAAAAACTCACATAAATATATATTGAACTTTTCAAATTTTTTAATTTATTTTTATATTACGTTTTAGATGTGCTCTCGATTTTTGCTTTTAATAAATAAACTTATATATAAGTTAGTGGCAATATGAAATAAAATGAGTTTTCATATATAAACAATTTCTGTTTTTGTTGTGCTGTGCAAGTATAATGAAAAGTTGATTTTTTCCATTATTTGCCTTTTATAAATTGAAATAAATTTATGTTATATTAATAAACACTGTTGTTTAATCTTAAAAAAAGAAATGGGTAGACGATCTATAAACACCACTAAAAGTGGGAAGTATATGAATCCCACAGATCAAGCAAGTAAGTTTTGAAAATTGTATTGATTATATCATTATATTAGTTATAAAATAAACTTTAGAACAAGTAAATATATGTAATATGTCTAAATACGTTTACAAAAGAGATTGTTTTATTCTTAAAATGACAGATGTAACATAGTAAGAGGAAAGTATTTTTGTATCGGTAAAACAATCCACCCAACGGCATTATAGGTGCTAAATTCTAAACTTAGTTTTATTAATCGTCTATTTGCATACAACTTCCACTGCACTATTATGATTATTGCATTGAGTGACTAAATGAAATAGAAATTCATTTAATACAGAAAATCACTAAGATCTAGATTTTATAGCAAATAGGAACTTGGTAAAAGTTTAGTTATTTAAGTCGTAACTTAAAGGTCTAATATTAATGTTTTTTCTTTTTCTTCTTAATTTTGTTAATAATGCTGTTGGGTTATATCGGAACTTGCTTTTTCTAACAAAACAAAAATAGTGTACTCAATTATGTAAATTATTGATTAAAATTAACAAAACTTTAATTTTTTTCATTTGAAACACTTGAAGATTGTTACAATTATGTCCATTCGTTTTATATTTGAAAATATACAAAATGCAAATTTTTAATGATCTTTTATTTTTGTAGGAAAAGAAGCTAGAAAAAGAGAACTGAAAAAGGTATTTATAGTTTTAAGTTACAAGAAACTATTTTTGCACCGAAACATTTTTGCGATTGTGAAACAATTTTCAAACTTACCAGGGGTCTGTCCAGACTTTTGAGATTGGGTCCTGCTTTTGTTAAAATGTAAAAAATCTATTCATGATTTTATGAATTAAAAATCAGCACACTAAATTCAGGTACTTTTAGACATAGTCCTATTTTTGAAAACACATAATTGTGTGTAACTAAAATTAGTATTAAATTAAGGTATACAAATTTTAAGATGACGGTCATGTTTTAACGAACTACATACATAATATAAAAAAATATTTACTAAAAGTTAATTCAAATAAAACATTTTTGGTGAAAAAAATTGTGAAAAGTCTGTTTTTAAATGTCCATTTTTAAGATAATTTTTTTTGTGAAGAGTCTGTTTTTAAGATAAAAATGTAAATGTTTCTTAAACAGACACCTGATAACTCATTTTTGAGAGAGTATTGACTTTCACATACATATCTTATGTTGTGGTCTAGTTACAGAGTTTAATTTGAATGTTTAGGTTTTTTTTTAATAAAAATTGTATATATATATATATATATATATATATATAAAGTTTTACTGCTCCACATAAACATCTAAAGTGCTACACTGTAGGAAATATTCAATTAATAATGAAACAAAAAATATCATAAATGATAGTTTTACTGCTCCACATAAACATCTAAAGTGCTACACTGTAGGAAATATTCAATTAATAATGAAACAAAAAATATCATAAATGTTATACAGCATATCGTCTATACAATAAGCTTCACGATAAAGCCTCAGAAAGTCTCAATCAGTCGATTTTTTTTATATTATAACTTTTTAACCTATTACATTGACATTTTGTTATGACTACCTTTTTAAATTAATCCCCATGGGAAATCACTAGCTAATAACTTGTCTGAACAAAGAATGATACATAAAAAAAAACAATTAAGTATTATATTTGTATTAAATTCTGTCAAATAGCAAACATAGATTTCATCTACATTATCTTTAAGCAATATATATTTTTTTAAATTTAGACAAACAAACTGTAATATTTTTCTATCGTATTTTTTATTATTAAACATTTATCCTTAGTATTCTTCCTATGTATTATTTCTTACATGGTCATTTCCCTTGCAGAACAAGAAACAAAGGCAAATGGTGAGAGCAGCAGTATTGAAAGGAAAGGATCCCTTGCAGCTCATCACTGATATGGAAAAAATTGATGAAATGGGTAATGTTAAAATCAATACATGTTCCAACTTTTGCATTTTCAGACTTGCTGCATAATACGAAATTATAATAAGCAAAAAACAAATATATTACTTTCGCTTCAAAAATCGTGCTATTTTGACAACCAAAAGTGCTTCAAAGAGTCAAAAACTAAAAAACCATTTGAAAAATGTTTTGTTTAGTAATATGGTCTAATATAAAATTTATTTTCTGAAACTGTTTAATTTTTTTCTATTCAATGAACTTTCTTTTTTAATAATGTATGCATTTAAGTTTGGAAGTAAAAATGAAACTAATAGAATAATTTAAGTATTGGATATTTTTTATTTTCCACCAATGTAAGTCTAAGCTTTTATAATGTTACACTTAACAAGGAGCCAAAAACTACAAATTTCTAGTAATAAAAATTGTTCTGATCTGAATTTTTAAAGGGTTTTAGGAAATGATTTTTAGCTATTAAAATGTATTAATGGTTATTTCATTTTTAGAATACAATGTAAATGCACCACCTCTATTAAATGAAAAGGTATTGAAAGACAAAAGAAAAAAGCTTAAAGATACCTGGGATCGAGTTATGAGATTATACGTAAGTATATTCAATTGTACTCTGTGTACCCAAAGTGTTTAAATAATTCTAACTTTTTTTTTATTTCTAAAAGAACTTTTTGAAAATAAAACATAAATCAAAATTCTGCTACACTTGAAATATTTACTATTTTTTAAAATTAACTAAAGTGATTATTGATTGCTCTGAATAGTTTACTAATGTTCAACAACTGAATATTACAATTTTTAAGATTATCAAATATTAGACAATAAATGTCTACAGTTCAGATCAACATTCTGGTGACATTATCTTTGAATGCAAGGCAAATATTTTTTCCTTTCAACTCTTATAAAGTACTAAATAGTTATTAACATTAAAAAATCCTTAATTCTTTTTTATCTTTTTGAATTGCCAAAAATAAAAGAATTCTTTGATACTACGAAATCTCATAGATATTATTTTTAGGATCATAGATATTATTTTATAGGATGTAACAAGAGGAAGCTGAAACTACAGGTCTTTTCTTCTAAATTACTTATAATTTTTTATGATTTTCTTTTAGTAGATTTTGAACTATTATCTTTCTAATGTACCAAATCAATTTATTTCTTCCAGTCTTTTAGTGTTCAAGTAATATTCAATGAGAACAATTAGTAAATAAAGTACATCCAACTTTTTCTTTTATAATGCACAAGTTTATTAAAAATTATTTAATGAAATGAAATTAAGCAGCATCAATCTTCCTTTAATTATAAATGGTATAATTATATCTACTCAAACCAGGATGAACATAATTTAGTATAAAAAAAGTGTAACTTATTTGTAAATAATATAATTTGTAAAATACTACACTGTATTGCTAATAATATAAATTGCACTATTTACTCTATCTTTAATTCTTTTAGCAAAAAGAAGATCGTGAGCGCTACAATGAACTAAGAAAATTGGAATTAGAATATGAAGGACGTCGATCTATACTTGTTAAATATTTTGGTAATTTATTATTTATGTTTTTACAAGTTTAATTTAACGAAAACTATCATGTTAATCTGATATTAGTACAGTCTAAAATATTTAACTGTTTATAATTTCATTTTTTTTTTTTTACAGAATGTTGATAATTTGTGCTATATTTAATCTGATTTTGTGCAGTCTTTAGAAAATCCTCATCTAAATGTTTTTTTATACATAAATATTGTAATTGTTTACAATTAGATAAATTTTATTCTAAAAGATTCGTCAAACGTTTATTTATTTTCAAATCATTTGCAGATTCAGTACGTATTGCTCAACAAGTTCAAATTGATGAAATTCCTTTACCAGATGCTCCAGAGATACCACTGTTCTGTGAGTATAATTTATTGCCCATTCTCTTAACAGTAGACACATGATGACTATGTATTTTTGGTACTTTTATTTACTATTATCTATTTTTCAGTATCTTCACAAATTCCATTGCCTGGTGAAATGGAGAGTTTGGTTCCACCTGATGGTTCAGCCGTACCACATTCGATATTGAAGAAAACAGTAGCTTTCAGGTAATTTTTAATAACTTGGAAAATAAAGTTATACCAATGCTGTGTAACTGTATTAAGAAATTCTCTTGTTGGCATCAGTACGAACAAAACTTCTCTTTCCTCAGAATGCATACGTATTTTAGTAACATTCTTGTTAGTTTTAAGAGATACAAACAGGATTGGAATTCCTTGCGTATCCTAGTATCTTGGATACCCAAGTTTGTGCGGAAGCTTCAAGCTTGAACTTTCATACATGCAAAATAACCGTATGAAAATTTTCCTTATTAACCCAAGTTTTTAATTTTCCTCAAATTAAAAAATACTTTGGCAATTGTATCAACACACAAGCTAAGTAAAATCATGTTATATGCTTGGTAACCATGGCACATCACCTCTACAATGTGTGCCCAAACGTGTGAAAGCCAGAAATAGAATACCGGTGCTCTTGAAAGAAATTTCGTTAGTAGCCAGAAGGCTATTATATTTGGTTTTAAGAGACACAAGGCAATTTATTATATATTGTTTTCACATTTTATTATATATTGTTTTCACATTTAATTTACCATGTTTCATAATTTTCTTAAAATTATATATCAATTTAAAGCCTTGTAAAATTTACCATTAGTTCAATCTAACCAACATTTATTAATTGTAATTTTGATCATGTATCAAATTTTTTTTTAAACCTTAGTAATTTAGTTAATTAAAATTGAATTTATCAAATACATTGTATTTTTATGCTAACGTAGTTGTAAGTAAAATAATATATTTGGGTTCTCTGTTGTAACTTAGCCAAAAAGAACCTGCTGCAAATATCCGTCAAGCACCAGGTATACCTCCTGGTCCTATACCAGATTTATCAAGTGATGAAGAAGACTTGGAAGGTGAAGGTAATAAGATTTATAATTTTCTTAATATTCCTTTTACATACAAAAAAAACGAAATTGACGAGATCAATAACTTATTTGGTATTAATTAGATTTTGTGTAACCATAGAAAAGTTGGGTTTTTTTTCGTTAATTTTTTTTTTTATAAAAGGGGAAATTACCAATACAATTATTGCTCATTGAAAAAAGCTTATAAATTATGAAAGGTAAAATATTTAAAAATAGCATAATACATAAGAATTTATTTTTATAAAAGAATACTTTAATTCATACCCATTTTTTTTCAAAAGTTTATCTTCATTAACTCTGCACATAAACATAACACTCATACTCGCACATAAACTCTGACTGTTTCAAAATTAATAAATTTATATAACACTATGTTACATTTATTAATGGAATTAGTTCTAAGAACTGAAGTTCTATTTCACACTCTTCTATGTGAACAAAGGGTGAGGACATCAAGGTTGATAATTTAAGAAAAGGCACAAGAACAAAACTTGCTTTTTTGAAGAAAATAAATTATATTAAAAAGTATTACACTAACAATGGCACTACTAGCCTTGAAAAGAGGTCCAAAAAACTTTTTAAAAATAAAAAAAAATCTGAGAATTCTTATGAGGTTTTGAGCAAATGTATATCTTTTTAAGCAGAATTTTGTGTAACTTCATTTCACAGTTTAAGCCATTATTGCTCTTTTAAAAAATTGCTAAAAGAATACCATCTTGCTAAAATATTAACATTTAATTTATCTAAAATGCAAAAATAAAATTAGAAATCTACATTATTTAGAAAAAAAAAAACTTTTTTTCAGATAATAAATACAAAGGTTTTTTTTTAATAATTTATTCATTATACAGGGTTCCCACGGTCCTTGAAAAGTACTTGAAAAGTTCTTGAATTTAATTTGGCGAACACGGGGCCCCGGAAAAGTACTTGAAAATTGCGAAAAATGCGCGAGGTCCTTGAAAAGTACTTGAATTTTTTTTCCCAGTCGCAAACTCCCGTAAAAAACGAAATTAAAAAAAATTCTGTTTTGGGCGATTGCGCTTCTCTTTCGCGCAGAATACTCAGTTGTCTCCTCCCTTTGACTGACGTCATGTTAAAAGTTGTCTTATTTCCGGCATTCGGCCAAAACACTAACAAAAGGACAATTTCATTATTCAATTCGCCGATTTACCATCGATATTCGCCCACGTGCTTTTTCGAAAGATTCTTTATGCCTAAAAATTTTGTGTCGATTTATTTTAAGTGGCACTAAAAATGCCTGGAAAATGTAGTGTTTAATAAACTTTGGTTGAACAACGACGATTATAAATTCTGGATCGAACCATCGATGTTGGGAAGATGGGAGAATATGCTTTAAAATCTCATATGAGCGGCAAGCCATTTATTTATTACATTTTCTTTTATTTTGCTATAAATCGTTATTTTAGACCGCTGATTTTTCCGACTTTAAAGACAAAAAAAGTTGTTTTGCATTATATTTAAAGCCATTTTTTCTGGTTTTGAAAGGCGATTTTGAGTTTTAATTTATTAAAAAAAAATTTAAACTATTTTAAGATCCAATTAGTTATGCCAATTTTGTCAAAAATCGGGACTTTAAAATTTTTTCAATTTATAAATTAGAATATTTAAATAAAATTTTAAATCCCTATCCCTAGAATCATCTTCGCCTCAGCAAAATAGTGAACTTTTTATTTTTTATCCCTTTTGTTCGAATATTTGCGATCTTCCTCAAACAGGGATATCACACGAAAATTGAGATGGTTTTAACTAAATTTCGTTTGCATCTGACGTATGCAACTTCCAAATGGCACTCTTTTAAGAATTTTTTCATTCATGAAAACCTTAAAATTGTAGAAATTCGCTAAACGCGATCTGCTGCGATCTCTTTTGAAAGACTTGCAATCTTTTTGCATCTGATAAATAAATGTTTATACTTCACTACATTCTATTTCATCATGATTTGATGTGCACTACTAAACAAAATTGCATTAAATTTTTCGAAAATATAATTTATTTACGAATTTGAAGTTTAGGACTTGTAATTTGGAGTTATAAAAATTGAATTTTGGAAGAAGCTTGTTTCTTTTTGTTTGTGTTGTATTAATCTTCTAATTTGTTTTACTGCTTATATATTTTGTTAATTTTTTTTTCATTATTTGAAACTATTCTCTCTCCTCCCTTTATGAAATTTGAGATTGTAAAAACTTTTTTACAGGGAGCTCTAAAAAATTTGGACTTCAAAATTTTCTGTTTGGAAAAAAATTAAGATTTTTTTTTTGGTTTTTAGCCTGTACTATGTCTGTAATTGTAATATTTACCTACTTGGGGTTAAACTGTTTCTTGATAAAATTTTATTTGGATATTTTTGGTTTATATGCGAGTATAGTGTAACGATGATGATGCGAGAAATTATATTATATTGATAATTAAGAATTTTTTCTTTATATAAATGGCCACCGAAGTTCATTAAATTGAAAAAAAGACTAATGTTTTAAAGGTAGTGACTCTTTGCAAGGTCTTAATTTATTATAGAAAAAGAATAGTATTGTGCAATTTGAATTTTAGATTTGTTCTAACTGAAGCAATATACATTTCAATTTTATTTTTAAAAAAGCACTCGTCTTGATGAACAAAAGAAAAGAAAATTGGATCTTATAGAGGGTAAAAAAAGAAAAGGGTTCCACGATGAATTATAAGAATTAAAGTCGAAAAGGTCTCGCTTGCAGAAATCTGCAGATGAATTGGAAAAATCTGCAGATGCATTAGCTGATAAGGCTGAAAGAACTGAATGTTTAAAGTTCATAATCCAGTCAAACAGTTTTAGGAAGACTGCAAAAGAAAAAATTCTGGAACTGAAACAGATAGATTATAAGATTAATAGTATGGTTGATGAGCTAAAAAAAAATAAAATAAAATAAAGTTTGTTAAAGCATTCATAATAAAGTCAATCATTTGCTAGAAGACTGATATGACTGTTTTTCAATAAAATATTTTTAAGTTCTCTTTGTGCAGTCATTTTTTTTTTTAAGTGAAAAAAAAAGCATTTCTTATTTTCGTTAAATTTTACAATTTCAAATCTTCTATTGATATTTGTAATTAGCATGTAAACTTGTATATTTTTTATAAACTAATACTCATTGAAAATCTATTAAGAGCTAAGGTGAAGGATGATATTTTCCTGACAATTCGCCCTTATTAAAATTTTAAAGTTAGACATAGGTAAATTTATAAAATTCCTACTAAATGTTTTAATGACCTATTTTAGAGATTTTGTGGTGCACATACAGTAATGATAAATTTGTTATTAAACTTAATATTCTTGAATATTTATGTTTTAAAATATTTCATGTATTTCGAAAAACTTTTATCTTGCGCTGATATTAATGCAACATCAGGTCCTTGAAAAAAAAATATGGGTCCTTGAAAAGTACTTGAATTTTTTTTAAGTGAAAGAGTGGGAACTATGTTATACATATGGGATGTACATATACAAATTTGCTTGTCTAAGAAAATCAATGTGTAATAAGGCAATAAAATGGGGAAATAATGGTTTTAAAGGTAACTTTTTTAAATGTTTAGAATTTTAGCTAAATCACTATTAAGTTTAACACTGCATGACTTCTTGCGACTAAGCTTAAACATTGCATGATTTCTTGTTAAATGATTAATTTTTAACCTAAACTGGCAAAAACTTATTTGTGTTTTAAGCAAAACTTTTCAATAAAAAATGGTTTACGATATCACCATTAAAAAATAAGGAATTTTAAAGCTATTTCGATTGAAAATTTTGTATGCAACTACTTTCTAATGTATGTACTACTAATAACTAATACTAATTTCTATGTATGTACTACTTTCTGATTCGTGGTTAAACTCAATATTTTCTATGTTTAGCCATGGATGAAGAAAATGATGCAACAGATACAAACCAAGATGCCAAAGCTGGTAAGATGTAAAATCGAAAATAATTTATATGTTGATATTTTTTAAGCTTAGCTATATGTTTTCTAATAATAAGATTTTTCAGCCAAAAACCGAAAAATTAGGTTTGCCGATGAAAAGGATAAGGATAGTGATGACTCTGAAACTGAAGAAGATACTGAGAGTAAAAAGGTAATTTTTTTCGTTAGTTTTCTTTTCCTGTACCTATATTTAATCTTTTATTACTACTTGACCAGCTGCTTTATGATTAGTGACAAATTTCCATTTAGTTGTAAATTACTTTTTTTCTATATAATATAAAAGTACAAAATAAAGTCAGTTCCACTCAAACAGCTTTAATCGAATATATAAATATGTTCCACAATACATAAAACATAGCATATATATTTTTTAATTACAACTTCTATGTAAGTATAAATCAGTTTTAAGTGTTACGAAAAGTACAAATACACTTATGTAATCAGTGGAATGAGTGAAATATAGCCAGCTGAAACATAACTGAAAATCGTAAAAGATTAATGGATAACTGAAATTAAAGGTGATCATTCTTTTTTAAATAAATATTTATTTGGTTTAGATATTTATGTGAATTTTGGCTTTTTGTCAAAATGATGCATAATCTTGAGAATCAAACTTGCTTCCAATCTAGTTGAAGCACTTCTAATTAGTTTAGTTGGAAATAACTGAAAAAATATTTCCAGAAAATACAGGCTTAATAAATGCATTGACATTTACTATTGCATAAGCTACACACTGATTAAACTTTTAGGGAATCTAATTATTAAATTTTAAAAAAATTATTAATGACATTTTAAAGTAAGTATTAAGTTTGTGTGTTTTTATCGATTTTGGGATTATTTTTACTACTCATTAAAATTTAGAAATTTATTTTTTGTAGAATGCATTTCTGATAAGAAGGAAGATGAATGACAGGCACTATTCAGAAATGTTTCACTATTACAAAATGTATTACTATTTTTTTATGCAACAAGAGGGGTAGTGATATCCAACTTATTTAAAAAGATCGTTTACTATAATTGTTTATTTGCAAGCATTATTTTATTTATAAACATACATAATTTATAAGCCTAAATTGTTTATAAGCCCGTCAGAATTAATGTTTCTTTTTTCATTATTATTTTGCTATTTCTAAGAAGAAGAAAGATGAAGCAATGGATACATCTGATGATGCCTCAAAAATTGTCAAAGTTTTTGAAAAGCCAAAACTTGAAGACATTCCCATACCACCAATGCCTCAAACATCCACACTTCCATCTGGACCTCCGCAAAGGTTACCTCAAGGTAATGTATTTTTTGTAAAATAATTTATCTAAAGATTAACATCCTTTAAATGTTGTTTTTGTTAGATTTTTTTGTGTACAATTGGAAGTAAATATACAAATGTTTTTGTTTTAAAAGAAAACCGCTCATTTATATTCCCATGAAGTGGATCTTTTCATTGTAAAATTAAGTTCAAGAAATTTATTGCTCAATACTTCAGGAAAAATGGGGAAAACATTTGTTTCACACATTCCAAAGTGAGTATTCAAAAATACAAGAAAGAGCGTGTTTTAAAAATGGGCCTGCAACCTATATGCTACGTTTTTTACTTGTAATTTTTTTTTATCCAATGCATTTCTCTTAATTCTGAATTCGTTCCACTTTATTTATGAAATAAAATCTGAAATTGTAGGCTTGGTAATAAAATTTATTCTGGAACATTTAAGTTTAGCAGGGTTGTTTTTTTGCTTTGTTTTGAGCATATAATATTTTTAGCACAGACTTTGATCAAAATATTGTATTTGGCCAGGCAAGGAAAGTTTATGTACATGGTCTACTTGTTCCTATGTAGCAAAACGAACCAAATACACTTTTTTACTTTACATGTGATGGGATTTAGCAGCTGAAAATCAAACGGAAATGTGGCCAGAAATTTGGAGACCAGAAAAAAAAAGCATCCAGTTAATGATGGATTTGTTTTGAACATCTTCAGATGGCATTTTCTGAGTGCTGTGAAGGATTAAGGACTATGCTGTGAAACAAGGACTTATACCTTTAAGGACTTGTTTTAATTAAGAACTAATTTTTACAACAATTTCCCTTCTGTATAGAGTTTGCCATTATTTTATCAGTTACAATTTAATAATTAATATTTTTAAGTATTTAATTATTAACCCATCTTCATGTTTCCAAAGTAATGTTTTATATATACTTTTTTATAGGACCCCCTCCAGGCATCCAGATGTTCAGGCCTTCAATGAGGAGCCACATTCCTCCACCTCCTCGCATGCTGCCCCCGGGTGTTCCACCCCCACCTCCAGGACGGCCTACTCTTCCGCCTCCTGGTCTACCAATCAGGCTTGCTACTCCCCCAATTCGGTTACCTCCAGGACCACCACCAGGTAATTATTACTGTGCAGTTATTTTAATTTTAAAAATATAGTAATAAATGTGTAGTCCAGAAAACAATTTTTTTCACAGCAGGTAGAAAATTGAAATTTTAAATGTAGGTAATATTCTATGTGCACTTGAGAGCCAGAATTTAAAATTTTATTTAATATTTTTTATTGGCAATATTCAGAGAAAATATTGATAGAGATTTTTCTGCCAATCAACAATGCTAACAGTGTCAAAGAAAAACTGTATATGTGCAGCCTCTGTGGCTTTTAATACATGTTTTATTCCATTACAGCAAATATGCATGTAATATATTTTCTTTAATTTAAAACCAGTTTTAATTATTATAGCTTAATTGTGACATAATAATCTTCCCTCGTGCCTAAAAACTTTTTTTAACAACTCATATATCTTCCCTGTCAGATTCATGTTTCTTTCTTTAATGCAATAGCATTCCCATACTGTTCAGTGTTTATTCAATTCCAGTCTTTATTTAGTCATAACAAACTCGTCTACACGAATATCTGTGGTAGCTTTCACACATGAACACTTTAGGAAATTTTTAGTGTTTTCACATGAAAATTCTCTGGACCGAACCATTTCGGACCCATTAGCTGATTTCCCTGACTCAATCTATCTTAAAATAATCCTTGCCTGTATAAATGAAAAGTCCCTACAACAGGACCCTAGGAACAACCCTAATGCTGTAACAAAACTTCTTGCAGCTCTGGAGGAATAAATATTTTGAACCTAACTTGTCAACCCTTATTGCTGTACTTTTTGTGACTGTCTCCCTAAAATCATGACGACTGACCCTTTCAGATAAAACTTTGTGTATGCAATGCCTGTTAAAAATATGTTTCAAGCCAGTCAACAATCAGTGATTCTACTTCAAATGTTATAAATATTGGACAGTATAATTTTTTCTAAATTCGTAAACTTTCAAGAATTTTCTTAACAACTCTTAACATTTAGTTAACAATAGTGGCAGTGACTGTGCGTCAAAAGTAAGGGCCAAAGACAAAACTAGGAAGAAAACACTTTTAACAAATAAATTATGAAAACGTATAAATTTTTCAAAAAGAGGTATACCAAACCACCAGTTAATAATACTCAAGAATAAAATGTGTACAGCCCATATCAGTTTTCCATTTATGTAAAATAACATATTTAAAAAATCTTGTTCATTAGTTAAATGTGAGCAATTGGTTTTATTAAAATTTAACTACATATTAAATATTATTTCATTTGTCAAAATCTGCTATTTCAATAATCCTTAATTCTAAATAACCTTTTTCATTCAACACATCTCCAGGTATACCACCACCAAGACTCATTCGGCCACCCACAGGTCCACCCCAAAGAAATGCACCCTCTTCCAGTGGTTCTGGAACCAGCACGACCAACTCAACAACCGGGTCCAATGTCACTGTGCTGAGTGCCCCACCCAACCTGATGCAGCGCCCCAAGGTCCTGGGAGGGGAAGATGATTCGCAGAAGTCTGCAACGATAGAAGCTAAACCTCAAATCAGGAACTTAAGTGCGGACGTGATGAGATTTATGCCTACCACTTTGCGTGTGAAGCGCGAGGACCGTCATAAGAAAGGAGGGACGAAGAATACAACTACATGTGAGTTTTGGTTTTCATTGGAATATTTAATTAGAAATATTGTTAATATATTGAGTAAATCTTTATATATATTTATCTTACGCGGTGATTGAAAAACGCTGTTTTTCTGTACGCTGAGTGGCAACAGTTAGTATGTTTACGAAATTCTGTTGCGCCCGTATTTTTATTTTGCCATTATGTAAGCCATTTTGACGATTAACCCCTTCAATTCATTAGTAAATAATTATTTTGTTGATGTCAGCTTAAATTAGGAAGAATATAAACCCTATTACATTAAAAATTGGTTTTGTACATTAAATAAGTTGGTTTTGAAAAACGCTTTTTTAAACTTTACATGTGCGGAACATTGATGTGGCGCCATCTGTTGACAATTTTGAAAACTAGATTTCTATGACCTTCATTTTTATAACGTTTTAACTTAGTTACGTACACACTTCTGGTAGGCAAGAGTATGGTAAGCTTAACGTCAATTATGCCAAAACAAACTACCAATAATGTTAAAAATTAAACTAAAACGCAGAAAAGGTGTGAAAATAACGTGGAAAATAATAAAGGTAGAAATAAAATAATGGCTTGCCAGTGGTCGAAAAAATGTATTGATGCCAAGATGAATTATAATTTAAATTTAGTTTTGACGTTTAAAGTTTTTCGTAATATAATTAAAAAAAGTATTGTTACTGGGACAAATTGTTATTGTGTCCTACCTTTAAGCGAGCGAAGCGAGAAGTGGTTTGCGTAGCAATCCTCCGGGGGTTGGCGGAGTGTTAGCGGAGCAGGGGGCGGAGCCTCCTAGTTTAAAGAAATATCCTTATTTTGAAATTTATTGTGAAGTTTGAGATCTTTTAGATTTAGTGAATTCTGTTGAATAAGTAGACCTCTGTACAAAGACCCCTGTCTTATAAGTTGGTTTAACTTATATTAACATCCTTTTCATTATATTGACCATTGGTGCACTTTTCTTAATATTATAACTTTGTATGGTTGTTATATCCAGGGTCTACTAGAATGTTAGTTATTATTTTGAATATAGAATTATTTATTAAAAATATTGTAATATTTAGGATTTTAAAATAGTTGGCGTTATTTTTGTAAACTCTTTATATTTTATTTCTAAAAATGTTTTTTTTTTTTTAGTTGATCACGCAAAAGATAATTATCCCTCTGCAGCGCCTATTTCTAACCCATCTGTATCCGCACCAACAAAGGATGATGCTTACTTGCAATTCTTGAGAGAAATGGAAGAATTATTGTAATTTCTTTACAATCTTTTTATTTGTACATAAATTCGAGTCCACACAAGTCATTAAAATTGTTTTCAAAAATGATTTTATTTGTCATTTTACTTAAATTGATTCTTAACTAATATTAATTTTGTACATCAAAGAAACTTTTAACCGAATGACTTTTAAGAAAGCAAAATTTTAAAGTCTTTCAATTTCAAAGCATATAAAAGTATAATGACTATAATTAAAAAATAATCAATGTAGTCTAAAAACTGCAGATTGATAAAAAAAAATAAGCATTTTTGCAACAAGATTGCACATGCATGACTAAACTGTTCATATAAAAACAAATATATTAAGAGTGTGATTTTTAACTTAGTATTGTATGCTTTTACAGTCCTTTTTAATTCTAAATTCTGATTCTATATCAAGATACTTGCATGAAACAATGTTTTTAAAAGACTTTCAACAACAAGTATATAAATAGCATACCAAACGAACAATCTGAATGATTTATGAAGTTTGCTGCTAAAAATTGTCCCACTGGAAGAAGAAAAAGATCTGCATAAATATATTTTGATCATTTTAAAACTAATACTATGTGTTTATTGCAAAATTAGAAAATATTCTAAATTTTTCTTTATTAAAATAAAATATATTTTTTAGTAAAATAATTCAAAATTTAGTTAGTATAGTTTATTTAATTATTTTAAACTAATGAACAGAATCAGTTGAAACTTGTGTGAGCCAAATTAAATTAGTCAAATTTTCAGGAAAAGTGAACATTATATTAATCGAATATTGTTAAATTTAAAGATTAAATTGAATATTTGATTTTTAAAGGACATAAAAGTGATGGAAGCATATGTTAAATATTTTTTAACCACTGTTTGAAATGCAAAGCCAGCTTTGCTAGTTAAACAAATTTTACATTTAGAAATAATATCAGCAATTTTAAGTAGTATTAGTATATTGTGGTTCCAACATGCATTAAGTGTTAGAATTACTAATGCTTTTCCAGTTATTCAATGTGCACTCAGGTCTTCCATTCCATAAAGGCATGCAATTGTTTATTTATACATATTGTTTTAAATTACTTAATTTATTTCCAGCTTGAATCTCTCTAGCACAGTTTGGCCATTTCTGGCTCTTGTGCCATAAAACACCAACTCTAGCACAGTGGTTCCCAATTAGTATTAAGCCATGTACCCCTAGCTAAAACAGAACCAATGACCCCCGCTATTATTTAAGTCCATTTTATACGAAGTAGCCTTGCCTTACACATACCTTATCATTTTATAAATAAACATATGCATGCTTTCAAACTATCTAAAAGCACTATAAATCTTTTATTGAAAATATTACATATACTCGGGTCAAAATAACTTTTAATATACAAAGGGATACTTTCAAAATTTTACAATTAATAGTAAAATATAGATTTTTTAGAAGATTATTGTATAAAAAGTGTTTTTAATGAAAGATCTTGCATACAATTTTTTTAAATTATAATACGGTTTGTGAAAGTAATTGACAACATATAATTAGTTTTGCGGATATTTGATTTATTCAATATTTAGTTTCATCAAAAGGGAAAAACATCTTAAATTTAACAAAATATTAACATGTCACAAAATATACTCCATTACACAAAAGTTTTTTTAGTAGTCCTATGATTTTAAACCCATTCTCACATATAACATTGCAAAAACAATATTACTAATGCTATTGCCAAAAAACAAATTATATTAAATTCTTTATTAAAAATAAATCATCACTGAAATATTTATGCTTAGTAAATAATACTCTTGCATAGTACTTTAAAACAAATATTGAAATAAGCTTTTAAAAAAATAATAATAATGACCAAGACAATTTTTAATATTTACAAGACTGGAATTTGGTTTGGATCAAATAATTGCACATATTTTCAATATAATTATATACCTAGTTATATTGAATATTTACCAATACATTTGTTCATAAGATATTGATCAATGTATAACAGACAAATATTAAAAGTATACATAAACATTTCAAATACTACGCAACAACAAATATGGATCTTGAGAATGAAATGCTCTACTTGACTAAACTTTAATTTTCATATAAAATGCCAATTATAAGGGATTTAAGTATATATATTTTAATTATAGAAATAATAGTTTTAATGTTATATTTTAGGGTTGTTTGAAATGCTGATATGAATTAAATAAGTAGAGATGTGTAAAATAAAATACATGTGACCTTTATCCTAACTATCAAAGTTTGAACCTTGTACATTAATAAGTATATGCATTTTATATATAAATACACAATAGTATAAAATAATTTTATTATTAAGCATCAATCTCAATAAAAATAGACTAGAATCACCGGCGGCGGGAAATAAAATGCAAAAGATAAAAGTACAAAAAGTTATTCGTCAGAGACAAACATAAGGATATAAATAACAAAAAGTATTATAATTTTAAGTTAAGGTTGTGTAATAAATAAATTCATTATTTACTAATGGTATGTCAACGAAGATTTTTTTTATGCCAGATGTTGATGTAATGTTTTAAATTTTCCTTCATGTCAAATACTATTAAACAATGATTTTTTTAGAGGCCTGTTACATATTCAAGTTCATAATATTTTAAAACTACTTATTTTTTATGATTATGCTAATATACTGTGTTAAGTTTAAACGTTTTTTTATATTAAGAATGAATAAACAATGTGAGAGAAAAGTTGTTTTGCTATTAGTTTTTATAGTAAATACCTAAGAAGTAAAAGCTTTGATGAAAAATGTTGGCTATAAAATTATTTTAAATTAACAAATTTAACAGTTATAGTTAAATTAACATAACTTTACTAATGAATACATATTTTTAAATGATTACATTACTTCTTTTTTATTTAGATTTAAAAAAATGCAAAGTATTATAAACATCATTGAGTGAATAACTTGACAGAAATGCATGGGTGAATATATAGGATACTGTGCATTCTACAATAAAAGACACCAGGCTTCATCATTGAATTTAAATACATACATTGAAATTCATAAATAAACAATAATCCGTTTAAATAAAACATATATATTAGGCTTATCGCTAATATAAAAGCTATAAATACTATCGCAATATAAAAAAATAAAATTCAAATAAAATATATAATTAAATATAAATTAATCCCACATTCCAAATCACACATACCAATAAAAATTAAACGGGTCTTTGGGTAAAAATATTTGGTTTAAAAATCTTTTCTTTCAATTGACAGTCCATTTTATAGTACAGCAATTTTGTAGAATGTTCCTGAAGTTACAGTTTTTTTCTCTCTAAATTCTTTGGATTTCAAATAGCTTGACATCAGTATCATACCAAATGGGAGGGTCGACATTCCTAGAAAATAATATAAATTTGAACATTGTTCTCCATGAGTTGATAACCTATATATATGTAAAAATTACAGACAAGTATTATTTTTCTTTTGTGGGACTGGGTATAAAATATTCTAAATATTGTTTAATAGATTTTTTTTTTTAAATAATAAGTAATTAAACTTTTGTTTATTTTAAAATGATGATTATTCAGAAGGCTGTTTGTTAATATAAATATATGAAGCGTCAAGGGCAGATTTACATACATAGGCCTTATCTGACTTGTGCCAACTAAAAACAATAAAATTTATAATGGAATTAGTTTAAATAAGCCCTCATATAATTTTTTCCTTTTGCAAAAAATATACCTGTCAAAGTCTTTGTAAGTAGTCAGAAATTTTTTAAAAAAAAGAGAGAATAGCAGATTTTAGTAACATTTTGAAATTTGTATAAATAAAATTAATTTCTGGAACCAACTAAATTAAATATTGAAATATATTAATAAAAATCAAATGGAATAGATTATTGATAACTAGAGAAATTTCGTTGCTGACTGGACAACTACATTTAATTAGGATGTTTTTAAGGAGTTTTTTAAATATTGTGATTTTAACAGCTGTTTCTATTGAAATTACTCTTGCAAAGTATTATAAACATCAGAGTATTAACAACAATTAAAAACAGTAACAAAACCTTGAAATCAAACTGCTCAATTTTGTAAAATTTAGCCCTTTTCTTTAATAAATTCTAGATCACTATAAGGCCTATAAGCTCTATATTGGGCTATAAATTTTTAAATAATTGCATAAAAAAAATAAAACATTTTTACTTTGGGAATTATTATATTACATGTACAACTGATATTGTAATTTTTTTTATGATTTTATGTTTTCACAAAAGAAATGTATACCTTAGAAAAAAGTATGTATATATATATACCCACCTTAAATAAATCACTCCCCACATATATGTCCTAAACCACATTGTAGTTCCACTATTAGCTTGATACTTCCTTATTAGAATGGGATGTGGAACTGGAAGTAAACCAACTAATGTACCATGCTGCAGGAATTTTAAAATTTCACTTTCATCTGTCAGTCCCCTAGATAAAAGAGATATGTTTTAAATGTAACATGGAATATATAATGATGACTTCCTAAATTTACTAAAATACTATAACAATCAGTTGTGAACCAAGTTCTTCCTCAGAACGTTCTTTCATTCTGCTTTCCTTTTGGACAGGGTACTTCAGTTGAGCATGACCACCTTAGTCTGGGCCTGCCCCTAATTCTAATTCCCGTTGGATTGTAATTGAAGATCCCGAATGTCATGAATGGAAGAGGGATCTATTTGGCAGATTTTTAACTATTATTAATTATTCAAACATTATAACCACTTCGTTTTTTTATAAAAGATAATTTAAAATTATTCACTTTTTTTAAATTATTCACTCGAAATGAGGATTTGGGATACAAAGGTCGTATCTTCAAAATAAGCAATAGTTTTCTAATAAATTCATTTAAAACTATAGCTATTTTTGTAACTTCTGTAAATTATGAAGTTTACTGTATCTGCTGATGAGATCCAATGATTTTGATATCTTATTTTTTCAATACTAATCTTTTAACAAACTAGGCATTTAATGTCAATCAATAG
Source organism: Troglohyphantes excavatus (assembly GCA_963932185.1). NCBI lineage: Eukaryota > Metazoa > Arthropoda > Arachnida > Araneae > Linyphiidae > Troglohyphantes > Troglohyphantes excavatus. The sequence goes on from OZ010675.1 coordinate 30,074,849, forward strand.
TTTAGAAAATCATTTTGTTAAAAATCAAGACCTACGGATAACTTTTATAAAAGATTATTTCGAAAAATGAGAATACAAGCAGAAAAGGTCCAATTTTTTTCTGTTTTGAGTTAACAATATCTATCAAGCTTTATCACAATATAAATAAATTATCCCCAATATGTCTATGAGTAAAGGATTAAGGCGTAAAAAAGATTAACCTTTTTTAAATATTTTAATCGACAAACTTACTTGTCAATACATATTTTTTCCACTTGAGGAACCAGAACTTGCAATAGCCTCATAATAGTCTGAAGGGGCAGTTTTTGCTTCCAAGAGATGACCCAATCGGATGTTGGTATCCACTGTGTGGGAGGTGCTCCTGCAACAGAACTAGCTACAGAACTTGCTGCAGAACTGGCCCGAGTTCTGTGGAAAGCATTACTGATAGAGGCAGCCTCGGAACTCGAAGAATCAATGGAGAGAGTTGGACTTAGAGGTGGAGACACCTACATAAATAAGAGTATTTCCTATTAACTTCACATAAAATGAAAAAGAAAATTAATTAATTTTAATTTATAATAAAAGAAAATAAAGGTACAAATCTTTTTAAAAAATAAGACATTTATCTTCAAACTGGATCATAGTCGTAAAATTTTCTAAATGGCTCTCATGGCTCAATACAAAAAAGTCCATTTCCGATTGCAAATTTCATTCTTGGAGTTTGAATTCCTTATAAATAATTAAATGAAGTTCTAGTTGTGCTAATATCCAAACTAGGAAGAAAAAAAAGTAGAGAAGAAAATCAAGGTTGGCGATATTATCAATTGGTGATCTTATGCCTAATCAATTTCAAATGGAAAGTTTGAAAAAATTTAAGGACCTTAATTTGTAGGTACATAATTAAAGGTTCTTAATGACCTACCAAATTTAAGTAGTTCCTAAAGACTTAAAGAAAAGTCAAACAGTGGAAAATTAAGAATTTAGCAGTTTCAGATAACTGACAGCTCTTATAACACAAAATAGTTATAGAAAATATAGTAATTGAAATTTACTAAAATAAATCTTTATATATAATTCTCTTACACATTGACGGAAAAACACTATTTCTCTCTGTGGAATGGCAACATTAAAGTTTGTTTACAAAAAATCTGTTGCAACCACATTTATATTTTACTATTATGCAAGCCATTTTGACGATTAACCCTTTCAATTCATTGGCGAATAATTATTGTGAAGATGTCAGCTTAAATTAAGACGAATATAAGCTTTTATTATATTTTAAAAAAAGGAGTTTGGTAAAACATATCCAAACTGCAATCGAACAAAACAGGTTGGCAGAGCAATTTTGCAGAGCCTCATAGTATCTATGAAGAACCCTTTTATGGAACTTCCAATTTTTATAAATATATTCAAATAACAACGTACCTTCCTAACATTGTTTATTCTTTCTTTCTCCTTCTCTTCATTAGAGGCACTCACATTAGAAATCATTTCTTGACCTTCAGGATCTAAACCTTCTGCTTGTGATGCTGTGTTACTAGAGCTCTCTGAGGCACATGTCTGGGGTACATTCTCATCAAGAGGTGGAGGGGAAGTTTCTGTGGGACTTGTTGGGACACTGGGTGGGTGAGCACGTTCTCTCTCCGTCATTTTATCAATACCTGTAGCACAAAAAATATAAATTACTTTAAAAGTATGCAACAACAACTATTAAAGTGAAGTTACACATTATTTGCTATCACACACACAAAATATATATGTTCTTCACATGCGGTAAACAAAAGCCCCATAGAAATATACAAGCCTATTCTTATTTTAAATGAAAAAAACAAAGACCTAATAAATACAGTATTAACATTTTTCATAGAAAAACTTTGGATTTCCATGAAAAATCTATGGGAGAGGACCATCATGGTCTCTTATATGTCATCTCTGATATTTTTTTTATTAGTATCAAAATAAGTGCACATAATAAAAAATTATATTCAGAAAAACTAAAATTGTGTACCAAAAAAGGCGAAGAAAAATTACATAATAACTTAGTATTTTTCAAGTTATCAATGCAAAATGCAGAAAATCTTCTAAACTACTTATTTAAGGTAAACAAATTTCAATGAGATTAGTCCAATAGATACTGAGATTAGTGCAAGAAAAATTTGAATTTGATGTCAATTATAAATATACATAGGCAAATGTTTGTTACAACTCATTTCTCAATTAAAATATTGAAGAAAAAAAAACTCACACAATATATTCTGTTGAGATGTAGATTTAAAGAATTTTAATAAATAACGTAAACAATTCTTGAACTAAACTTTACAAAGAAAGAATACAATAATACTATATACATTATTTCTGAAATATTAATACAAATTTCAATTAATAAAGGTTTCATAATCAAAAATTATAAATATATTGAAATGTCTGGCTAACTAATTATTCAAAATTCTAACACTTACATGGTGTAGCAGCTAAAGATGCATTCAAAGTGCCTTTTTCTGCAGGTTTAGCTGGCGTAGATCCCTCCATGCTTTGGCTGTTTACTCCTGTTACACAGCTATTCAGACTGATCGTACTTGTAGATGGTACCAATTTGTTACGTTTGCTTAGAGACTTCTGAATAGTACTATGATCAGTTGGTAAATTAGCCAAAGAATGGAAGACATTGCGCTTTCGAATGATAGTGTAGACTAAATTCGAATTGCCTAATAAAAAAAGCAGAATGAATATAAGATATACATATTTTTTAACTAATATCTAAAATATCATATAGAGCTCGAAATACCTACCATCAAATTGATATTGAATAATGTTGTTAAATATTTCAAGAAGAAAAAATACAAGATGGTGATTGGTTGGACTAGTATATAAATACCAGGGAGTGCTAAATGCCTGCAACACAAAAAAGATCATTCATATTTAAAAAGTGTTAAATTATATTTCTTAAAATGTTTTAACTTCAAACATGTAGTGAAGTCTTTCATACAACTAATACAGTTAAATAAACTTTTATATGGTTTTGTTGGGTAACATATTTTTTTTTAAATTAGTAATGAACAGTTTAAAACATGCTCCAACAATTTAAAATGTGTTGTTAATTTCAATATTACACACTTTTTATATATAAAATACTTAGATTAGAAGTATCTTCGATTGATATATAAATTTTATATATTTTAAATATAATAACTATGTGCTAAAAGTTTTAAAAGGTTATTTCTGTATAAGTATTAAAAAGGGTGTGCTATGTGTGTTTATACTTTTATTAATTTATTCTTTACAAATAAAAGTTGAAACCATGACCAATTCCATAAGTTGCAATAAACAAAGTTTTAATATAAATCAAACATAGGAGTAAAATTGTTCTTAAATATAATTATATTCGTATTAAATAAGCAAATATAGGACCAATTTTTAAAAATATATTTCACTGTATTTACCAGAAAAACAATATTCTTATCATAAGATATAGCTTTTTATCTTTTAGATTATTTCGGACAAAAGATAATTTGTGCTATAAAATACTACATTTCAAATTATTGTTTAAAAATATATTGATCAATATAAATAATATTTTACTACAATTACTTACATAATAATAAAAACATTTTTAAACACTTTTATTAAAAATTGAAAAAATAAGTAGCTTACTTCTAATAGATGCAAAAGCTTGGTACTAGCAACCATAGAAAGTGTCTTCAAGTATGGGGAAACTAATTGTAAAGAAAAAATATACTTTTACAAAACAAGTATACCTAAACATTGGTTCAAAACCACAAAATTAGTAAAGGGCCATTCCAGGGTATTTATCCTCTCCGCAACATTTTATTATATGTTAATTAACGTAAAATAAAAAAGACATTTAACTAACTAAACTTACTAAAAATATTCGGTTTATTTTACATAATTTTTAGAATAAAATAAAACAAAATGTTGCGGAGGAGACCAATCATGAACAAATACAGTAGACTCTCGAACTTCGATAACTCGAATTTTTTTATATCTCGAAAAAAATCTATTTCCTTGCACCTTCATTACTTATTTAATGTAATTTTATCTCTTTAATTCGAAGTTTTTCGTCGTTATTTTCGATAACTCGAAGTTTCCTTACAACTCAAAATTTTGTTTTCTTCTCAAAACTACAGATTTTGAAGAACCTTTAGCATATATGTAATTGCCACGTTCTTCTTTACTGGTTCTCTTTCTTATTGTGCGTTATTGAAAGGGTATACGTACAATGGATTCCTACCTGTGTCTCACCCTTTTGTTTGAATGTCGCCAGACTGGATTCCCTGAGCTGTATCCCCTCCTCTTTAACACAGAGTCAGTCCAACAAGGAAGATTAATGAATTATCGTCCCTCAAGCCAGCTGGCGTTTTCGGTAAAGTGCGAGTCACTTTCTTGGAACATTACCGACCGTCCAGAAAGCAACTCACTTAAAATATGAAGACGACACTCGACCCCTTCTCATTTTTGTTTAGGCAATGCACTCTCTATAGCAGCATTTGATGAGAGATCGCTCTCAGAAGAAGAATGATAATTAAGAATGCTAACCTTCTCCAAAGACAACTTTGTAAGAGGTTCTATCTTCGATAAAATCAATGCATTCATTGAATCGAGGCCGGAAATGAAAACATCAGAGACATTTCAAGCAATCGTGCATTTGGAAAATAAAATTGATTTTGAAAAAAAATAGAAATACTTAGCAAACTATTTTGGATAGATATGTTAAATAAAGTCGTGTAAGTATACTAGTATTTATTTTACTAGTATTACCGGATTTTCGATAACTCCAATTTTCGATATCTTGAATTTTTATACACTTTCCTTCGAGTTCGAGATAACGAGAGTTGTCTGTACCATGAAATGGCATTAAAGGGATTTGGTTTAACATAGCAAATAGATGCTTATATTAAAAAAAATGAAAGCACATATTTACCATTTACAACAATGGTAAGAAGACAGTCAAAAAGTGGTTGAAGACGCTGATGACCAGTTGTGATGATTTTATGGAATATCTAATCCAAAAAGTACAAATTTTAAATTAATATATTATATATACACTTTTGACATACATGCATTATATGACACCAATATGCACAAGATCTGTAAATATATATAAAAAATATAACTTACAATTATCAAAAGATCTGCATGAGTTCCAGTAAATACAGGGATGTCCATCGGTACACTTGCAGAATATGGTTTGTTTAATCTTACACCAAAATTTCTTTCACCACTCAGCAATAACAATATGAAGACACCAATATGTACAAGACCTACTCTTGCTGAAAAAGACAAGATAAAAAAAAGTTACAAAAAATTAATTCCTACAATAATAATAATATATTTACTACTATATTAATTAATCCATATTGCAATAAATTCCTTTTCAAAGCAAACAAGAATTGAAAAATTAAAAAATAAAGAAGTGTAATTTTAAGTTTGTGAAGTATGAAGAAAATTGTATTATGCTATATTTTTTTTAGTTTTTCTACACAATCTTGAATAAAATACAACAAACTTAATTCTATGTTCAATTGGAATAAAATATTCACATCTCCAATATGATATAAATTTAAAAGCTAGTCATAATTACTAAATTTTTCAATAAAATTATATGTACTCTTAAGCTTCAAACCAAGTAGTCTGAATTGTTTGAAAATAACAGGAAGTCATATTACATGAGTAAGAAGCCAAGAGGTACAAGAGTTTTTTTTAAATATAGTTAAGTGTGGTTAGGAAAAAGTTAATACATATAAAATGTTGGTGGTAAAGGTATACAAATAAATGTCTGTCATATGATGATCAAGAATCAACTGTTCTGTTTTAACTTTAAACTGCATTTTCACAAAATGATGAAATTGTCACTTGTACCGTGGCTTCTCACCCCCTCACATGTCCTTCTCACCCCCTCACATGTCCTTCACATGATATTTTATAAAAACTTAAGTATTGTTAATTAAAATTTTATTCTGCATCAAGCAATGAAGTTAAAGCTTACTATTGTGCATGACAATAAAGTTAATAAGTACTTTCAATTAAAAAAAAGTTTAAAATATATTTTGTATAAGGTTACAAGATAAGGAGTTAATCAATATTGCAACAGAATTTAATTTCTATTTAAATTTCTGTTAAACAGGTATTTTTTGATAATTTTATTTATGCTTGAAATTTTATCTTTATTCTAAATAACTTACACTGATCTGCTCGTGCATCGTTCAAATGATAGAGAATAGGTACCAATACTTCAAGGACCTCACTACTTTTCAATACATAAAACATAAATTTCTGAAAGAAAAAAAAAATATAATTAAACAAAATCTAAGACAACAAATACAGACTAAGAAAAACAGTACAAGTTGCAATAAGAATATGTCTCTTAAAATATTTAATTGATTTTTGCTTTTAGAAGTTAACAGAGAAATGTTATACAATAAAAATATTAAATGTTAATAAAATAGTGTGAAAGATAAATAAAGCCAGATAATAGTTAACTTTGGAGAAGGATGAATATTTTATTTCACAATATTGTGGTTTTACAGGGTTGCTAATAGAAGTCAAAACCAAAATACCATAGTTTTTCTAATTTAAAAAAAAAGACTAAAAATTATATCTTAAAATAAATATTTTCACATAATGAATATAGAAACCTGTTAAAATAAAATAAAGTTAATATCCAAAATTAAGTAATTGTAAATATTCTTGAGTTTATATTTTTGAAGAGATATTAATGATAATTTAAAGAACAGTAATAGAAAGAGCATATTTTACTTAAAAGTTTGGAAGAGTTTAATGACATTTCCTAAACAAACTCATATTTTTACCTAACAATACAATTATCTTCTAGGCGATTTTCATTTACCTTAACAACATTTTTTCTTTATTTCTCATGTGCATAGCAACCCTGTTTTTTGAACTTATAAGAAGAATAAATACTTTAAACAAACTTACTTTATTGTAATCACAAAGTTTCCAAAAAAATATCAGAAGTTCCTGATGAAACTGAACTTTTTTCGTGGAATTAGGAATGTAGGTTTGAATTAATGGATTGTTTAGTAGCTTAGTGAAGCCTTTTAATATAAAGCTGAAGTCTTCTTCTCTGTGAATGCGGGACAAGTAATTGATGAACAGGTTACTGGGAAATCCCTTCTAAATCAAAAAATGTTCATATAAAAACTTTTTTCATTATAACATAAGAATATGTAATAATTGTTTAAACATATGTATATTTATGAGTTTTATTCTCATATAAAATTAACTACACTAAACAAGATAAAGTATTACTTCAGAACTATCGTCAGAAGTTGATTCTCTGAAATCGTGGTCCAGAGATACAATAAGTAACTGCAAAGCAACTTCAACCAAAGGTTCTCTGGAGTCAGTGAATAGCAGATGATTGAAGGGGACACCATATCCGACAGGATCATATGCACAGACCACATTTAACAAAGAAGTAAACAATGGTAATGCATGCCTGTATGGAGAAATTACATTACATATTGAAGAATTAGATTAAATTGCAATACACAAATTAATAAAACTAACAAATAAAATATAGTGCATATCGGTGCTCTATTACACAGATGTTGTGACAATTCACTAATTTTTTAGACTAGCCACTTGAAAGTTTGTAGCCTTATTAGCAAGCACATAGGTAAGGAGATGGTTCAGCGAGTTCAAAACCCTCCCATTATACATGGCGATATCGTGGCTAAAGTTAAGAAACCAAATAAAACATTGAAAATTAAATTACTGTAAAAATAAATTGAAAAAATACGATCTGATAGTATATATCTTTGTATATATTCAGGGAATTAATGGAAAGTTATTTAACAGAAATTACCTATGATCAATTTTCCTATTAACAGAAATTACCTTCATGATCATAATAAAAAGTTGTCAGCCAGAAATATTAGGAAATTTTACCACAATTAGCAACTTCTATAAGAAATTATATCTAAGTATTCTTATAAAAAAATACTTTTTTAGCCTATTAATCATGATATCAATAAAGTAATGAACCAAAACATTCATACTTTTTTAATCCAAATTTTCAAACAATTTAGCATTTAAATGTATGAAACAAAGCTATATCTTTGCAGTGTTTAACGATATTTTTCTTGTGTTTTTAGTGGTTTAAAGATATTTTATAACTCTTATAATAGTTCATTTGATAAAAAAAAAACCCAATTTACTCATTTTTACATAAATAATATTTAAATATAATGCATTTTGCAATTAGACATGCATTTTACAACAGTTGTTTTCAAATTTTAAGTAAAATATAATATATTTGAGAAAACAAATATATTTAATATATAATTTCATATTTATTACCTATTGTCAGTTGAAGTGAAATATTGAATCCATTTATTTGGATTTTGATGAACATCTAAAAACATAAATTTAATCTTTAATAACAATACTTGAATTATATTTGAATGAAAAATGCAAACAGTTAATATATCTAAGTATCTTACCAGAAGAAGGCATATACATCGTTTGACTGAAACAAGCTAGTAGTAGCTTTAAAATTTCAGTTCTATTGTAATCGTGTTGTGGTACATGACTTGGAGTATGAGCAAAACCCACCCCAGCTTCCCAGATATATTCACAGCTATCTATAGATTGTAGATCTTCAGGATTATCCTATAAATATAAATAGATACAATTTGTAGAAATGTAATTTGAAATCTTAAAAAACTATTCAAAATTAGTTAAAGAGTCAACAGGTGTCATAACTCCTATTAGGGTTGAAGAATTAAAGAAAAGTTTAAGTTTACCATTAATAAGTTTATAAAAGTAAACCGTTCCACAAATTGTAATAACAATATCTATAAAATATCATCATATGTCTAATCTTTAAAATTTGAAGAAGATAATTAAGCAATGGTATAGGAAGAAACCATTATTATTATTATTATATTAATATCACATAGAATAAAAGTTTATAATTTTCTTAGGAAATAACTTGCTCTAAAAAGTAAAATATTATTTGTGAAATATAATTCTTTAAATATATATATCTATCTATTTTGTAAGTACAAATTTCAGAAAAATTGCTTAAAAAACTCTTGAGTACACTTAATTATATAAAAAGAAAAAATATTTACACAAGAACAATTTATAAAATTTTTCAAATTAAGATATTTACTTAAACCAATTGAGAATTCGAAACAATACATGGTTGAAATACATTAAAAAATTAAATAGAAAAGATTAAAATAAAAAAGTAAAACAGAAACTTTTTTAAAAAAAAGTACATCACTCACAGGCCCTGATTTTTTTCCAGCAGAAACAGTGAAATCTGGGCAAAATAGAAGATCCTAAAATATAAATTTATATTATTATACTTACTGCAATCTGAGTAAATGAAAAAGTATTCAAGTTACAAAGTTGTTTTTATACAACACTGCAATAAACTTTAATTTACATCAAACATATACATTGAAATAACTAAGACACATTTATTTCTTAATTAAGATTTCATACTTTTAAAATACTATATTATAAAGATGTTGTAGTAATTCTATTTAAATTTCCGATAGCATAAGTATCCATAAACCAAAACATAATTAACATAGACATGCAAAAATAAAATTCAGCTTGGAAGAAAGATTAAAATTAAAAACAGAAAATTCCTCCTATAATTAGAAGTGGGAATATACATAGGAAACATATTTATAATGCTACAGAGCATATCAGAGTTTAAAATATTAATAATTCTTATTACAGTAAAAAAATTAAAATAGACATAAACAGGCATTTTTGTATTAAAGTTAAAATTTGGACACGTAAATCTACAACATTAAATGATTTAAAGAATACTTACACAAAGGGCGCTAATTAAAGATTGGGAAAGGGGCATATTTTCACCCTAAAAGTAAAAAATACTTAAGTTATTAATATATAAAAGAAAACATTAATCATAAAATATATCCGACTTCACATTCCATCATATTCAAACCTAAGTTTTGTCAACAAAATAATTTTAGTTTCCTGTATTTTTATATTATAAAAAAATAGTGTTTAATGACTATGATTTATAGAGAAAATCGTCAAATATATATAACATAGCAGCACCTGTATTCAATTTAAAATTTAGCTTGCAATTTAACAATAGTAAAACTTTATTTTTCCTTAAATGTGTGAATAAGATAGATAGATATTTTTTAATTTTAAAGAAGACATTAAATATTAGACAAGAACAAGATCAGTAAAAACTTTCTTCAATTTTAGTTTAATATGTTTTTCAATAAATGCTATTTAAAACTCATAACCAACCTCACTATCAGTTTCATCAGTCGCTTTTCCTGGAAGACTCGACCAAAAGAATCCTCTCCAATCAGACTCTTCAAAAATATATGGCAAGATCCTGGTCAACAGTCTCACACAGTTCAAAACTAAATAAATGAACAAATTATTTTAGTAAGAGAGACACTTTTAAAAGGTCTCACATAATACAGTAGTTTAAGTATGCAAATATACTATTAATTATATGAACATATTTAAGTAGCAACAAATATGTGACATCTTGTATTAATAAATATATCTGAAACTAACTATTTTCACAAAAGTATTTAAACAAATTACAGGTATCACATTGTACAATAAAAAAATCCTTATTTTAAAGGATTAATAAAAATAATATTTAGTGACTCAGTCCTTTAAATATTTAGTGATTCATTTACAAAAGCATTAAAATATATTTAAGAAAATAATTCTAATTTTACCTGTTTGTTGTTGCACGTGTGTATTACACAAACTATCCGCAGCTGCTACAAGCTTTTCCACAGCTTTATAACAAAGAGTAGCTAAGTTTGAAGGAGATTCCTCACGTAGAGCTCGAATTTCCGCAGCAGGGATGAGAGTAAACACATCTTGGGCACTTTGAACACTTTCAGACCAAAATTGGTCCCAAAAAACATCATCTTTGGCTTCAATTGGCTATAAATAGAAATAGCATATATATCATATATGAAAATTTAAGTTTTGTGGAGAAAGAACCATTTTTAGAATAGGGCGACAAATGAGTGGGCGATAAAGTTTATATTTTGGCAACTAGATGAACTAGAAGCGCATGGCTAGATGAACTAAATGGCAACAAGGCTGAACTAGATGCGGGCGCGTTGACGATATCTAGTTTAGACTTGGTTTCACGCAGTTCCGCCCTTTTTTAATCAACGTTCGGCTTACGTGGTGATTTTGATGTGTACATGGATGGATGTATACGCGGACGACGTTTATTTAAATAGTAGGTATTTGTGGAAGTTTGAAATTAAAGGCTAACGTACCGTGATTCATTGCTGCATGGATGCCGGATTGTTTTGTAACAAGCGAACGTGCAAGGTATGCGGAAGGTGCATGGAGCTGGCCCAGCTGCAATTCACTGTGGAATGGGTTTATGGGTCGAACCATGGATACATTATGCAGCAAATGATCAACTGCCCGGAGGGTGTCATGGATGTGATCCTGAGTAGTCGGAGGCTACAAAATCGACGTCAGGAGTCTGTTATTTTAGCGCGCGGTACGCATGTGCGAAAGAGTGCTGTCAAAATGCCCCAAACGACTGCCCGAAGGATTGCCTGTAAGCACCATGATCGACTGCCCAGAGTGCATCATGGATGTGATCATGAGTAGTCGGAGGCCGAAGACCACAAAATCGATGTAAGGTGTCTGTGACTTTAAGTGCGCGGTACGCGTATGAGCTTAAAAGTTCTGTCGAAATGCACCAAATGACTGCCCAAGGGATTGCCTGTAAGCACCATGATCGACTGCCTGGAGAGACATTTTTACCTTCGAGATAAGCGCCGAAATGCCGCCAACAGCCCAATATAAAGCTCTAGTGCGATGTTAATTAACCAAAGCAAAGCTTCGAAATCAATTGTAAAAGGTCGCCATTAGCCCATTGTAGAGCTCAATGCGACCAACGCAATGTCCGCCATTTTGATTTGGCTACAAAAAAAACCCATCATTTTCGGCCTTGTCGCCAATTTTTAGACTTGGCGACAACAGGGCACCGTACACTAGGAATTTACCGATAAGATACTAAACTGGACCAAACTCGATAGTTCTCGAATCTATTATTGGTCGTCAATATTTGTAATTGTAATTCAACATGCAACTGAATTATAAACATCAATATAAACTATGATAATGCAAATTAAATACAAAATGTCTACTAAAATATATACAATCATTAAATATTAATTTAAAACGGGAATTTATGAGTGTCTAATTGCTTTCTACCAGCTGATTTTCTTGATGAAAGTACCCAACTTGGAGGTCATAATGGCAATATTGTGTTTGTTTATACAATTATACCAACACATCTCCATAATGTCTTGTACTTTATGATTGTCCTTTTTAAATATATTGCTGCACAATTTTAATTTACGGGTGTCTTTATTCAATTTAAGCCCAATCAAGCCACAACCACCTGTTAGAATAAGGTCCAATTTAAAATGAACAGTGAATGTTCTTAAATTAAACTAATAAACTTTATTTTTTCCTCTATGGCTACAAAGGTGAAAATTCAGTCTAACAATTCTGAATCATAGAAAAAGCTCTTGGAATAGGACACCATATTGGAATGAATTATGGTCAATGGAAATAAATACTTTGCATTGTAAATGGAATTGAAAACATCATTATCATTAGCACTTAACCTTTGTAATTGTAACAGTTTCTGTTGTAAATATTATTAAAAAAAGAACAAAATAATAAAGGTAATTCTTGAACTTGTAAGGAACTTTTAGATTGAAAGAGTCATAGACTGCATGTAATAAGCTTAATATTTATTTATTTTGACTAAGTTTAGAAAAAGTTGTATAATTCCTTTTTCGTAATTTAGATTTTTTTTTAAAGATTAAATTTTTTTAAAAAAAATCTATGATGATTTACAAAACTGACAGTTTGCATAGGTTGAGGAGAATTATTCAAATGGTATACTTAAATTTTTTATATGTATCACAAATTTCAATATAACTTTGATATAAACCATACTCTATAGTCCATCAAGATACGAATCATTCACGATTCCAAATCAAACAAAATAGGACAATCAAAAATGATGCCATATTTCACAATTAGAAATTAACCGACATCTTTTTAAGAAAAATATTAGGGCACCAAATATTATAAAACTAGAAAACATTTTAATATAAGATTTAAATTTATAATTTTCAATCGAGCAAATCCGATTTATATTATACATACCTGTGTTTTAGTTGTTAATTGAATAACAGCCTTTCTAAAATTCAATTTTGTATCAGTGTTTCCCATTGTTTATCATTTAAAACATATTCTGCAAACAATATTTAAGTCTAAGACATCAATATGTTACTTCTAATTCATGCGGAACACATCACAGCTGTCAATCGCCATATTGAATTTATTTTTTTAATGTTTTGTTTTGCGTGGGTAGCAGACGCTTTTTGTAAATAATTGTGTATAAAATCAGCGTGTTATACTTTACTAAGCAACAATTTCAAGGTATAAAATAAATACACGAAGAATATTAATGGAACAATCTAAATAAAATGTATGCAACTTTTATTATTATAAATAATTTTTATTTGTGTCAAATAAATTATTGGGTTGTAGGAAGTGAAACGAAGTGAAGTTTCAATATAAACAAAACAAAAACTTTTCTGTTAAAATCTTATTGAGAATTGAAACTATTTAATTTAATTGCTGGTACGGTTTTGCTTGAATTTATTATTTTACTATAAAAATCAGGGTGACCAAAAATCATTTAAAGTACAAATTTTTTAATATTTTTCATTTTATTAACGTTTTTAAAAATATCATATATCGGAAAGGGAAATTCAATTAAAAAATTATATTAAATAGTTATTAATGTTATCTTTTGAACGCTATATAATATTATAATGATTGTACAACTCTTTATTTATGCCATAAACTGCGGTTCCTTATATTTGATAATTAGTTTAGAAATATTATCCGTGATATGTCTGAGGGGCAATTTAAAATTATTGAATTTCATGCTTGATCTAAAATCTTTGATCAAATTTAACAAAACTATTACTGAATAGATTAAAGTTTTTGGATTTATTTCATTAAAATTTTTTCCCTTTTACATTCTAGGAATTGTGTCATGCCAACAAAATCAGAGTTGGTTAATATTTCAAATGACATGGAAGCATTACGCTTGAACTTTCAAGAAGTATATTTTCTTATCATAACCTTCATTTCTTATCATATATTTTCTCATCTAATTTCATATTTGTTAATATTATAGATATGTATAAAATATAATAAACAAAAACAATATAAAATATTTACTTGTGTAAAGAAATATATATACTTTAGTTATTTTTCTGGTAAATTCCTGGTGCCTCCTTGGCGCGATTCTAAAAATTGGCGCCACAGCATTTGCAAAACAACGTGAAGCGATGCCAGAAAAAAAAAGTAGGGTTGCCGTACATCATAATATAGCTAGAAACATCATGAAATAGGGTTGCCAAACTATAAAATTTATCGCCCACCAATTGTCGCCATATCATATTTGGCGGAGGCACCGTACACTAAGAATTAACCATTTTTCTTTTTAATGCTATATTTTTATTTATTCCTATATTTTATTCATGTTCATTTAAGTTAATTTAACATTATTCCTATACTTTAATAGAATTAAATTTTTGTTCTTTACAAATCTGATAAAGCTTAGATTTTTTAATAGCAATTACTTAATAATGAAGATAAATTCAATGTTTTTTATTTAAGTTATAAGTTGCATTTATTTTAAAGTCATGCCACAGTTGGACTGATGATTTGCCTGTCTGTCCTGTGTCTGGCGTTGGATTTTCAACAAATCAAAAATATCGAGCAGATGGGTTTCGAAGAGAAGAACATGCATTTGAAGACCGAAGTTTTCATTTCCGGTAAGTTTAAAAGAACAACTACTTTGGTTTTTCTTAATTTTTTTCCCTTGGTAGAAAAAAAGCCAATGTGCATGTAATAAAATGAAATTGCATTTTATTTTTACTTACAAGTTCAAAATAACAAAGTTTAAAGTGTTGAATCTTTCTTCTACATCTTTTATTATTTAGAATAAACTTTAAATTAATTTATATAAATGTTTACTTTTATTAAAGATTTTAATATATAATCATTTAAACAAATACACTTGTATTTTAGTTTTAAAAAAAAATGACAAACCAAGCATGTGTGAATTCAAGAATATTATTGTTTGTTATAACACTTAATATGTTATTGAGCAAAGATAAAATATAATTAAAAAACTTTATTATAAAATAAAGTGTAGTTATCTTTTTTATAATAATTTTTATTAATAAGTCCCTTTTTATATTTTAAAAGGTATGATGAGAACACACATTTTTATGGTGTTTTTGATGGACATGTTGGCACAAAAGCTGCTGACTTTACTGCTCAGAGAATGCCAGCTGAAATTTTACTAGGTCAGTTAAAGGATAAAGAGAATCACCAAGATGTCAGAGAGGTTTTGAATCAAGCATTTTTGGCTGTGGAAAAAAGCTTCTTTGAATCAATTGATGATTTGTTAGCCGAAAAAG
This sequence comes from Troglohyphantes excavatus, assembly GCA_963932185.1. NCBI lineage: Eukaryota > Metazoa > Arthropoda > Arachnida > Araneae > Linyphiidae > Troglohyphantes > Troglohyphantes excavatus. The sequence goes on from OZ010675.1 coordinate 30,090,391, forward strand.
AAAACCTAAGGCTACAGTTGCAGGTTTAAATTACTTATATAAAAATAATATTAAATATCTTGCTATGTTTTATTATTTTCTCCATAATTGCCTTGCTTCCATTTGCAGTGTGGTTGACTTATTATATAAAGTAGAATCTGTAATATAAGACAATGACATCCTACTTGATTTTATATGATTCCTTATCTGTTTACAAGTTGCCATCATGATTTAACTCATAAATAACTTGCAAATACTTAAATATAGTATGTTAATTTTGTTATCAATATAAATCTTGCTATTTGTTATGTTACTCTCCCAAAATAAAAAATATTTTTAGTTGTATGGTTTATATTCAAATTAAATTGTCAGTTAACGAGGAATTTTATCAAAATTATTTAAAAACTTTAATGTAAATTCAAAGTTTAATGAATTAAAAAAAGTGTATAATTATGGGCAACCTAAAAAAATATATGCGGTTTGATAAAAACTTAAATGTTAAATTTTTTATCTAAAAAAATTAAATAAGTAAAGTTTATTTAAAATTTTCTTTCTGACTTGTATGTGATATGTATGATACTAAAAAAAACACTAAATAAATTGATAAATTGCTCTGAGAAAGTGAGAAGGTCATGCCATAAGATATATTAATACTAATGAATTATTGTAATATTGTTCAGACATTTTACAAAATGTAGAATTTTTTTAAAATAAGTTTAAAATTGCTTTTCTGGACAAATAATGTTTCAATGTTCAAGAGTAATCTTATTTTTGTACCAGGTTACTAATGTTTAATACCTTATTTAACAACTATATAAATATCCAGTTTTGTTTTTATTTTTGAAGTCTTTGACATTGTATAAATTACTTAGAATTAAATTTCATACACTATTGCATTGGGGAAAAATTCAATTGACAAAAAAAAAGGAAATAATAAAATTTAGATAAAACTTTAAAATAAAAAATATGACAATATCATTAAAACTCAAAATTGTTTACACTTATAAATGACTAAATTTTGCAATTAAATAATTATGGGCAACCTAAGAAAACCTTCTTTTTTTGCAATAAAGCACATACATAACTTCCATTTCAATAAATTTAATTTTGAAGGTATCCCATACAAATAGATATCAACAATTGATATTGTTTTTACTTGAATATGAATAATAAAATAAAGAGTGTAAAATTTTAATATTGGGATTTTTAAATAAACCGTTGCTTCTAGTCTTAAAAAAAAAATTATAACATAACATATGTTTATCAGGGTTTACGCACTATTGAAGCGATAAAACAGTTTCCGGAGACTGTTCAAAGACTTAAAACTGTTACAGAAGAAATACAAAGTGGAACCACAGCAGTAGTGGCGTTGATATTAGAAGACAAACTATATATTGCCAATGTAGGTAAGTTAATGATTTTTCAAGGAACACATGTGATCTGATTAATAAATATGTATTTGATTGTATACCTGTTATATATTATATTCAATCAAAGGACACTTGACAAAATGTATATGAAATATTTATATATATGTATACATATATATTATATATGTGAATATTTTGGCTTATGTGTGTAGATAGTATATGATACGTTAGTATTATCCATTCTGTTGAACATTTCATGAAGTGTCTTGCTTTTCCTTCAGACATTTCATGTAAAGCAGGCTTTTTGCATTAGACATTACAAGAAGTGACAAATTACAGTGAAATATACCTATCTATATACATTATAAAAATGTTTCTATTAGAAAGTTTTGCTTTACAGTAAAGTTTATTTTGTTTCAATTCACAGTTCCATACACATAGACCAGGATCTTATGTTTAGTTTTTCCAAAATTAAATTGAAAATATGAACTGAAAAATTAAATATCAGAAAGTGGAAGTAATGATTACAAAGAGCACATTAGCCAAACATTTTTTGATTGCCAAAACTAATAGCATAAATAACTCTATGATCAAAACAGTTTAACTTGGCCTTGCAATGTAGATGAAACATGGATATCTAAGGCATATTGATTGGCTTGGATAGTTATATTTTAAACAAATGACTTTACATACAATACTCTATATAAACCAATAACCTTAAAAGCACTTTTTGTTTGCATTAGCATCATAATTTAAACTTAATTTCTTATAAAAAAATTTTAGAATAATTTATATAACTTATTTACGCTAAATAACAGTGTTCTTATTCAGGTTTTATTAAAGTCTTATGTGTTGATTTTTTTAGGTGACAGTAGAGCAATATTATGTACTGAAGACAAAGATAACAAAATATCCATTTGTCAATTAAGTTCTGATCATACATTCAGCAATGATGATGAATTGCTAAGGCTCTCTCACTTGGGATTAGACGCTAAAAAATTACAGCATCAAACAAAATCTGGTTTGCAGAATTGCACACGTTGTATTGGTAACTACACAGTTAAGGGCGGTTACAAGGAATTTGACAATCTTAGGTATGATTCTTTTACTCTTTTCATTTTTATTTGTTTTGTTGGTATTTTTTTTAATAAATGAATGCTATTCATATCTTAGAAGTCTATCTTTAAAAATAATTTTAAGGTTCGTAAAAAGTTCTTATAAAACGCAAATAAGTTGTATTATATTTTTTTCAAACTATTTTTCTTTTAGGTAGCATTAGCATTTGAAAGGGGGATATAACCCCTCCCATTTATCTGTAGATTACAAAAAAAACTTCAATTTAAATATATAATAAGGAAAAATTAAGTTTAAAAATAAAATATTGAACACATTTGTACAATATTCTATATGGAAAAGAAAATATTTATACATATACCCTAATAAAGAGATGTTCCCTCAAATATCTGCCCCGTGATCAATTCTTTGTTTGCCACTAGTAAATAGAAACACATATAAACTTAAAATATTCAGTGCGAAGGAATGTTTTAATAGTGCAATAAATAAGCTTGGTGTACTTGGTTTGACACTTTTAGGAATGGCAGTTATAATGAGTGAACAGTAACATTACTAATCAAACTTATTAAAAGAATTCTAGTCATAGGAAAGAAAATAGGACCCACAAATTGTATACACATTTCTCCTGCTTTAGAATGCTAAAAAATTAATATTTTTTTAATTTACATATCGATGGAATCCCCGATGTCTAGTTTTAAGAAAGTGTAAAAATTCAAAAATTAGTGCATTTAAAAATTATTTATAGTAAGCTATTTAATAAACTCTAGTGACGAAAAGTAAATGTGATAATTTTAAGTTTTAATAGAGAATAAAAGTGTTGTTAGAATTTATCTGATAAAAATATACATAAAATCTATTAGATTTTAAATTTCCAAATTAATTTTGAATCTATACCGTTTTTTTGTAGCGAGGCAGAAGATGAGCCTATCATTGCTGAACCTAACATTGTTGGAGGGATACAAATTGATGGCAAAAGCAAATTCCTTCTCTTGATGTCTGATGGCTTTTATAAATCCCTTGAGGAAGCAACTGGCACATCAAATGTAATTATCTTTAATAACATTTTTAGTGTAATGCATTGTAATTTGTAATAGGGAAGAAATCAAGTTGTCATGTTCTGTTTAATTTTTACAAAAATTCTTAAAGAAATAATAAGAAAATAGATATAATCTTAGGTCTAAAGCTGCAAACCAGAGTGAGTTTTTGTCTTTTCGAACACATTTTTCTAGTGTTCCCATGGATGGTCTTATGTTCATTAGTGTACATGAATTTAACTTCTTTTTATATTAGTTAATTTTCTTTGGTTCCACTTATCTTGGAAACTTACCAATTATATAGAAGTAATAAACAAAATAATAAAGTTATCACTATTTAAACTTTGTGCTGTATAATTTCTAAATAAAATTAGAATTTAAGCTCAATTCAGCTTATATTTTCACATCAATGCATTACAGCATAGATATATTAATTGTATGTGTTATTGCTACCCACTTAACACATGTATGTTCTAATGTATTGAAGCTAATCATCAAATAAAACAAATTGTGTTAATTTTTAGGCAAATGTCATGATAGTGAACATGGTGCTGGAGCAGTTTTCTGAGCAATCTACATTAAATGGTGTTGCTCAAGCTGTTGTGGACAAAGTTGTTCGTATTCATCATGATGCTTTCATGCGAGACACTGAAACACCCAAACGGTGCCAGAAACGAGATGACATAACTTTACTGGTAAGTAATTTTGTGTGTTTCAAGTCACAAAGTTTCTAACTATGAACAATAGTTTTTAAATTTTATTTAAAATATTGTATTCTTTCAGTTGTTTGTAGAGTTTACTACGAAATGAATTAAATCATTCACCAATAAACATTAAAACTTACATAAATTTGACTACTGAATAATAATAAACATTCGCTAATTTTATTTTTCACATTATAGTGTATTGAATTACGAGTCACAATTAATATTAATGCTTAGTGTTATATCCAATTGGCTATTTTGAAATTTAACTGTCAAAAATGGAATTGGACCAATTTTAATGGAAAACTTATAACAGAACTTTCATTTAAAGTTTCATATTTTTAATGTGCAGTTTTTTTTTAATATATATATTGTCTTTATTGAACTATTCTTCAAATACCCAATAAAAGAACTAATCTATTACTATGTGTTTCTTAAAATTAAAGTTCAGCAAATGTATATTTCTAGTTTAATTATCTTATTTCCTATTGTAAATAAATATTTCATATCCAATATATCAAAAACAGCAAGCACGTAGCCAGGATTTTGCTAAGGGGGGGTCCAAGAGTTGCTACGATTTGGGGGGGGGGTAGTTTCTTCCCCAGCTTTGACATTTAGAGCAAATTTTAATTAAAATTTTAAATTAAAAAAATTTGAACTATAAATGAAATTTTTTTTCTTCACATTTTGAGAACAGCGCAACTGTTTTGTCACTCTTACATCAACTGTGTTTCTGTCTCGCAAAAAGATCTTTCCGATATTTATTGTAACTAAATAAACTTGATTCGTCTAATTTAACAAAACAAACAAAATATTTTACAATAAAAGTTCATAAATATGACTTTATGCCTCAATGTCTAGTTTTAAGCTATTTACCTTTTACATTTTTAACAAATAAATATTTGAATTAAATTAATAAATTTTAAAAATAGTTTTCAAATTAAAATTTTTCTGCTTTTAAAAAAACATAAAGTGTTAGTAATATAAAAAATATATACAATTTTTGACATGAGCCATTAGAAATTTTGATTTTATGTAAAACGTATTTTAATAGTATTTTCACTAATTCGATGCATTGAAATTTCATTTATTATAAGTAATTTATATGTTGTTAAAGATTAAAATGATCTTCGACTTAGTTTCTATACATAAACATTCTTAGTGTTATTGACTTAACAATGTATAGAAAAACAAACATTTTAATTAGTCACTGCCAATTGATTAGTATAATTACAAAAGTCCATTTCATTAGGAAAGATATGGTATGATGTTTAGAATACAGAAATATTTACTTACTTGCAATACAGTAAAATATGCTGATAGAAAAAACCTCCTACATTTGTTTAAACTAAAATAAAATGCTTCCTAAATTTGCCGTCTGTACTCTGAAATAACTAGTCGTGAAATAGATCTGTAAGCTGTTCTACCTCTTAATTCTCTTTGTCGATATACTCCCCTACGACTCTCCGGACCTTAGAGCTCGGGACAATGCATTTGTAGTGTAGGGTTCATTCCAAAACCTGTAGGACCTGCCTCCACAAGCATAGAACGACAATGTCCTTGTCACAATAGAGAGAGCATCTATCAGCCAAAACGGCTATCCAAGGGTCAGTTAATTACAAACAGGTGAGGACGACAGGACCATGAGGACGAAGCGAAGTAGACTATACATTACAATCACTACAATTCCCAGAAAAGCCTTTTTCTTTGACCCTTGACATGTGCTGGCTACAATTTCAACGCGCCTTTTCCGACAAAGTATTCTATTGGCAGCACGAGTTGACAGTTTCTTTGTAAAAGTGGATATTTGACTAATGATACACACAAGTCGTCTTCCAAAGAAAACTGTTGAAAAAGGTTTGTAAGCGATTCCATTGTCAAACCTACGACAACTCATTGTCCTCCTGTTCCTTTCAAAAAGACCCCCCCCCCCCCAAACCCTCCAAGAGCAGTTTAAACACGTTTACGAATAAACAAGGGGTGAAACTGTCCGCGCTTCCTTTCCAAAGCGGCTCTTTGTAGTAATACACTAATGAATTTAGGTGCAGCCCGGCTGTACTTGCTGTAGTGGACGATCCGCCACTGGCGTTTTTTAGGGATAACATGTTGAAATTGACAAGAACGATAGAGAGTAGTATACAGCACAAAAAAAAATCTTGACCTGAAGGGGGGGGGGGGGGGGGGTCCGGACCCCCCCCCCCCTGGCTACGTCCTTGAAAACAGTCACCATTTAAACTGATTATTTATTTTAGATTAAATTCAGTTCGATTATCGTTTTTGTTCAATTGAAATTTCACAAATTAAAAAATTGCTGCTGAAAGGCTTTGCAGCAAAAAATGGGAGGGCATTTTTCTCTGAAAATGGAAACTATTATTGAAAATTCCATAAAAATACAAATGAGTAACGATTTTTAAGTAATTTTTTTATTATTATATTTGAAAAGTGAAAATACTGATGGTATTATGTAGGTGCTATGTTAGTAACTTAATAAACCCAATTTTTCCTAACAATTTATAATTTAGATATTAATACTTTGTTAACATTTATATTAACCCAGCAGCCTGAAATGCTTTCTAAATATAAGCAAAACCAGTGTTTTTTTTTCTAAAGAGCCCAATTCTTTTTTCCTTTCTAAAGGTTCGAAGTTTCAACTGTCCTCTTCCAAATGCTCATAGTAACGCCATGGACCGAAGTTATTCCAGCTCTTTATCAAATAAAACAGTTTTGGATCAAGACACATCTGATGAGTTTTCCATCGATAATTCTCATTCAGAAAGAGACATCTCTGATGACAATCCCATGTTTACTAACGAGGATGTATCCCTAACTAGCAGTACTGAATCGGCAGGACCTCAAGTGCTGTTTCAGCCTTTAACGAACATGTCTTTGGACGAAGATGGACGTGTTAAGCCATATGTTGACTTTTCAGATTTTTATGCTGCTGTAGAGGATGCATATAAAAGTGGATTAGTTACAGAAGATTGGCTGAAATCAAGTTCATAATTTTATTAAGTTTCTGTTTGTTATTCATTTAAGAACATATTTTAAATAAAGTTACACTAATAAATTTTATTAGCATTTTGATTCTTGGTGCGAGACATTTTCTTTCAATTAGCTTTATAGTTATTAAATATGCATAATATATTATAATGAAATATGTCATCGCCTTCCACTATACATAGTTGACTGAAACACTGAATATTATTATTTGGTATCTACTTGTCCATCTAAGAGTAATAATGGAGTAGTAGTTGTTTTTTAAATAATTTTAAAGTAAATATAAAAACAAAGTTTTAAGACATAGCTACAAAATTACATTTACTAAAAGAGTTTTATATTAAAATTACTTTTTCTTCCTATTTATTTTACCATATAAAAACAAATTTATTTCTTCAATATTATTGTGTTTTTAAGTGGTTTTTGAAAGTCGTATGTTTTGTCAGATTGGAGATTCCATTATTTGAAACAATTACCAGTTTACAAACTAAATATATTATTGAATATTATTACTTTTGACAATGGAAGCACCAGAGATTTAAAATTAGTATTGGGGATAAACTGACTTTTTTTTATCACAATTTTAAAATTGTTTATCAAATATTTTAATCTGCCCTCAACCTGCCAAAAACAACTGGCACTTTCATGCTTTTTTGATGAGTTTTAAGAATTTTATTAGTAATCAAAACATTATTATTGTTTGGGAGAAATAAATCACAAAGCCCTAGGCTAAGGCTAATATCCTATTTTTTAGAAATAAACTACAGAAAAACTTTGTACATTTAACAACTGCTTATAATAACTCCCACCAGCAATCTATAAAGTTAAAATAATACAGTAAACATACATTTTTTTATATTTTATTTCTTAAAATTTATCTGACATTTCATACATTGAACCAAATCAAAATATAATAAATTCTTAAATTAATATATACACCATAAATTCATCACTTTATATTGCCAGCCCAAACACAGATATAATACAATACATGAATTTATTTTCCCATCGAACTGTGCAACTGCCTGTAAATGAAAGAGAAATTATTAGAAGCAGATTTTCACAAGTATTTTTTTATAAATGATTATTTAAAACCCTTCTTTGATTACATAACATTTGTTTTACACAAGTATCAATTAAAATATATAATTAAAATTAGTTTCTAAGTAGTCCCAAATGCCAATAGCTCAAGTATTTAACCCACTGATGCTTGCACAATTTTTGAAATTTCAAAATTGTTTAACTCTTCTTGAATATTTAAATAATTTTTCCTGTGTATGCTCTTTTTTTTAAAATTAATTGTAAAGACATGGGTTGCAAGTTGTATATCAAACCTGTAAATTAAAAATATTGTAAAATGGATTATTTTACGAATTTCAAAACTGAAAGCATTGCTTGAAAGACGAGATCCCTGGGTGTGATATCACATGAGTTTCAGGGAGTTCTAAACATTACATTAAAATCAATTAACTCAATAAACATTACATTAAATTATACAATAAAAGACATAAGTTGTCTGCTATTTAAATATAGATTAATAAAATGTATACAAATCTGATTTTAAGGGCCAGTTTCTTTTTAATTGGATTTTACTATTTTTCTTGATAAATATAAATTATTTATAGGGATGAAATGGATATCCGGTATCCGGCTGCTTTTTAACTATCTGATATCCGGAAGTAAATGAAGTAAAGTGCCGGATATCCGATTTATCATGCCGGATATCCGGACGATTAAAATATTGAAGTTTTTTTTTTTGTGGCGATCAATTATCTTTGCTCTTGCTTTAAGTATTTTCCTGAAAATTCCACCAATGTATTCACAGTGTGCAGATTATCCCTTTAATTTTTTTTTTTTTTGGAGCTATTCGGGTGTGTAAGGAGTGAGTTTCAGACGCGGTGGGTCACAGAAAATAGATAGCAAGGAATATATGCGGCAGACATTAAAAACACCCCACTATAGATATCATGGAGTATCTTCGAGTTTGAACAATTCACATAGGTGGTCTTGTGTAGAGCGCATAGATACATCTGTGTTCGTTGTAAATTAGAAATTGTTTTATTCTCCAGTCTAAAAGCTAAAGCTAGTTTTAGCATTTAAATGTGGCACAATTTAGAAATATTTCAAAATTATATTTTCAAACGCATTGTACAGTACAGATCTGGCCGTTTCAAAATCAATATAAATATGAACAGTTTATTAAAGAACTGTTAAGGTGTATGTACACATTTGAATTTTTTTTCTTGGTTATAAATTTAAAACTCTAGTTTTTCCATGGATAAAAACTATGTAAAAACCATGATGATTCATTATAAAGAAAAACCTGAATAAAGTCAAATGATAATTATATTTTTTTAAACGTGATTATGCAAGTTGTAATTCATCTAGAAGCATCATTTTTGTTGGCAATTACTCGAAGTATCTTTCTTAATGTTATGACTCTCCAAAAAGTATTTAGCATTAAAAAAAAATTATATAATTTTTTACTTCAAGTCCTTGAAAAACCCACTTTTTTTAAAAAATTTTAACTTTTTTTATGAAAAAGAAACTGCAGAATATCCGATCGGATATCCGGTAAAATCCAGTTCGGATATCCGATATCCGGTTTCTAATATGCGCCGGATATCCGATATCCGGCAAAACCACTATCTGGTTCATCCCTAATTATTTAAAAATATTTTATTTGGAAGAACCTACATGTAAAAAAATTCCTCTTGCACTTCTGGATTTACAAATGTAAGTCTATACAAATCTCGCTTGCATACATTTTAAAAGTAGTTTTTTTATGATGAAAATATCACTGTTTAATTTTAACATGGGATTCTGGCCGAAATATTGACAACCGTAAAGGTTAAAATGTATTGCATTGAAACAGCCTAAGAATTGTACATACACTTTTATAGATATTAAGCCTTTAATAAGTAAATACAAACCATCAGTAGTGTTATCCCAGTAGCACGAACTGGCAGTATGAAATCCCGCTCCATTCTTTTGCATGATTACGCATGTAGCTGCAAGGAGAAAACATATGTTATTTTTATAAACTCAAAAAAACGTAACAAAATTAATAAACTAGTAATTATATTTTTACAATTAAAGTGTTATAGATAACGGGAGAGTTTTTTTTTAATCAGCTAAAAATATTTGATAATTGTATAAAATTCTAGAATAATAATTTGTTGAAAAAGAACATATATATAATTGTATGCAAACTAGTTTTTGTAAGTATTAAAAATTCTTAATATGTTTTTTTCTGGAGAAAAAGTTAAAGCAAATTTTTTTTAACACTCATCCCTTTACTGTATTTTACCATGCTAATAAAGTTACATTTCCATACAAAAAATGTTTAATTTTAAATAAAATAAAAATTCTCTAGTGCTTTTTTATAAATATAGTTAAAAATAAATTTTAATATACAAAAGGTTTTTGACTTTGAAGATATATAAAAAAACTCACCTATGTACTTAAAAGGTTTATTTAGTTCTTTAAGATGACTCAAAACTTGTTCTACTATTTTATCAGACCACTGTTTCACTTTACTATGCTGGTAAGTATTCCGCTCAATCACCTCCTCCACAGCCTACATAGAGAGTATGAAAATACAAATATATATATAGTCACAAATAAGAATAGTAATAAACTGTACTAACTAAATTGTTTTTAAACAACAAATTTCACATTTTTAGTAAATTTATTTTTTTTAACTTTTTATTATTATTTTTTTTTAAATCTTCTGAAAATATTTTACACTAACAGTTTTTGATATAAAAAATATTTCTATGATTTTTTTTTGTATACTTATGTATTATCGTAAAAACCACTTTGGTGAAGATGGTGGCTTTTTAACAGGAGCAGAAACATCCGAGTCAAAATAATGTACTAGGTTGAAGTAATTGTATAGTTGCTGTCTCTTTAATGGTTGCTAGTGCTTCACATGAGATTGCCCAGAAGCACTGGCATCAGACTATCAGAATTTGGTGTACTTCTAAACTTTGCTAACTTTCACCAAGGTGGTTTCAATAATACACAAGTACAAGGGCGGACTGGCCATAGGAAAGCTGGTGCAATCACCAGGCAGGTTTCAGCAACACATGGCACAAGGCCATTGAGATATTGTTTAAAAAAAAAACTTTCTTCTGATTTCTTAGATCCAAATAATTTCTTTAAAACAAAAGAATGTATACCACAAGCAATTAGGAAATTAAATGATGTATTGGCTTCTTTTTTTTTTGGATATTTTTCTAAAAACTTTAAAAAAAGGAACACATAGATTTTATGAGAAAAAGGCCATTGTGGGAAAAAAAAAATTGATGAAATTTAGATGCACTGAAGACGAATTGCAAGTGGAAAATGACAAAGATGTAGTGAAAACAGAACAGAAAATAAATATGATGAAAAATGTGCACAGGAAAAATTATGTAAGAAATGTCTCAAGTGCTGTTACCAAGTGTTAAAAAAGTACAACTTGAATAAAAACTGCTATTTCAATATAACACTTGCATGCCAATATTTGTTTACATTGTCAATTTCACAAGTTTCTTGCGAACAATCCTTTTCTAAATTGAAATTTATTTTAAATCGTTTACGTAGTACTCTGTCTTAAGACCATTTTTAATATGAAAAAAGACATTTTAAGAAAAATATCTTCAGGTGAAATTATAGGGGGAAAATATGTAAAAAAAAAAAGTATATAGGAAACTTTTTTAATAATATGTTTAGATATATTTCATGTAAAATTTGTATGTTAATTAAACATATATATATGTGTTCATAATTATTTTTGGTTTGGTAAGCACTGATAATCACCAGGCCGCTTTAATTATCCCAATACGCCCCTGCGTAAGTACCAATTTCTTAATGCCATACATGCTTAACAAACTACAATCATTGTAATTCTGGACATTGTTAATATCTTATCAGGACTAAATAAAGCACCTACAATAGTCATCTCATTTTTAAAAACAAAAATATCTACCTTTGTAAATAATTAGATTTTTAAGAAAAGTCTTCAAATTTCTTACCGATTTTATAATCTTGCTCACATCATCAACTGGAAAAGTTGTCTATATAAAAAATATAACTTTTTAGATACTACATGATAATATACATACTATTAAAATATATTTAAAAAAATAGTCAAAATAAATATATTTGTAAAAAAATAATATATTACATATATATATATTTTTTATTTTATCAAAATAAATATACAATAGTTAAGGGCATTTAGGTGTTTAAGTTTAAATGATATGACTAAAAATATTCTCTGATATATGTCTAAATTACTTCTCTACTTTGTGGGTTATAATGAACCAAAATATATTTTAAACATTTAAGTCTTGCAACTGAAGAGTACCCGACACAAAAAGTTTAATTCTGATCTGCATCAAATGCTTGAAAAGCTTTTTAATTGGTGGTAAAATTCTTTCGTATTAATACATCAAATAAGAAAATGGTTTGGATAAAAGTTAATTGTTCATCTATATTAATGAAACCCAAAGGGTGACAAAGTTGTATGATTTTACACATGAAATAAAATCATGTTTGACACATTATTTTTATTTGTATAAATTCCAGTGTAAGGTTTATTGCAGACTAAAAGTAACTTTATTTTTATGTGGTGACATATTACCCATTTATAATGAATAAAGTGTTATATTTTCAAATAACTACTTTAGCAAGAAAAAGTTCTGATCTAAATCATTGTATATTTGGCTTAATACAAAATTCTTTGGGTGCAAATGGGCTTATTTTCTAAAACTTTGAATATCCTTACAAAAAGCAATACTATGCAAAAAAAAATGACGGTTTTTACTTTATGAAAGTTTAATTTTATTGATGAAATGTATTGAAAGAAGTGATTCAATCTTTTTGTGGTTTACTGTTTTTATGTGTATTGTCACAAAAATTATTATTTCAAGTAAATACTACTCTAATAAATTATTTGAAATTTTTTTTACATAGGTATAAATTCGTTTGGATTCATAAACATATTAGTTTAAATGAAATTATTTTACTTAAAAACAAAACGGGCTGCTGTCAAAAAAAATACGTCTGCATACATTACCTCTTCAGTCACAATGGAATTCAAATTTTCATCCATTATAAATTCAAGACTTTGATGTAGATATATGAAATGTAAAAAAAAAGTTACAGAGAATAACGGAAAATACAACAGGATGAAATATCGATCATTAGAAGTAATCTTGGACCACCATGGAAACCAACAACTCAGTAAACAACAAAAATAAAAGTTAGAAGTTGAAGTGGGAGTGAGTGTTTAACATAATAAATGTTTGATTTGGTTTGACGAAGCTTGGTTTGGTTAAAAACGTCGCACTAGAGCTGCACAGTGGGCTATTGGCGACGGTTCTAGGTCTATCTCGAAAAAAAATGAAAGACCCAGGAACACATTCATACAGTCGGCCGAAAAAATAGTGGAGCACCGTGACCGCATCAAAATTTTTTCAAAAAAGCAAAACGACAGATTGGAAAAAATTATTTTAATAAATCCATTGGGGTTACAGATTCAATGGTTGGGTCAACAGGGAAACGTCTCGGTGTCGTCAAGTCCAAGGGTTGATCTTGTTGGGGCGGTGGTTCCAAACCCCATTCCATTAATGTGGCCTCATCCAAAATCGGTATTTCATGTCCAAAAAGGAGTTCATTCATATCAAATTGTATGGGGGGTTCAAAGTCCATCCAATCTGACATCGATACTTGCGCCACTGGTTGCACAACTGGTGATTGCACAACAACTGGAGGCTCCATGAATAGCGGTTGATGTGGCTCCACGAAAAGTGGTTGATGTGGCTCCACGAATAGGGGTTGATGTACAACTGATTGCACCACTGGAGCTGGCGGTTGCACCACTGGAGCTGGCGGTTGCACCACTGGAGCTGGCGGTTGCACACCTGGAGCCACGACACGAGATGTTGTCATGTCCACAGGGGTGCTCACAGGTGAAACAGCCACATGAAATGGTGATTCCACACGAGGTCTGTGGACAGGTTCCATACGAGTTGACTCCTTGGGGATTTTGATGTTGCACCCATTCTTTTGGACAGGCTGTTTCCGTTTCAACCGCCTCTGTTCAGGCAGAACCATCGCAGGTCGTTGTTGGGACGTAGGTGACGGGGGTGGCACGTTGTACGCACTCGTGCCACAGGACTTGTGGGTCTGGAACGACTGCATGCCCGGAATCGCCACACTATTCGGAACCACATCCACAGAGAAGAGAGTCTTTTGAACCGCCATCATCACGTATCGCGTGCCAGCAGGAACGATGTACGTGGAATGGGGTTGAAACACGTACCGATCGTACAGCATTTGATCATAGGCATGTAAACTTCTGCGAAC